>CM053507.1:68904210-69193706 GCA_028627145.1 Eidolon dupreanum | reverse complement strand
ATTTGGCCGCTGTGCTACTTGTCTTGGGCTTGTGTATTATTGTGGGACTTTGTCTGTTTCCCCCACTTCTAAAATACCTGTTTCGCTCTTTGCTGAAGGCTTGAGCAGAGATCCATGAATTAAGGCTTTGAGCCAGACCCTAACTTAGGCTGAGGCTTGCCCCATTTGCAGAGGCTGGTAGTCAATGACGGGTAAGAATCCTCCAAGACTGAGCCAACCTAAGACAGGGCATAAATTCATGAAATTTGTGTAGCAATGACGGGTAAGGTTTATGTTTGTGGAGGATCACCTAAGACAGGCACAGTCTTCTGCGCCCTAACCAAGGAGGTTATGGCTTTGAAAAATAAAATAAAAAAGGGGGAGAGAGATGCCTCATGGAAGAAGGCTCGTGGAAGAAGGATATTTTATAGAAGGATATTTTTCAATTTTTCTTTTCCAATCTTCTTAAGCAACTTATGAGAGCTTAAAACTGCCCTTTGTAGCACTAATTCGTACTGTGCGCAAGCTTAGGTAGAGTTATATTAGGGTTATATTACAGTTTTTCGTTTTTGAAAAATAAAATAAAAAAGGGGGAATTGTGGGGGGCCATTTGGCCCAAGCCAAATGTTGTTGTTCTTTAAGAAGGAACTTGTTTTGGTAGAACAAGCTATATCTTGAAAACACGGGCCCTGGGCTGAGGGGGAAGTTTCAGGATGTGCTGACTTTGTGTATACATTTATAGCTAACAAACATCCCTGTTCCTGTTATAACAGAGTATATAAGCATGTGAAAAAATAAACTCAGGGTCGAGTCTCCGAGCTCGTCCCTCTCGACCCCATCTGGGTGTTTCCCTTCTTCTTCTTTTCTTTTCCCGTCCTTCGTTACAGGAGGCCCTGATTTGACTGTCGGCTGGCTCCGACAGTTACTGATAGCTTGTTACTGATGTACTATTAAACAGGTCTATATACTCAGGATCTGTGCAGCAAAAAGTGACTCACTTTAACTAGCATACTATCATTTCTACTTTGCCTAGGCAGCCAAATGTTTTATTTTTAAAAAGTTTGTCTTGTAATTCATTGACAATAGAGACTGATTGTGTGATTGAACTTCATTGCCAAGGCAACATTTTGAGTAAACCCCCATGATGGTTCCAGGAAGGAGAAATCTCACTGGGGTCATGATGCATCAAACCAGTGAGACTATTTCCTAAGTGATTTTTCTGGAGAAACACTGGTTTTATCATTTTCAGAGCAAATTTAGGGGTCAAATTCCTAATTTATAAAAGGGAAGATGTTGGGGTGGGGTAGGGTAGGTGAGTTTTAAAAAAATATGATAACTCAGTGCTTAGAGGAATCAGTATTGAAGAAAACTTGGTTGGTTTACCCTGAGTTAGATTCTCCAATTTTAGAAAATGTTAGGCTTGTAACAGAAAATTATGAGAAATTGACTGGCACCTTGTATTATTTACTGAGTTGTATGTTCTTTCTAAAGAAATGAGAGGGCCTAAATTGGGCTTCTTTCCAAGGTCTGGGCTCTCCTTTTTTTCCAAAGAAACATTATAAAAAACAAATTTTTATGAAGAAAAGGAGGCATTTGAGGTGTACTAGAGTTGACTCAAAGAGCATGAGAAAATTCTGTTCTCAATGGGGAATAACTATACCCAAGAAGTTGATATCTCAAACACTGAGAAAGAAAACAGAAGGATGCTGGTGACCCAATGAGGGCATGCTGAGACATATCACTCTAGAGGTGGCAGGACCTTGAAGCAAATGCTTGCTTGTGAGTACAGGGCAGTGGACCTAGTGAAGTGATCCCTGTGAATTTTAGTGCAGACAGAGTGGAGTGACAGACCTCAGAAAAGGTCTCATAGGCCTGGTAAGGAAGCATCCTCATCATTAATATGGTGGACTAATCATTAGACATCTCATCCTCCTCTTTGTAGGTTAAGGTTCTAGAATAATGGATGCAATGGTGAGGAAACCATGAAAATTTGTGATAGTTGACATCTTATTGACCTTGGTCAACAAAGACAGGATTTTAGCCTGCTCAGTATAAAAGTAAGAAAATGTGACATGTCTTGTGCATTGAGGGTTATTGAGCAAATTATACAATACTAGTCTAGCTCATCTTTGGATAAAAACTACTTTCTCATTAAGAATTTATGTGACTAAATGGCAACTACTCCTAAAATATTTATTATTTTGTTGATAGAAATTTTTATTAAAAAACAAAAACATAAAACAAGGAAAATATTAAGTCAGCATATTAAAAATTTAGAAATGGTCTAGACATCCATTAGTAGAGAGTGGATAAAGTATAAAGTTTTAATGCAGTAGAATTCAATGCCAATATTTCTCAAACTTTAGTATGTATTGAAATCATGTAGGGATCCTATTAAAATATAGATTCTGATTCTATATGTCTGGGGTTAGCTCAGAGAATCTGTGTTTTTAGCAGACTCCTGGGTGATGTGATGCTGCCAATCTATAGACACTGCCTAGAGTAGGCAGGTTCTATGCAATGGTTAAAATGAGCCAGAGTTGCACCTGCCAAGATCAATAAATCTCAAAAAATATAACTTTGAGGTAAAGAAACAATTTGCAAAAAGATATGTAAGATATGATAAAATTTACATAATATTTAAATGATGCAAAACAATGTATATTTTTTATTAATGTGTGGCTTATACAGTAAAAGTATAAAAACAAGCATAAGAATGATAAACATTAAATTTATCATAGTTGCTATCTTTGGAGGGGTAGAAAGGAAAGAGATTGAGGGAATTATACAAAGGGTCTTTAATATAATCAGCAATATTTGTTTCTTAAACTTGATGGTGGATGCAAAGGTGTTTGCAACATTATTTTCTATATTTTTGTATGTCAATATTAAGACTTTAAGGTTGTGTGTGTGTGTGTGTGTGTGTGTGTGTGTGTGTGTGTGTGTAATTCAGTGGTCCAATAGAGAGTATGTATAAAAAAATAGAGTCTTTTTCTTCTGATCTTTTGTTTTGAAGATACAGTTGAAGAACAATGACAACTGATGTCATTCCTCGAAGACATGGAAGATAGGCAGAAGACAGTTATCAAAGCTATTTGGAAAAAAAAAGAAACACAAAAATTTAAAAGAAAATAACATTTTCTTAAGGGGTTTCTGGATTTTATTTTCATGATGGGTAATTCTATACATACTTCATTGTTAATGCTTAAAATCTGACAAAAGAATAAAGGTTGACATTCTGGTAAGAGAGGAACTCATAACAATTGGAAAGGTGCTACTTAAAAACCACTTATATTTTATCATTACCCACATGTAACATGGATGTAATTAATAAGGAAACATTTTCTATTTAGTTATTCTATTTCTGCTTAAAATTAGACTTCATTTTTTTCTAAAGGAAATTAAAGAAGAATTAGAGATTTTAGTGAATAAAAATAAATGTCACGAATAGAAAAAATGTTAAGATCTACGAGAAGTAAATGGGCAAAAGATTCAAATAGTATTCTCACAAAAGAGGGAAAGCAATCAATATACAAATACCTAGAATTATGTTTAACTTCACTAGGTTTGAAAAAGGTCATAATAACACAGCTGCAAATAATGATTTTTGCCCTTTTAATTAGCAAAATGCTTTTATTATTTTTTAAAACTAATATTTAATGCTACTAAGGATATGATAATATAAACACTTTCATATGTTATTGGTATTAGAGTAAATTGCAACAATTTGGAATACTATTTGGCAATGTGTCAAGAGTTCTAAAATATTCATATTGTCTACTACTGAATATTTTTTAAGAATTTTATTTGAAATTCAAAAACATGCATAAATATTTTTGTCACAATTTTATATATAATAGTGAAAATTTTGTACTATCATATGTTGATTTGTATTCTATAGGAAGAAGATGTAAAGATGATATATATGTAAGAGATTTAGTAGATGAAACTCCTGTGAAAGATGAAGAAGGAGAAGCAGGAGTTGGAAGAACCTTCAGAGTGAGATCAGGTCTGAAACCTATGAAAGGAGAGAAGGAACAAAGGATTAGATAGAAAGTCTGACTGCAGTGTAGTTGTCAGAAATTCTCAATATATTGACAGGGAGTTATTAAATAAAGGTTTCAGGATTTCTGCTTTGGGTAGGAATATCCTGGCTTTAACACTCTGTACTCAGTTGCTATCTGGGAGTAGTCTTGGAGAAGCCTAGCTTTGGTGTGAATACCATGACAGAACCAAAGGAGCAGTAACTGGGGTTGTCAATTGACTATCCTTCTGACTGCAGTTGCTCTTATAGGAAATCTTAGTAGTACACCTCCATGACACCCACATAATCAATATGTCCAGAAGATACAATTTTAATGTAAGCTTTGCATTAGTCAGGGTAAGCTTGGTGATGCAGCAACCACCTTCATGACATATTAAAATAAAGTTCTAATTCTTGATCATATCACAATCTAATCAGGTATTTTGTGAATGGCTTTTTATGTAGTGATTCAACAATGCAAATGTTTTTTATCTTCTAGGATTCCTGAGTCTTTGGCTTGATCGTTTGTATCCAGTTGAGAGAAGAAGAAAAGGAGAGCAAAGGGAATTACATGGAAGATTTTGGGGATAGACTTAGGGGTGATATACATTACTCTCATCTACATTAAATTGACTATTAGCATATAGCTAATCCAATTGCAAGGGCATCTGGGAATGAAGAGAAGCACATAAATACTGGTACTAAGAGTACCAATATTTTATCACATCCATGACACGTGCATTCAGGAGAATATTATGCATTTAAGATGTTTACAAAGATATTTAAATTCTTAATTTTATGGAAAGCCACAGGTAAATGTAAAAGGGCTTACAAATTATATATCTATATACCTATATATGTACAACTTTAGAAAATACCTAAATCTATGAAGAGAAATAATTAATTCAATAAAAATTTTTTCTAGTAATCAAAAACCTCCCCCCAAACAAAAGTCCTGGACCAGATGGCTTCATAGGTGAATTTTACCAAACAGTCAAAGAAGAATTATCACCTATTCTTCTCAAACTATTCTAAAAAATTCAAGAAGAAGGAAGGCTCTCTAACTCCTTTTATGAGACCACCATTACCTTGATTCCAAAACCAGACAAAGACATTACAAAAAAAAAAAAAACAAAACAAAAGGCTGATATATCTTATGAACATTGATGCAAAAATCCTCATTGAAATATTAGCAAACCAAATTCAACAATACATTAAAAATATCACACACCATGATCAAGTTGGATTTATTACTGAGATGTAAGTTTGTTGGTTAAATATCTGCAAATTAATTAATGTGATACACCACCTTAACTAATCGAAAGATGAAAACCATATGACAATATCAATAGATGCAAAAAAAGCATTTGATGAAATCCAGCATCCATTTACGATAAAAACTCTCAGCAAAGTGGGAATAGAGGAAACATACCTCACCATAATAAAAGCCATATATGACAAACCTACAGCTAACATCATACTCAATGGGGAAAGGCTAAAAGCATTTTCCTTAAGATCAGGAACAAGACAAGGATGCCCACTTTCACCACTCCTCTTCCACATTGTATTGGAAGTCTTAGCCACAGCAGTAAGACAAGAAAGAAAAATAAAGCATTCACATTGGAAAGGAAGGAGTAAAACTCTCGTTTTTTGCTGATGACATGATACTATTTATAAAGATCCCTAAAGATTTCACCAAAAAACTGTTAGAACTGATCAACGAATGCATTAAAGTACCAGGGTTCAAAATAAATATTCAGAAGTCAGTGGCATTTTTATACACCAATGATAAACTTTCAGAAAGAGAAATTAAGAAAACAATCTCATTTACAATTGTGTCAAAAACTATAAAATACCTGGGAATCAAATTAACCAAGAAGATAGAAGACCTATTTTCAGAAAATTATAAGTCATTGAAAAAAGAAATTGAAGAAGATACAAATAAATGGAAGCATATACCCTGTTCATGGGTAGGAAAAATCAACATTGTAAAAATGGCCATACTACCCAAAGCAATCTATAGATTCCATGCAATTCTTATCAAAATACCAATGTCATCTTTCAGAGAGCTAGAAAAAATAATGCTAAAATTTATATGGAGCCATAAAAACCTCGAATAGCCATGGCAATCTTGAGAAAGAAGAACAAAATTGGAGGTATCACACTACCTGATATCAAACTATACTACAAGGCTACAGTAATCAAAACAGCATGGTACTGGCATGAAAACAGATACATTGATCAATCAAACAGAATAGAGAGCCCAGAAATAAATCCATGCCTATACACTCACTTAATATATGACAAAGGAGGTAAGAATATACAATGGAGTAAAGACAGACTCTTCAATAAATAGTGTTGGGAAAACTGGACAGAAAACATGTAAAAAAAAAAAAGAAACTGGAACATCTTCTTACACCGTATACAAGAATAGACTCGAAATGGATTAAAGACTTAAATGTAAGACCTGAAAGCATAAAACTTTTAGAAGAAAACATAGGCAGTAAACTCTCTGACATTACTAACAGGAATTTCTTTTCAGCTATATCTCCTTGGGCAAGGGAAACATACAAACAAACAAAATAAAGAAATGGGACTACATCAAACTAAAAAGTTTTTGTACAGCAAAGGAAACTATCAACAAAACAGAAAGCAATCAACTGTTTGGGAGAAGATATTCACTAATGATACATCTGATAAGGGGTTAATATCCAAAATTTATAAAGAACTTATACAACTCAACAGCAAAAAACCAAACAATCCAATTAAAAAATGGGCAGAAGACCTGAACAAATACTTCTCCAAAGAGGAAATGCAGATGGCTAACAGACATATGAAAAGATGCTGAAGGTCACTAATCATCAGAGAAATGCAAATTAAAACCGCAATGAGATATCACCTCACACCTGTCAGAATGGCTATCATCAATAAATTGAAAAATGGCTAGTGCTGGCGACGTGCAGAGAAAAGGCAACCCTCATACATTGTTTGTGGGATTGCAAATTGGTACAGCTGCTTTGGAAAACAGAATAGAGGTTTCTCATAAAAATTAAAAATGAGTATACTTTTTGACCTAGCAATTGCATTTCTGGGTATTTATCCAAAGAAAACCAAAATAATAATTGGTAAAGATCTATGCACTCCAATATTCATGGCAGCACAATTTACAATAGCCAAGATATGGAAGCAACCTAAATGCCCATCACAAATGATTGGGTAAAGAAATTATGGTTCATATATACAATGAATATTACTCAGCCATTAAAAAAACAAAATCCTACCATTTGTGATGACATGGATGGACCTAGAGGTTATTATGCTGAGTGAAATGTCAGACAAAGATAAATACCACATGATTTCACTTATATGTGGAATGTGAGGAACAAAAAGACAAACTAATTAAAAACTGACTCATAAATATAATGGACAATTTAGTACTGAGGGGAAGAGGTTTGGGGGGCTGGGAGAATGGGGTGAAGAGTTAAAGAAATACAAATTAGTAGTTGATACTTAGGCTCGAGGTTGGGGAGCATGGCACAGGGAATGCAGTTAGTATTAATATGATGGCTAAGTGGAGGACCAGGAGAGGGAGGGAGCAATTGGAAAAATCATTTTATGAACAATATAGAAGTCTAACCAATGTACTGTATACTTCAAACTAATTTAAGTAAATAAATTTATTTTAAAAAAAGAAAGATATTTTCTAAAATACTAGCGAAATTGTCTTAGAACATACCATTGCAGAAGGTTTAATTTTCTTTTTCTAATTTATATTTATGATGCTTTTAAAACAGAAAAATCAATAAAGATTTTTTAACTGAGAGAAAAAATAATTTTAATTGTTATTTTCAATCATTTTTTCTGTATTTCTATAACTTTCTGTTTTATATTTTATAACAGAATCTATAATAGAAGATGTGGAGGAATTAACTCCAGGTTGATGATGATGATGATGATGATGATGATGATGATGATGAAGAATTAGTTTCAAGTACACAGTACATTGGTTAGAAATGTACATATTTTACAAAACAATCTTTTTCTCTTCTGGCTCTCCACCAAGCCATTATATTAATGGCTAACTGCATTCACTATGCCATGCTCCCCATCCCTGTGACCATCTATTAACTACTAATTTGTTTCTCTTTAACCCTTCACCCCATCTTCCCAGTTCCCCAATTACCCGACCCCCCTACCCCCGGCCATCCCCAGACTGTCCTCTGTATTTGTGAATCAGGCTGTTATTATTAATTATCTAAACCTTGGGCTAGGAATGGGAAAGGGTGGGATGAATAAAATGAAATATTACAGCAAAAGAAATAACATATAAAAGTAAAATACCCTACAGACATCTAGTACAGAAAGTTAGCAGAAGTTAAAGTTTAAATTTTAGAATGTAGTATTATTTTTAAAAATAAGTTTTATGTCATTTTAAAAATTATAATTGAATCACTGATTTTTGTATAAACTCCACAAATTTAAGAAACTTCTAGATAGTTAATATGGGATAATTTTGAATACATTCCTCTCTGATCCACTGAAATGTTTGTATTTTACCCTTTTTCTCTTCCCTTGGCCTGTTTTCACTAACTCAGTTGCTATTGCCCACTGCTAATGCTCTGGCTTCTTTCAATGACACATTCTCTCCTAGCAGGTTAAGATAGCATTAATGTCAGCCACTACTGTAGCCTTTAAACCATTCCTGATTAAATAGTATTCATGCCACAAATGTAGTGAAACTAGTATTTTAAAACAAAGCAAAATGACACACACATACCACCTTAAAAAACAGAGTAGTTGACAAATTTTAAAATTCTGTCCTAAACATCCTGTTATGAAGTGAGCAAATGGTAAATTTAGTTCCATTTTCAAAACCAATCAGCCATTTCCAAAATGAATTAATCAGACTACAGGGGGTCTCCATTCTATAGTATATTTATTTCTATTCATTGACTTCAATGTTGGAGTCCAGATGGGACTTAGACTACCTAAGCTTTCTTTTTTATTTGTTTGGGGTTGCTATAGCAGCTGGAAGCAATCTCTGGAGAATTTGGTTGGTGTGCTTTCTGCCCTTTAAATGAAGAGGCTCACTTATCCTCAACACTGACTCTCTAAATCTACTTATTTGCCATATACATATACCAATAGCAAGTTGATATAGAATATTAACACTGCTATTTATTGGATGAAATCTCACCACAGTCATCCTTATCTGAGCCAATTCTGTACTGATTACTAGACTGGACTCTGATTTGGCATATCTCTGAAAAAAATGTATATGGCCCATTTGTTTAAAACATCCATACATAGTACACTTGCTTCATAATATGCTGGTCTGATTTCATTTGTGATCAAAAGGAATTATTCTGGATTTCCCCAGACGTCATAGAAATAGCAGAGGTAACATGCTCTCTGGAATGAACCTTAGCGTTACCATGTAAGGAAGCTGGTCTAGTCACTCTGGGTGGCTGTTAGGCTTTTAGAGCCCAGATTATGTTAACAGTCTCATTAAGTGATTTTATGTGTGAATACAATGCAACACATGTGAGAACTGGCACATCTATGATTTTTGAACTTTGGACTTTGGCTATGCACTGCAATCCAACCTATTAATAATCACAGTTCCAAACATGGATGTTAGACTAGTGGCTGCTGATGACTCTTGAATATGTCCAATTCTCTGAGAATTTTTTTCTTTTAGTTGCTATTTATTTAACTCCCCACTGCCTAATTTAATGACCCAGATATCTGACTTAGACCCACATGGATGATGGTGTAGAAATACTGTACTCTTTTTCTTCTTGGACTGGAGATAAAGAAAGTCTTTCAGATTCATTCAATACTTGGCTTAGATTTGTAACAACATGCTTACAGGATTGCTACCAAGATGTAATTAATCATATTTGCTCATCTCCAGGTTATTTTCTTTTGATTTATTGCTGAGCACCCTCAGTACTTTTTTTTTTTCCGTTTGGTTTCAACATTGTCAAGAAATTCCAGGTGTTGACTATATATAAGTATAACTAATTAATAAATTCTGATTTAGTCTTCCACTAACTAACCTCTTCATATTCAAATTGTTTCTTTTTCAGAAATTAATTCTTATACTGTTTCCATATTTACTTTCAACGTTAATTCCTGCCTTGCAATAATACTTGTTATTTCAGTGGTTTCTATTCTTCCTACTTACTCACATGTTGGAATGATTACTTCCCTGAGTACTGGATCTCCCCCAGCATCTACTGGGGAAGTGCAACATTAACTTTCTGTCTTCCTTCTCATGAGTCTAAGTCCAGTTGGACTCAGTACAGGAAGGAAGATCAATGTGCCATTTTTACTCTGTACAGCTTTTGCAAAGATCCAGGTACACAAATATATATTGTGATTTGGGGGATGGTTGCTCCCATCTGGCATAGCTCTCCCATGCCCATTTTCCTCTTCATTCAAGTTTATTCTCAGAGGTCTGAGAAAATTAATAGGCTGAATGCTGGTTAATTTTTTAGATGAAAAGTATTTTACAACTGTTAAACATTATTAATTTCAATATTTTTACTTCTTTACTATTTGAAATTTTATCTATAGAATTTATGTTGATACATTAAAAATGTTGAAACATCTTTGCTTTGAGGTAAAACAAATAAAATAGTTTAAGCCAAAATATTGATTTCAAAATTTTATTTTGGGACAGTTGGCTTAAAACCAAACTAAATCCAACCAAGCCAAAACAAAGCCAAATCATACAAACAATAGTGTCTTTATCAATGGTGAATATATTTCATTATGTCACCATATTATGAATTTTATGTGCTTAATATTATGGTTCCTAAATTTGCAGAAACTGGGTACAAATTCAAAATTTGCTAGTTACTAGCTAGAAATATTAGTCAGCAATTTAACTAGGTTTCAGTTTTCTCATATGTATAATAGGATATTGGGATGACTAAGTACCATAATATGTTTGTAAATAGTGACCCATTCAAAATAAGTGTTTGATTAGTCCATTTGTGCTGCTATAACATAGACTAGGTTGCTTAAATAACAAACATTTATTTCTGACTATCTGGAGGCTAGGAAGTCCAAGGTCAAGGTTCTGGAAAATTTGGTATCTAGTAAGAGCCAGATTCCTTGTTCATTTGGCCATCTTCTTAATATGTCCTCAACTGGCAGAAGGGGTGAGCAAGTCTTCCGGGACCTCTTTTTAAGTGCACTTAACCATTTTAGAGGGCTGCCCTTTTGACCTAATCATCTCCCAAAGGCACTACCTCCTTCATACCAATACACTAGGGGTTAAGATTTCAACATTTGATTTGGGGGAGAGATACATTCATTCCATAATTGTGCTCAATAAATACTAGGACTTATGAGTCATAAAACACTGACATTCAACCAGCATCTTGACTGATTGGTGACGTCTGAGCCTAATTAATTGGTGTCTTTGGTGTACTGGTGGTTAAACACTTGTTAATATTACCCTTGGGTATAATATGTTGTTGTGAGACTATTTTAAAGCTAGAAAAATAAAAAAAGAGAGAGCAAAATAGTCTTTTGATCCTCTAACTCCTATCACCTCACATTCCATTCCTCTTACCTTTTTAACACATTTCTCAATAAAAACAAACAAAAACCCAATCCAAACAACAAAACACTCCTTTTTGAGACCATTTTGTTGAAGTGTTGTCTAAAGACAAACGTAAAATTTAAATAAACCACAATAACAAAAAAACTAAAAATTCGCCACTGTTGGTTTTGGCAGATCTTTCCTGAGCTACCAAACTTTTAGTTACTTCATATGTTTGACTGATTGCCAGCTTAGTGTCTCTCTTTCCTATGTTATCTTTTAGTTTTTGCTCAATCTTCTGTTATGTAGAGCATTCTCTCTCTCTCTCTCTCTCTCTCTCTCTCTCTCTCTCTCTCTCTCTCTCTCTCTGTAGAGAACATATAATAGTCTTTGTTGAGTTCTAAATTAGGAGACCTTTTTCCAACCCTGACTTGGCTGCTGACTTGCTGTGTGACTGCAACCTCCTCATATCACTTCTCTGGTCCTGTGTTTTCTACTATTTTGTTAACAAGATATTTGTAAGTGATAACTACTGGGTTTTAATAATGATATATATTTTTTGAACAAACATATAGGAATTCTTAAGTCTAGACTAGACTAAAATTTAACCTTGCCCAAAGAGAGGCCTGGCCTTTGACCTAAACTATTTCAGATTATCTATAGGCCCTTGAAATGTCCTATCTGATAAGAGTATCTTTGTTTACCTGGGGGCTTGGAGCCATGTCAGAAAGTCTAAAATGTGATTTATGGAGGGGGCTCGAAGTCTTATAGTATTAATTTTATCTATAAATAGCTGGAGAATGATGTTGGCCATGTGAGAAGTTAATGTAAAGCTCCAATAATGACACCAGAGCTCGGGTATAGTTTTCTTCATTGGCAATGCCCTGTGTATATTGTCATACATCATTGCCAGGAGGAGTTCATTCTTCCCATGACTGCAGGGAGAGGACAACTGGAAATTCAACCTATAGAACCCTCCTGGAATCTGCTCTCTGCACCTCTTGGTTGATTTTAATCTCTATTCTTTAGCTGATGATAAACTGTAACTGTATAACAGTTTTCAGTGAGTTCTGTGAGTGCGTCTAATAAATTATTGAAACTTAGGTTTATCTTTAAGGCTCAACTTTCAATTGGTTTCAGCAGTGGGCAGTCTTGTGGATTGTGCTCCCTCTAACTTCATACCATTTTGTATGGCTTTGTACAGGATTAACTTAGATAATATATGTTAAAGCACCAAGAATAATGTCCGGCACAGAATAAACCTTAAATAAATCATCTATTGTTATTATTATTATTATTTTACATATTCTGAAGTAATACCGTGCTGGGAGTTCAGTCACTGATAAGTTACTCACCCAGGATTGTCAAATTCAGCAAATAAAAATACAGAACATACTTACACTTAAAAACATTGTATGTTCACCTTAAATTAAAATTTAACTGGGCTTCCTATATTTTATCTGGTAACCCTAAATGTAGCCCACCATGTTTATTTTCTAGATGAAGAGGCTATGTTCACAGAGGTTAATCATGATGGTATTCATAGCTGAAAGGTGACTAATTGGAATAAGAATGCAGATCTTTTGATTCACGGGTACTAAAAATAAGCCCTTAAAATATGTTTCAGGTAGAGGAGGAACTCCTTGAAAGAAGGAACATAAAAATTGTTGATGTATAATGAGGGGTTGTAACTCTGTACACCTATAGCCACTCAGTCTGGGAATCCTAAGATGTCTCCTGGCTTCTATCTAGGAAATAGTCACTTGACAGAGAAATTAAAAATTTTATATGTTAGAGCAGGACATTCAAAATCAATTCTGAGTGTAACTCTACTCACTGTCTTGATACCATGAGTATTTTTCATGCCTGTTTGAAGGAAGCTGGTATTTTCTGGGTACCTGTCACATCTACTTAGATTTTATACTGACATTCCCTTTATAATTCATAAAGAATTAGTACTTTTATATTCATAATACCTTGGAGGGATAGTCTGAACAGATATTAGAATCTTCATTTTATAAATGAGAAAATGGGCTCAAACAGGCATGTCCAAGTTTACTGGCTTGTATGCTAAGGAGATAGTATGAGGTATTCCAACTCCTGGTTCTGGACTTTTTTTACTATTTAACAGTTTATTATTTCAGATGTATATACCTAGGATATAAATGAATTAGAGAACCATTTACTCTGTATTAGTCTGTTCTTGCTGCCATAAACAAAATATCATAGACTGGCCAGCTTAAATAATAGAAATTTACTTTCTCAAAGTTTTGGAGTTTAAGATCAAGGTACCTGTAGGGTTGGTCATTGGTGAGGGTCTTCTTCCTGGCTTGTAGATGTCTACCTTTTCACTGTGTCTTTATAGAGCCTCTTCTCTGTGCACTCACAAAGAAAGAAAGAGATCTTTGGTGTCTCTTTTTATGAGGACATCAGTCCTATCAGATCAGGGCCTCACCTTTATAAACTTGTTTAATCTTAATTACCTTCTTAAAGTCCCATGTCAAAATACAATCATTTTGAGGGTAAGGGTTTCAACATATAAATTTTGGTGGGAGATAATTCTGTCCATAACACTTTCATTAGATGCTGTGGTATGCTGAGTCCATGGTTAATGCCAAGTGATGTAATGGGAATGAGTGAGGTTTCTATATGAGACTAATGAGATACACTCCCACTTTCAGCACAATTTAACCTCCATGAGACTTAATAATAACAATGCTTGATAGGGCTGTTGTATGCCAGAAAATATGATGTTGGGAAAGTGCCTGACATATAAAACAAAACTGTTGAAATATTAATGCCCTATCTCTTTTAATGCCACTGATAAGAATTAAAATGAAATAGTGATCAACCTGTTTTGATCATTATATTTTGATTTTAAGGGGAGAGTTTTGTGAGGTTGTTCACCAATAACATTTTTAAATAATATATTTTCCAAATTGTTTTCATGTGTTTCTTGTTTTCAAACAGCATTTCCTTTTAAACCATACTCATACAGTTTAAACATTCATGTTAAACTTGACAGACCCCTGTAAAATCCTAGCCTATGGGTGGTCTAAAACTGATTATTTTAGATGAAACTGTTTATTTTGCAGGTAATTCAGTCACAGTCCTGTTTTGACTTTTCTACCCTGGATAGTATCATGTTTTACAAACATGTGAGTGAAACATGCTGATGTAAAAAATAAAGACGCCTACATTCAGAACAAATATAGCCTTCCCAAATCATGAGAATCAACTACAGACTTGTCTATACAACCTGTCTGACTAATGTCTGTAACATATTTGGCTACAGCAATTGTTTGAATCATCAACTTCGAAATATACAATGGTTATTTTACAATGTGCCATAATTTAATTTTTGTGTCAGAAAATAAGTGCAGGACTACTTTGACCACACTGAAAGCAAATTCAGTTTATTTGGATTTAAGATTTTGGGAGTCTTTACTTTGATTTTGGACATTAAAAACTTTGAGAGATGGTGGGTTCATTCCTTTTATTTTTTATAATTTTATTATAACCCTGCTCTTTCTCCCTGGAATGTTTAAAAAGAGAAGTCTTTAGCTTTTTGCTGCTCTTTTTGCTTAGAATGTTGGCTGTAGATTGAAATCACCTGGGGCGTTTTTAATATCCTGAGGGTGGAGTCCTACTTAAACCAATTAAATCCGAGCTTTTGGGAATGAGCACAGACATCCACACGTATTTTTTTAAAGCTCTTCAGGTGCTACCAGTCAAGATTAAACCACCATCTTAGTGAAATCCTTTTGACCAGAACAATTGTTTTTGAATGGCTGAACATTAGGATCACCTGGGAGAATATGGAGACACTCTCAGTGAGTGCCTGAGTACCCCCAGTTAGCTTTTCTAATTTTATCTTTTTGAGATTTTTCTCTATTCGATAAGTAACTTGTCTGCAATACATATCTAGAGCTAAACCCGCAGCTTGAGGCTGTGAGAGCAAAAGCAGTAAGCTCCTTTGCTTGTCTCTACAAATCTCAGGATGGTGTTTAGATATACAATCCTTTGATTCTATTGTATTGAATGCTTTTACCTTTAACTTTTATAGAAATACTCTCATGGTTAAACAAACAAGAAACAATGAATATGTACTTACAAAAGGATAAATTGTGCATATAAGAGGACCAAATTTTTTTTTCAAAAGCCTAAAATGTTAGAAAAAACACAAAAAATAAAAATCAACAACAGTTAACTACTTTTGAGCATTTACAGTGCCAGGAACCACACTAAATGTTTCTCATGGATTAGCTTATTTAAAAATCTAACAATCTTGTGAGGTAAAGGCTATTGTTAACTTCATTTTTTAGATGTAGAAACTGAAGGTTCATTTCCAAAGTTACATGCCTATGAAGTGGCAGAGTGTCAGGTCTGAGATTTTACCCTACTTATAAGCTAACACATTAGCCTCTCATAGTTTCACAGATGCTGGCAAAAGATATGAAATTCCTGGATCAAAGACTAAGGACACAACAGTCAGCATGAGTTTTATGTTCCTGTTGGTTACCCTTGTCCCTTAAGTCCCAGGATGGTAATATGGAGGCAGACCCAGGTGGATGCTATAGGTTGGCATCAAAGCTGAGGAACCGCAAATTTAGGAAATCTCAATCTTTTTAATGTGCTGCATGCCAACTTCTCCAGTATTTACCCAGGTTGGAGATGTTATCTTTATTATCCTGGAAAGTAAATAAATTTGCCCTCTGGTTCAAGACACTTGGACTATCTGTGTTGTTCAAGGTTCTTCACTATACAAAAAACTCTGAAAAAAAATGTTCTAGAATAAAGTCTGTCAATACTTCTGCTGGAAAGACATGCAGAAATGTGAGAGACACATGGAGAACTATTTTCCTATATAAAGTCATATTTTGAGCCCAAATGGCCTGACTCTAGGTTGTGCTTTTAACTACCATTGGTCTTTTCTTGATAAAGTGTAATAAGTAATCAGAAGAGATGGGGAAATAAAGTTCAAGGAGTAGAGGGGTAAGCTGTGGAATAAGTGTTGAAGTTGAAAAAGAAATTAACTAGTTATATACCATTTCAATTATTCATGTAAAAGTTACTGAGTTGGAAGTATAAATCACTTTTATGTGGAGCTAATCTCCATTCTGTTTCACTTTAGCTTGTTTTGGGGGGATAACTGAAATTCTTTATTCTCTCTCCTGCTGTTGACACCTTGAAAAGTTAATGAAGAAGGTATAGAGATTGAATGTATTTTTTTCTGCTAGAACATCATTCTAGGACATGAAGTTTTAGAGCTCCCTCTAATATAGAATGGCTTTCTTCATAGCACCAATATTGTAAATAGGACATTATTATTAATATGGTATTGAACCGTAACCAGAATACGGGGTTTATAGTTGTATTGTTTCTATGTGAAATGACATTTTAGGCACCAAGACTTTGAATAAACTTTTGGAATGTAATTAATTATGAATGGAAGGAATCTGTAATATCAATTGTGTGCATATTTCTTTTAAAAAGGTATATTTTGAAGCTTGATTTTCAACTGTTTCTTGAATGTAACATGATCAGGTGCCATATACTCTCTAATAATTTTTTAGTGAAAAAATTCGGCAAAGCACTGAAAAAAGCAGCTTAGATACAATAGGCTGCATGTATTCTAATATCAAGTAAATAAATTACCAAAATATATCATATAATTTAAGAGTAGCATAATAGAATAGAATATAAACTGAAATGGTGCATACATTAACATCACATGAATTATATTGTTTTAAGATACAAAGTGTCTGTTTCTCAATTTATAAATGGATGCAGAGTTTCAGTGAGTGCTTTGCTGGCTTCCTACCCTTATGACAATAGCCAATAATTATCTTAATATCTCCTGAAATAACCTACAAGTAATTCAAAGTGATGACAACTTGAGTGCCAAGCGACTTGGCAGGAAGTCAGAGACTTCTTTAAACATGGCCATTTGTGCTGACCTGTTCTGTAACTCAGTCTAATGTGATTCGACTGATGCAGTACATTATGCATCTTGTAAAAAATTGGGAAGGAGCACTCTCTTCAAGCAATCGATATGAGGAAAATATGGCTCTGAACTGTATGTGTTGAAAGGGATTCATTTTCCTCTATCTATCTGCTGGTTTAACATAAGACCACTGAGTCTGGGACAATTGGGATATGCCCAGAGGGATTCTGATGCTTCACTATGTAGAGATAGTAAACTGACCAATAGATGACAGATATTTGAAAGCAGAGACATCTTTTGTTCAGTGTTATTTCCCTGTGGAGTAATGGCTTAGAGAAATTTATTCCTGCATTTTAAATATCACTTTTTTTCAGGATCATTTATCCCAATTCTTTCTATTTCTAGCTTTTCTTGAAGATGAAAAGATAATCCACTTACTGACTTAAAGTTATCCCTATGACATTTTTGGTCATTATATTACTTCCCTAAACGTATCAACTTAACAATTTTGTCAAGGAATCAACTGGTATGGTTGTGGGAGATGGAAAAAGCATGGCATCTCTTCCATCATTTTTACCTGTAATAATAATGACATTTTGCAACTTTTCCATTTCAGTGTATATCATGTGTCTCAAACTTTTCTATTTGTTACAATGTTCTTTTTATTGACTGCTATTTTAAATTATTTTTTCAGAAAAAAATGTTTTATTTTTAGTTGTTGAAAAAGATAATGTCAATATTAGTGGTAAATTTTGAATAGAAGCAAAAGCAAAATCTTAAAATTTATTAATTTTACTTAATTATTAAACAAATATTAAGTGCAGATCAATCATGAACCAAGTGGAGGGCTATATCCTTCAGACAAAGAAATGAATTATACATAGTTTATACAATTAAAGAGTTTATAGCCCTGTCTGTCTCTTCAGAAGTGTCAGTTCTCCTTGCTGGGTAAATCACTTGGATTTTTTTTTCTAAATTTTCTATTTTAATTATTGATCCAGATATTCAATTGCAAGTTTGCTAAATGCTATGTGAACCAGACACTATGCTGTGCAGCCCTGATCCCCACTACCTGAGTTAGAAAGCCTCAGCTCTAAATGTTCCCCTGGTATTGTCCAGTGCTGCCTCACTCTAGGATGTGTCCTCTCCCTGTGGCATCAGGTATACAGTGACCGGATAATGATGTATAAAATCTCAGCCCCCAACTCTGCAGGACCATTTCAGCTCCAGAGCTCCATGGAATTTTTATATAGATGGTGTAGGAGTAAATTTCCAAAGATTGGGGATACAACTAGATGAATCATGTTAGGTTAAACATGTTAATTTATGTCTGGTTCTTAATGAAATCCTACTAAAATGACACCAAAGAAATTTTAAAAAATAAAAAATAAGCTTCAAGAAAAAACATAAATAAAACATAAATAATAAAAGAGAACACTACAATAGACTAAAAACATAAACCATTTATTTAAAATGCTGGAAAGCTGAAATATGAGTGATACTTGACTTATCAAACTACAGAAATCTTAAATCTAAACCTCTTGTGGGAAAGTCAAGAAGAACCAAGCCAATTGTCCTATGGGTGACAAAAAGGGTAAAGAGTTGACATTATCTTTTTCATCAGGGACCTCAGGATACATGATATAGGACTGCACTGAGAAAAGAAAGATCAATTGAAAATCTTGAAAGTATCAGACCACCAGATTACTTTTCTGATCACATAAAATTACTGGGAGAGTTTGTTTAGGTTGAATCTTCAATAAAGGCTGTCAGATTTAAACAAGGGAACCAACAGTAGAAATCAAGAATTTATCCATGGGCATATTCAAGTAGGTCTATCAGATAAGAACATGACATTGGAAGGAGAGGCTTATGATCAGAACAAATTTGGGATTTTTCAGCATCTAAAACTTGTCTAAAGCCATTGGAAAGTATTAAGTCATCTAATAAGAAGGTTCATTATTGAAATTAGAAATGATTCCAGGTGTAAACCTTGGGAAACCCATATGGAGATTGTGTAGAGGACAAGAAATTACAAAAGAGAGTAAGCCTGAATGGCCAGAAAGGTAAGGGGAAAATTTCAAAGAATATGATGTCATGAGGCAAGAAAAAAGTGTTTCTAGAAGGAATAAGTGACGAGTCATGTAAAATACTTTAAAAGTCTCAGGAGTATGAGGAAAAAATGTGATTATTGGACTTGGCAATATGGAAGATATTGGAGACCTTGAGAAAAGCAATTATATGTAGTGTTGGCTGTTTGAGGAATAAATGATACTTAAAGAAAATTTGATTACTGGTGTCATTTGAGAGCTCAGTTTCTCAAGACAGCTAAGAGATGGAGACTGGAGCAAATCAGACAGAAATAATTGAGACATGAGAAAGTAGGGAATATGAATGGGAGGTAGTATTGATGAAAATTCGAGAAGCATTGAAAAGGTGTTGTTTATGTTTACATGAAGGAGGAGAAGGGACTCTTTGGAGATATAGGGAACTAATTATTAAGTTACTATTATGTGCCAGGTATTTTCCAGATGTTGTATTTAATTTTTATAATCCTCTGTTGGAGTGACTCTAATTAATTAATGTGAAAAACAAGACACATGCACACATCTAACAGACCATCTGAGTTCCCAAAACTATACAAAAATGTATGTTCTCATTCTTCTATTTGAGAAAAGAGAGAAAAAAAAAAAAACATAGGCATATGAAAAGATTTAACAGATTCTGACAAGCAGATAAATTACTGTGTCTTCCCGTGGAAGAAAGACACTGCAAAAATCAAGGGGAAACTTTAAAAAATTTATTGTTGAATAGTGGCTAAGGGCACAAGCTTTTATCCAGAGTTCTGGCTCTGTTATTTAATATGCAGAGAACTTGTATGAGCGATTGTTTATTAGCTTCCCCAAGTTCTTTTTCTTTGCTCTGTAATTTTAAGATTCCTCTCATCAAAGGTGCAGAATATATTTCCTTGCTTCTTGACTTTTTCAACCATGTGACTTGAAGAATTGATGCGTCAGTTCCTAGCATAGGCCTTAAGAGACTTTGCCTATTTCTGCTTGTCACCTTGATTCTTTATTATAATCATGAGATAACCATGTGGCTTGGCTCATTGGTCTCAGAAGGAGGAGAGACACATGTAACAAAGTTGAACCACCCTAGATGAGCCCACCTAGATCAGCCAAACTCCATCCAAGACCTAGGACCTTGGACAAGCTCAGCCAAGTGAAGCCTAGATCTTTGTGATGTTATTAAAGCTTAATAAACCCCAGTTTTCTTGTCTGTTATATATGAATAATTCAAAGGTATAATTTATGCAAATAATATGAAATATAGTAAGCATTTAATTAAATTATTTAATAATGTTTGAAACATATTTAATAAAACTATCATTTTACTATTAAATTATTTAATACAAATAATATTCCCAATGAGATTGAAAGGAAATAGGTTGTTTTAGAAATGACAAATGCAATAGCAAATAAAATATGCTATACAAGTAGTGAATATAAGTTTGGATATTGAAGAAATAAAATTTAATTTTGTAATAGGTTTAAATGAAAGCTCAAAAACTCAACTCAGAGAAAAACATAAATAGAAGAACATAAGAACAGAAAACACAAAAGAATATAAAAAATAGATTCAGTAGATACAAAATATAGAAAACAAGAATTCCAAAAGTCAAGAACTAAGAAGGCAGAATAAAAAAATTAAACCATAGTACATTAGTTCAGCTCAAATATAGACTTGCATTTTCAGAATTATAGGACTTATTAAGTAACAGACATCTTTTAAACTTTTTATTATGGAAAATTGCAAACCTATGCAAAGGTAGAATAAGTTATTGAACCCCTATGTATGGATCTCTCAGCTACAATTACTGGCCTTTGACCAATCTTGTTCAGCTGCACACAAATAAAAACAAATAAAAACTTCTTAAAAGCATAACTATTATTATTCTTTAAAAATTAAATTGATAAGAGCTACTTAATATTATCTACTATTAAGTCTGTTGTTTGAATTTCTAATTGCCTGTCAGATGTTATAAAATATATATTTTTTTGCCATTTGATTGAATTAAGGTTCAATATGGTTTTTGTTAAGTCCAAGAGAGCCCTATCCCTACCCCCGAGTCTTATAGCGTGGGAACCAGATTTCTCTCTTACCTTTGTGTGGGAACCGGACCTCGCACCAGGGTTGGCAACAGTACATGTTTACCTACTACTTCACTGGATTCTCCTCCCTTCCCTGCCAATTTACCTGCCCAAAATATTCCCACCAAAAAAGGCCGCCTCAAGTCCCGTATAAATTTCAGTTTGCCTCTCGCATTTGGGGCTGACACCATCTTCAGCTCAGGTAAGCTATCACTCTGCTACAATAAATCTTACATAATTCCTTAGGCCTTGTGTGTTCCTCTTTCTGGGAACCTAACAGTCTTCACTTAGGAATTGGTTAATATGTGTCTTAAGTATCTTTTTATAGGTTTTCCCTCCTTCTCTCTCTCTCTCTCTCTCTCTCTCTCTCTCTCTTTTTTAACAATAATTTGTTTCTTAAAAAAACATTTTTTTTTTTAAGCTGCAGTTTCCCAGTCAGTTTTGCAAATTGTCTTTTTAGTGTGTTGAATAAAAAGATCTTCTATCTTATATATTTCCTAAGAATTCATATGTGGGTCTAGAGGCTTTACCACAAAAGGTTGATTTCTTTTCTCTCTCTCTCTTTTTTTTCTTTTTCTTTTTTTGGTGAGATAACTTTGTTAATAGCATTGTGTTCTTCTATTAGGAAGCACACACTGTTTGGAATTTTGTCTTTTTGTGTTATTAGTAGCAGTTGATGATCAATGACTAGACTCATTATGGTTGGAAAAATAGTAGCATTATAATTCTATCATTCATTTCTTAGTTATTAGCTAGACTACTTCTCTAAAAGAAATTTCCCTTCATTACTATCTGGTTACCCCATGATATAGTTGTATAGGAAAGGCAGAATAGGTGTGTAGTTCTTTTCTTTATTTACTAATTTTTAAAATTATGAGATGGTTCACTAATATCCTATATGCTTAATTTTTTGTATGATGGATACCTGTAGATTTAAATATTTACAATGAGTTTATTTGTTATCTTATTAATGCTAAAAATTTCCATTTTTGACCAGTGTGAACCTCATTAGGTTGACTCTAAGTCCTTTTGAATGACTCTCGTAGTCTTAGAGAGTTTACCTGCTATGTATGACACAGTATAATGGGCTCACCTTATAAAATTTCTGCTCTAGACCTGGAACCAGTGATTTCTCCAAGGAGTCCTGGCTCTTTTTAATCAGATATTGTATGTGGTGACCATAATCTAGGTACTAAGTACCTTTGTTATAAATGGGCTGGTCATTCTACTTTGTCTTTCTTATGATTCAGTTAGGAAATACTTTTCAAAAGAAAAATTTATAAGTTTCCATTGGTATTTTCAATTCAAATTTAAGATTACAAGGGATTTTACTTAACCATTTCAACATTACATATATACTTCCTTTTCTGATCTAAGAATCTTGGTTCTCAAAAACATGGGAGAATTTTATATATATATATATATATATATATACACACACACACACACACACACACACACACACACACACACACAAATCCATATTTCTGTTCCAAAATACAACCACAGAAAATCCAGGCTAACAATACCAACACTTCACTTAAAACATGATTACTAAAAAATGTGTTTTTAATTTATTTCATTTCTTGGGTTATATCTTGCTAGGTTATATCCAAACTACTGTTTTTTCAAGTCACCTGGAACCACCTCTATGCCATTAACTGAATGCATATTACATTTATTCTTCAACTTTTATTTTTAATTTTTAAGAATTATTTTAAAGTATTTTTATTTATAATTATGTAAAATGTAAAAAACAAGATATATCTAAAGAAATTCTTTATATTATTTCCCTACTTTTAAAGAAAACCACTATTTTTATTTTATAATTCATTTTTCTATTGTTTACTTTTAAGATAAGAAGATATGTGTTTATGCACATATCCTTTTTAGAGCTGAATGATAGTATTTCATATGTAATTTTCTCCACCTTGCTTTTTTTTTTCTTTTTTTGAATTAACTATAGTTCTTGAAGGTTACTCCATATTAGTATCTAGAGATACTTCTTACTACATTTTAGAGTTCTATAGTACCTTAGTTTGTGTTTATACTTATATTTTATTTGATTAGCTCTATTGAAAGACATTTGGGTTTTACAAGGTAATGATCTTACAATGAATAGCTTTGTGCAAATGACTTCATACTTTTGCCAGGGTGTCTTTGGGAAAATTTGTAGAAGTAAAATTGCAGAAAGTAATATGTAAATAATTTTACTTGATGTTAACAAATGACCTGTCATAGAAGACATGCATTATGTATTCATATGAGCATATATGACTATGAGAGTGCCTGTTTCAAATAGCCTTGTTGATAAAGAATGTTGTCAAACTTCCAGATATTAAAGCAGGCTAAATTAACAAAAATTGTGCATCTAGAATATATCTTGCTGAAAGCTGAATTTCCAGAACCAAAAAGAAATCTGCATACATTTTTTGCATGTGCTGAAACTTCCTTCTTCCTGATTTTACTAAACTAAAAAAGGTTACCTAACAAAAGTTAAGAAACACACAGATGCACACCCCCATACTCAATACCATTAAATTCTCACTAATGTTAAAAGCAAGAAATATTGAAATAGTTTCTTCCAAGTTTTAAGAGGATAATTGTTATCAAAGCATTCTATAACCTATGAATTTGTATTTCTTAAGTGAATGCCTTATAAAGAAATTTTAAACAGGCAGTGATTTAGAAAGTAGACTACCCAAGTAGACTTCCTGGAAAATATTGTTTGATAACTTTCTCTAGCTACTTAATAAATATAACCAATCTAAATATCTAAATTATTTTAAAAAATTGAGTTTAAAATATTGTTAATATAGTTATAAAGCAATATGTGTCAAAATATCATTTTAAAGAGAGTATACAGTAAATAAATAAAATAACCTGAATATAAAATTTTAAAATTATTTTAATGAAAACTATGAGTTAAGTGTGGAATGAAAATGTTAGGTAGCTAGTCAGAGAGGAGTGACAGGAAAACAAAGGACTAGAGACACTCAGCCTAGAGACAGCCCAAAGAACACACTATTGGTAGAGAGATCCCTCCTGCATTTGCAGAGATGAAGGATGGTAGGGCCATAACCTATAGCTGGTTTAATATGGCCGCAGATGCCTGCGCAGAAGGTGCTACCCTAACCTGCCTACAACCTCAGCCTATTATACCATCATTATAATTCCATGTTTATGCCTAGAAGTTCATGAATCTAATTATAACAGACTAAATTCTGGCTAAGCACATGTGCACTTATACAGCAGCCAAGTGTCAATCAAAATGACCTCATGAGCCAATCACCTAGGAATTCCTTTGTAACCACCCAACACAGCCCAAATATAATACAGACCTTCCCACTTCTGGGGGGTTACAGCTCTCTATTTTCCCTTGCTATAACCCACTCCTCACCATGGTCATATCCTTACTTCCATGTGGTTAGACAGTTTAGTCTTGAACCGTTTTTTACCTCAAAACATGCCTTTAATAACTAAGACCTCTCATAATTTGTCACTGAGTAGAAATTCATCTTCATCAGTGATAAGGACAGAGACCTGTGTGTTACCGGAGCTCCAATCACCACAATAGAAACAAAAGAAGTAAATATAGGTTAAAATTTCTATTCTGCTGATGGGAGATTTCTTTTATTTGATTATAACAGAGAGATAATAGCTCAGTTTTTTAAAGTTAATTTAATGGTAAACACTCAAAGCAAAACCACTTGACAAAAATATTAAGAAAACTTGAATAGCATAGCAGCATTAGAAAAGAGAAATAAAGCAAGCAAGAAAAAAAACCCCACAAATACATACACACAGAAAAACAAAATAAGACCAAAGAAAGACTTTATGCAATTTATATACAATATACTTAAGACAAAAATTATTCAAAGAGGAAGATTAAAAATAGAAGAGGATACATCAGTAATAGTGAATATCTGTTATGTTTTCCGGTTATTTAGTATTTTTGAAAACGTTCCTATACTTAGAGAATTTCTTATTATTTATGTGTTCAGCATCATCGAGGTAGAAACCAGGAAATTCATTTTGTCAACCTCTCTTGGACTTAAGGCATAAGTGTGTGACCTAGGCAAATCCGATTAAACTCGTTAGTGCCAGACTGTGGTTCAAAAATGAGCAATGTAAAAAAGGAGGTTCCAAGAAGAATTTATTTTACTAGCCATACTAGTCAGTACAGTACTTAAGCATTTGGCTCTCAGGGGTGAATTGCCTCCAGGACTGAATTCCTGGCCCAGAAGTATCATAGGTAACAGATGCAACAAAGTCTTATCACTGGTAGTCATGTAAACACTAGTATCAAGTGCTTAGTAGTGGTGTTAGTCACGATTCCTTCACTTATAATAAATTCATTTTCCATTCAAAGTGTCAAAATTAGCTTCTTTTGCTTGCAAGCAATAACCTTGACTAATACAGGAACTGACTGTAGAAGTGATAGAAAACAGAGCCTCAGGCAAATAGGAGGTATCTGAAATTGGTTATCTTATCTGATTCTAGCTGAAGGCTCTGAAATATGGTCAATGAGAAAGGCTCTTGGCAAGTAGTATGAAACAGCCCTCTAAGTCTCATCTGTGGTCATTTGCAATTACATAGTCACAGAAAGAGTCTTTGAGGGAACCAAAGCCATAGACAGAGAACCAGATGCAGGGACATAGAAATTCAAAGAATACAGAGCTAGTGCTTGCCTCAAATGGCATTTAAAAATTTGTTAAAAATTAAAAGCTCAAAATCTAAAGTCCGTATTCGAGAGAAAGAAAGCTATTGAATTTCCCTACTAAAAAATATTTTATCAATAGGGCTGAGATACATAAAATCCAAAATTGAATTTTGATCCTGTGGTTGCCGCTATTTCGAAGTTAAATTAACAGCCTTGTCAGTTATCTTATGTGAAAATTAAGGCTTTGAAAAAGAATCTAAAGACTTAGATATTAATTTGAAATGTGTTGCTCACATACAACCTGTTTATTTATACCCCATATCCCCTGTGTTTCCAAAGACAGCTCTAAAAAATACTCTTTTCAAAAATGCATTGATGACAGCAGATCTATTATCTTTGAAAAGTCTCTGGAATCTGTTTGTTCTCTGTTGACTTGGGACACAGGCATGAAATGTGATGCTATTGATATGCAATTAATCATTTCAAATGCAATTAGAAGGCCCCAGAGTGACAGATTCTTCACAGCAGCCCAAAATGCCAGAGGCATGAAAATGGCTATAGTAATTGGTAAAGGCATAGATGTGTTCATCAGGCTGGTTTGACTCATAGTGATCTATAGTGCTGTATAATTGGTTATTAATTCCTAGGCCTCAAAAAGTCTACCAAGATTCTACTTGAGTTTTGTATCTTAAAAAAAAAAAAATATGGTGAATTCAAACCTGACTTAAGAATCATAGTAATTTTTTTTTTTGAAATATGGCAGAGTGAGAGACGTGCCAGATCTCTTCCTTTGAAACAACAAGCTGAACATCTAAAACTCAACAAAAAACGCCCAAACTGCACACCAGCACATCTGAGCGTGGAATCTGCTCACAAGAGCTATCACAGTTCTGAACCCCAGGTTTCCAGTGGTGAACTAGGAGAAATAAAGAAGCTGCCTCTCACAATTGCAGGAGTTCCCTGCAGGAGGAGGGGGAGGGGAGAAGGAGCTGCGAGTTCCCTGAGCAGCCCTACCTGGCAGAGTTGTGAGCTCCCCATGGCCGGCTGGTGGCAGGGCCCAGTCATCAGGGCAGAAAGTAGAGAAGCAGCAAGTAGAGAAACGGTTGATTTTTACCCACCGCAGCTGCAAAATTGAGGCTGAGCCACAGCCCCCAACTCCCAACCGAGAGGGCTCCTCGCCCATACCCTCCAAGACCGATGACCACGGAGCCCCGGAGGAATCTAAGCAAACACTGCTGAGACTGTTACTGACACTGACAAGGACTGAAACTGAGGGTAGCGAGCATGATTAAATATCTAACAGAAAATAAAAAGGTATTTTTAAAGCTTTTTATAAAGCAGGGATCCAAGAGGCTTAGATGCCACCTACTGGAAACCAAAAGAAAAGCACCTTCTTTACAACAGACTAAAGAGAGAACTTTATATAATAAATCTTCTTTCTGGAAAAACAGCAGAATACATTTCCATTAATGCCCAGGCAGAGAAATAATCTATTAAACACCATGAATGACCAAGGCGACAAGGCATCTCAGAAAGAAAGAGAAAAATCTCCAGAAAATAAGCTTACAGACAGAAATATGCAACTTAAATGATAGATAATTCAGGATGGTACTTCTGAAAAAACTCAGTGAGTTCTGAAATGAGTCATATCAACAAATTCAGTAATTGGAAAAGCAACTAGATTAGCAGAGCAAGGAGATTGAAATCCTCAAAAAAAAAAAAAACAAAAAAAAAAACCCAAAAACCAAAAACCAAAAAACAAACAAACCAGAATAGATCTTCTGGAGATTAAAAAAACACATTGCAAGAGTTGAAAAATGAAATAGAAAGCTTGGGAAATAGAGTTGATCAAATGGAGGAAAGGATTAGTGATATTGGAGAGAGAAACATAGAAATGAAACCAGAATAAAAAAGAGAGAAACCGAAGAATGAAAATTAATGAAAGAGAAACTCAAGAACTAGCTGATATTATCAGGAGAGGAAACTTAAGAACAATGGGCATTATCGAAGGTGAGGAAAAAGAGCAGGGACTAGAAAGCATTTTCAGACAAATAGTTGATGAGAATTTCCCAAATCCTAGGAAAGAGCTGGAGCTTGGGATTCAAGAAGTCAAGAGAACACTCAATTATCTCAACCCACAAAGGCCTTCACCAAGACATATTGTGTTAAAATGATCAAAAATCAATGACAAAGAAAGAATTTTCAGGGCAGCCAGGGAGAAGAAAACAGTAACTTATAAATGAAAATCCATTAGATTATCCTCAGACTTAGCACAAATCTTACAAACCAGAAAGGAATAGAATCAAATATTTAAACTATTAAGTGAAAGGAACTACCAGCCTAGGATAATGTATCCAGCTAAGCTCTCCTTTAGATATAAAGGAGAAATTAAGACTTTTCTAGACATACAAAAATTGAGGGAATTCTCAACTACGAGGCCTACATTGCAGAAAACACTGAAAGGGGTCAGCTCACCTAAAACAAAATAACAAAACAAAACAAAACAAAAAAACATAATTAGGAGTAAAGTGACTATCAGGTAAATAGAAGCAGAGAAGTGTAATCTTTACTAAGAACACAGAATTATAAGCTTAAACAATAAGAGGAGAATTGCTATAGCAAGATAGTAATGAACATTCAGCATACATAGGGACAAGTTGAGATAACAATGACTGAAAAAAGAAGGATTCAAAGATCCAAATTTGCAAAGGAGAATGGAGGTAAGGTATGCACAGAAGAAAAGGGATGACTGTGTGTGTACACACACACACACACACACACACACACACACACACATATAACTATCCATTACATATTCATAATGGTAACTACACACAGAAGATTCAAAACTGAAGTATATAACATTAAACAAGAAGAACCAGAGAGAAAACACAAAAAGTCAATCAAAATAAAGAAAACAGAAACACAAGGACAAGAAAGCAATGGAAATACTGAGCTACCAGAAAGCAAAAGATAAAATGGCTATTAGAAGATCTCATATTTCAATAATCATCCTAAATGTAAATGGACTGAACTCTCCAATAAAAAGGCACAGAGTTACAGATTGGATAAAAAAACAAAACCCAACCTCTAGGAGACACATCTCAGTTCTAAAGATAAATATAGACTCAAAGTAAAAGGGTGGAAAATGATATTTCAAGCAAACAGTATTCAGAGAAAAGTGGGAGTACTGGTACTAATATCAGATGAAATAGATTACAAAATAGAAAAGGTAAATAAAGATACTGAGGGACACTTCATAATGATAAAGGGAATCTTGCACCAAGAAGAAATAACACTTATTAATATCTATGCTCCCTATTAGGGAACCCTGAATAATGCAAAGTAATTACTAATAGAACTAAAGGGAGAAACAGACCGAAACGCTATCATAGTAAGGGTCCTAAACACCCCGCTGTCAGATATGGACAGATCATACAAACAGAAAATCAATAAGGAAATAACATCCTTAAATGACACATTAGACCAACGGGACATAATTGACATTTACAGAGCCTTCTATCCAAAACATATGCTTATACATTCTTCTCTATTTTACATGGAACATTCTCAAGAATCGACCACATGCTGGGACACAGAGATAGCCTCAACAAATATAAGAGGGTTGAAATCATACCAACCATATTCTCTGATCATAATGCTTTGACATTAGAGATCAACTGCAAAAACAAATCAGGAAGAACCATCAATACATGGAGATTAAATAACATGCCACTGAAGAATAACTGGATCAGAGAAGAAATAAAAAGAGAGATGAAGAGATACTTAGAAATAAATGATAATGATAGTACAACATATCAAAACTTTTGGGACACGGCAAAAGCAGTCATAAGAGGAAAGTTCATATCATTACAGACCTGCCTCCAAAAACAAGAACAAGCCCAACAAACAACCTAACACTTCATCTTAAAAAATAGGAAAGGAAGAATAAATGAAGCCTAAAGTCAGCAGAAGGAAATAAATAATCAAAATAAGAGTAATAATAAATGAAATCAAAAATAAGAAACAATTGAAAAAATAAATGCAACAAAGACCTGGTTCTTTGAGAAGGTTAATAAAATTGATAAACCCATGGTTAGACTCACTAAAGAAAAAAGAGAAAGGACACAAATAAATAAAATCAGGATGAAAGAGGGGGAAATTAGGACAGGCGTCGCAGAAATATAAAGGATCATACAAAAATACTATGAAAAAGTATATAACACCAAATTTAATAACCTAGAAGAAGTGGACTGATATTTAGAAAAATACAATCTTCCTAGACTGAATCAAGAAGAACTGGAAAATCTAAATAGATCAATCAGCATTATGGAAATTGAAACAATCATCACAAATCTACCAAAAAGTAAAAGTCCAGGACCAGATGGCTTTACCACTGAATTCAACCTAACATTCAAAGAAGATTTAATACCCATTCTCCTCAAACTCTTCCAAAAAATTGAAGAGGAGGCAATATTTCCTAACTTATTTTATGAAGCCAATATTACTCTGATACCAAATCCTGGTAAAGATAACACAAAAAAAGAAAACTACAGAGCAATATCTCTCATGAATACAGATGCAAAAATCCTAAATAAAATAGTAGTGAACCAAATACAGCAACATATTAAAAAGATTATATGTCATGACCAAGTGGGCTTTATCCCATGGCATGGGCAGGGATGGTTCAAAATATGCAAATCAATTAATATGATACACCACATAAACAAATTAAAAATAAGAATCATATGATCATATCAATAGATGCAGAAAAGGCCTTTGACAAGATACAACATCCATTTATGATCAAAACACTTCACAAAATTGGTATAGAAGGAAAGTACCTTAACATGATAAAGGCCATATATGACAAACCATCAGCCAACATTATATTTAATGGTGAAAAACTAAAACCCTTGCGTCAGAGGTCAGGAACAAGGCAAGGCTGTCCACTATCGCCAATGTTATTCAATATAACATTGGAGGTCCTAGCAAGTGCAATCAGGCAAGAGAAAGATATAAAGGGCATCCAAATAGGAAATGAAGTCAAGCTGTCACTATTTGTGGATGACATGATTCTCCATATAGAAAACCCTAAAGACTCCACAAGAACACTGCTAGAAACAATAAACAAATACAGTAAAGTTTCTGGATACAAAATTAATGTTCAAAAATCCACAGCATTGCTATATTCTAATAATGAAGTATCAGAAAAAGAAATAGAAAAAAATAATTTCTTTTGCAATTACAACAAAGAGAATAAAATACCTAGGAATAAATTTAACAAAATATGTGAAGGACCTATATAACTACAAGACCTATTAAAAGAAATCAAAGAAGCTACAAAAAAATGGAAAGATATTTCATATTTTTGGATCGGAAGAATCAGCTTAGTTAAAATGACCATATTACCTAAAACATTATACAGATTTAATGTAATCCCCATCCAAATCCCTTCAGCATTTAAAAAAAAAAAAATAGAACAAAAAAGTCATCAGATTTGTATGGAAGCAAAAAAGACCCCAAAATGCCAAAGCTAGCCTGAGAAAAAAGAACGAGGCTGGAGGCATCACTCTTACCAACTTCAAATTATACTACAAAGTGACAGTAATCAAAACAGCATGGTATTGGCAACAAAACGGACACACGGACCAGTGGAACAGAATTGAGAGTCCAGGAGTAAACCCATATTTATGTGGGCAAATAATTTTCAACAAAAGCCAACAACATACAGTAGAGAAAGAAAAGCCTCTTCAATAAATGGTGCTGGGAAAACTGGGCCACCTGCAAAGGAATGAAACTAGACTGTTGTCTATCACCACACACCAAAATTAACTCAAAATGGATTAAAGACCTGAATATAAGACCTGAAACAATAAAATGCATAGAAGAAAACATAGGAACAAAACTCAAGGACCTTGGACTTAAAGAGGATTTTATGAATTTGACCTCAAAAGCGAGGGAAGTAAAAGCTAAAATAAATTAATGGGACTACATCAAACTAAGAAACTTCTGCACAGCAAAAGAAACCATCAACAAGGTAAAGAGACAACCATTTGAATGGGGAAATATATTTGCAAGCAACACCTCCTATAAAGGCCTACCTAATATCCAAAATATTCAAAGAACTTATATGACTCAATAACAACAATAAAACAAATGGTCCAATCAAAAAAGAACAGAGGATTTGAACAGAACTTCTCCATAGAGGACATACAAATGGCCAACAAATATTTGAAAAGATGCTTTACATCACTAGCTATTAAGGAAATGCAAATCAAAGCCACAATGAGATACCATCTCACACCTGTTAGAATAGCTATAATCAACAGGACAAGTAATAACAAATGCTGGAGAGGATGCAGACAAAAAGGAACCCTCATACACTGCTAGTGGGACAGCAAATTGATACAGCTGCTATGGAAAACAGTACGGAGGTCTCTCAAAAAACTAAGAATTGATCTACCATATGATCCAGTAATTCCTCTACTGGGTATTTACCCAAAATATTGAAAACCCATATCTGAAAAAATATTTGCACACTGATGTTCATAACAGCATTATTCACAGTGCTCAGGACATGAAAACAACTGAAGTGTTCTATGATAGATGATTGGCTAAAAAAGCTGTGGTACATATATACAATGGAATATTACTCAGCCATAAGAAGAGATGAAATACTGCCATTTGCGACAACATGGATGGACCGTGAGATAATCATGTTAAGCTGAAATAAGCCAGACAGAAAAAGTTGAAAATCACATAATAACTTATATGTGGGATATAAACCTAAAAGCAACAAATGAACAGGACAAATAAATAGAGACTCATGGACATGGGTTATAGACTAGTAGTTACCAGATCGTAGGCGTGTGGGAGGATAGGGGAGGTAGACCAAGTAAAGGGGATCAAATGTAGTGGGGTAGGGATAGGGTAAAGTGGGTAATGGGGATCAAATATATGGTAGCTGAAGGAAACTGGACTTGGATGGTAATCACACAATAGATTATATAGATGTCAAATTATAAGGTACACCTGAAAATTATATAATTGTGTTAACCAATGTTATCCCAATAAACTTAATAATAAAAAAAAAGTCATAGCTTTTCACCAAAATTTCAAATCTCAATCTATCCCTGAATAGAGGGAAGACTTTCTCAAAGAAGGAGCAGGTGCAAATCTCACAAATGTGTACAGAAAGCCTCTCAAATTTCTTCCAAAATGTTATGTGAGCATTTATGTGATTAACTATGATCTGGGAATGTGAAAAAAAGAAATGAGCACACATTTCAGGCAGTGTTGGAATTGGACTTGAATCGATTTAGATCCCACAGCATCACTTTGGTCTATCAGTCAAAATGGGGGCTTATGTGGATCAATGAAAGGGATTTGGACCCAATTCAATGTCATGGATTGCTCACTGGTATTCCAAAATCTTTATCTGGCTATTCTCCATGTTCTGTTATAATTGTTATGAATATACTTAGCAAATGATAGAATTTCTACTGTGGCTTCCTAAATCTGTGAGTGACAGATATCATGATACAATGAACCATGTAGAAGCCCCTCAAGTTTTCCTTTAGTAACATTGAAAACCAAGAACAAATTTTCTACCAAGATATCTTGGTAAGAGGAATGCAAAATGAATGCCAGGAGAATAGAGATCAATTCCATGAAAACAGAGGGGATTGCTTTCTTATTGAAATTTCTGTTGTCCAGCAGTCTGGAGTTTATAGGACAGTCTTTGCAAAGGTAAAAGACAAATTGCTGTAATTTGTTTTTTTGGAGGCAGTTGCAATTGGGAATATTACTTTATTTACTATTGTTTATTTATTGGTAAAATTACTAGACAATCCTGTACTGAGGGAGAGGAGCTAGCTAGCACCCAGATCTAGACTTACACTTCTAGATTTCAGCTTAGAGGAAAATTAACCAATTTTAGAGGCATATCTTAGAATGGGGACAGTTTGACAGTTGAAGCAGGTTCAAAGGGTGTAACAATCTGATGTGTGATCAGGCAAATATTGTGAGGCCCAATTTGATTGTGACAAGGAATTTACTCGGCATGGATATTCTACATTAGATTTGGCAATAAATTTTTTCTTTACATCTTTTTCATATACAAACAGAACAAAATCATGCGAATAAAGTTTCAGGATCAGGGCCATGAGAAGACATGAGGAAGAGAGAGATGGAGGTTCTCTGTGAGCCCCCACCCTTCACCTCTCCAAATGCTCATTATAAATGATGAACAGGTTATAAAAAACAGGGTAGATTTCTAAATTATTTTAGTGCATTCTAGAGAAATTTTTAATTTATAGTGGATGTAAAATACTTTGTAGATAATAAAACTTTTGAGCCCTCATTTCTGGATAAATTTTCTGCAAAGTTCCAGAAAATTTGTTTAAGTAATACTTTAAGTAAAAGCATCCAGCCTTATGAGACACAGTCAGATCTAATAATTTCTTTCCTTAGAATGATTTTCTAATCACATGTATTATTATGGTTAATTTTATGTCCTACTTATGGATATGCATATGATTTTGGCTTCTTGTGTCAATCTACATACTTAAATTTAATTTCTTTAATTTCAGGATTGTGATAATTTGGAAATGGAATAGAATGAAAGTTACCATTAATGCAAATCTATAATTATTTTAAAATATAAATATAAAGAAAATTAGAATGGTAATAAAACAAATAATCATTGAATTCCTTGAAGATTAAACAGTTTAATTTTTCACTAATTAAGATTTTTAAATAAAATTAAATATTACATGTAAATTAATTCTTTCCTTTATTCCTTTAGCCTGTTTCCATTCTTGAGATAACCTTAATCTGAAGTTTTGAGTTATTATTTGCTATAGATATATATCCTTATACAGTATACTATTATTATGTGTACTTGAAAATGTACATGTACTTTTACAGGTATAAATCTAGTGCTAGGTGCTAGCTCTACCATGCTTTTCCATAAATTTATTCAATTTTTTTTCTTTTTTTGTTTTATATATTTATATATATTTATATTATTATTTTAGAATTTATATTAACATATTTCTCTAAGTATTTTATTAATTATATCTAATACATAAGATTCCATTGCGCAACTAAATTGTGGTCACTTTCACTAAGAAACATTATTTCTCTTTTTCACTATTACTAACACAGCTTCGATAAAGAATTTTGAACTTGTCTCCTTGTACACATGTGATATTTTCTCCAGGATAGATACCAGGAAATAATATTGTCAAAATAGTGCCTGGTGACTATAAAATTCTACATATTTACCAGCAACAGGTAAAAGTTCCCTTTACATTGTTCCCTTTACATTTCCACCAATATTTGCTGTTAATAGACAGGTATATATTTTCTAATCTACTGCATAATAGATCTTGTTTTAATTTTTATTTTACTCTTGATATAGGCAGATTAATAGTCCCTAAATAATGTCCATGTCCTAATCCCAGGATCCTGTAAATATATTACATTACATTGCAAAAGGGGTTTAGGATTTAAAGATTATCTTGGATTATTGAGGTGGGCCCACTAAAATCATAAAGGTCCTTAAAAGACGGAAGAAGGAGGCAGTAGAGTCAGAGGAAATGTGAAGACAAAAGGAAATGTTAGGGCAATGTAGTTGCTGGCCTGGAAAATATTGTGGGTCCGCAAACCAAAAAAATGTAAGTAGCATCTAAAAACTTGAACTCAGGGTTCTGGTCAAGATGGTGGAGTAGGTAAATGCTGTGCTTGCCTCCTCTCACAACTATATGAAAATTACCACTAGACTACAGAGCAATAATTGTTGGAAGTTGCCTGAAACTAGCTGAACAGAAGTCCAACAACTGAGGACATAGAGAAAATAACACCTTGAAACTGGTAGAAAAGGAGGAGAGGAGGAACAAGCTGGTCCCACATCCTCCTGTGGCCGGGCAGATTTCTCCCTGACAGAAGTCCTGGCAGAATCCATTGTTCCTTTTTTGAGCCCTCTCCACATCCAGAATGTAGACACAGGTGGCTGCCATATTTGAGTTTCCATCAATCTGGCTAATACTGGTCATTCTGCCATAATGATTTTCTCAGACCTTATCCCTTCCAGTTAGTGGACCTACCCAGGCCTCCTCCAGTGGATTTCCAGTGAGCCTGTCTTGGCTCATGCTGCAGACTTTCCGAAAATCTCTCAAAAGTTCACAAACCCCAAACAAGCAGCATCTGGTTTCACCATGCCCCGTACCTTTTGCCAAGCAGCGCCAAACCTAGCACTAGTGGCAGCTGGCCTCAGATTGCAGCTTGGCCTCTCAAGGCACCTCAAAGCCCAGCATACTTGGAGGCCATCTGTGAATTGCTTGGTGACTCTTGCTAGGTGCTCCTGAGCAAGACACAAGGTGAACTGACCTAGAGTGGGGGCCCTCCCAGTAGGGGCCAGCTTCAGACAAGCTGAACTACCATCCAGGATTGCATCTGAGGATGACACACCCAAAGGTCAGACTGGGCAGGCACCACAACCCTGCTAAAGCAAATCCTGCTCCATAGTGTCAGCCTCTCATCAGGCAGTCCTCATATCCAATTAGCCTGAGGGGCAATCCCTCTGATTAAAGCGCAAATTGCAACTAGTGCTCAACTACAACAGGAGGGCACACACATCCCATACAAGGGGCACACCTGGAGCATCCAGCTCAGGTGACCAGGGAGATTATGTCACTCAACCCCACAGGACACCTAATATATAAAGACACTCTACTAAGACTGGTAGACATAGCAGCTCTACCTAATATATAGGAACAAACATAGAGAGGGGCAGCTAAAATGTGGAGATGAAGAATCATGTCCCAAATGAAAGAACAACAAAGTTCCAGGAAAGAGAACTAAACAAAATGGATACAAACAGTCTATCAGATGCAGAGTTCAAAACACTGGTTATAATATGCCCTATGAACTTAGGAGAAGAGTAGAAGAACTCAGTGAGCGCTAACAAAAAGATAGAAACCATAAAAATAAAGTTAGAAAACATAAAAACAAACCAGTCAGAAATGAAGACTACAATAACTGAATACATTAGAGGGAACAAATAGCAGATCAGATGAAGCAGAGGATCAAATGAGTGATTTAGAAGATGAAGTAGCAGAAAATATCCAATCAGACAGCAACAGGAAAAATAAATCCAAAAAACTGAACATAGCTTAAGGGGCCCCTGGGACAACAGCAAGTGTACAACATTGGCATCATATGGGTTCTAGAAGGAGAAGAGAGAGAATAAGGAATTGGAAATTTATTTAAAGAAAGAATGACAGAAAACTTCCCTAACCTGGTGAAAGAAATAGACATACAAACCCAAGATGTGCACAGAATCCAAAACAAAATGAACCCAAAAAGGCTGATACTAAGACACATGATAATTAAATGCCAATGTGAAAGGCAAAGGCAGAATATTAAAAGTAGCAAGAGAAAAATTCATTACCTACAAAGGTGCTCCCATAAGACTGCGGGCTTTTTTCAACAGAAACTTTTCAGGCGGAAGGGATTGGCACAAAATATTCAAAGTGATGAAAAATAAGGACCTACAATCAAGATTACTCTATCCAGCAAAGCTATCATTCAGAATTGAAGGACAGTTAAAGAGCTTCCTAGACGACAAAAAGGTAATATGTTCATCAACACCAAAACAGTATTACAATAAATTTTCAAGGGACTTCTTAAGAAGAATAAAAAAAAAGAATAATAAATGAAAATAAATACATATCTATCAACAATTACTTTAAATGTAAATGGATTAAATGCTCAAAAGATAAGGTGCTTGAGTGGATAAGAAAACAAGACCCTGATATATGCTGCCCTCAAGAGACTCACTTTAGATCAAAAGATACACAGATTGAAACTAGAGGGATGAAAAAGGATATTTTATGAAAACTAAAGCAACAGTAACAACAACAACAAAGCTAGAGTAGCAATACTTACACCAGGCAAAATAGACTTTAAAACAAAAGTTATAACAAAAGATAAAGAAAAACCCAACAATCCCATTTCCCATTGCTGGGTATGTATGTATGTATGTATGTATGTATGTATGTATGTATGTATGTATATATGTATGTATGTATGTATGTATGTATCATTTATATTTTTCCTCATCTTTATTGAAATATAATAGACAATTAGTTGCTTGTATTTACATTGTACAATTCAATGTTTTTTTTCAATTATAGTTGGCATACAATAATATACCAGTTTTAGTTGTATAACATTGTGATCAGAGATCCACATAACTCTCAAAGTGATCACCCCACTAAATTTAGTACCCCTTTCCCCCTTCATGTATTTATTACATTATTAACAATCTTCCCCATGCTGCACTCTGCATGTCCATGTCTATTCTGCAACTATCCATTTGTATCTCTTAATCCCTTTGCTTTTTTTTTGCCCTCCTCAATGCCCCCCATCTAGCATTCCTCAAAATATTCTCTGTATCTCAGTTTATTTCTGTTTTTGTTGCTATTGTTGATTTTTTTCTTTAGATTGCACATGTACATGAAATTATGTGATATTTGTCTTTCTCTTTCTGACTCATTTCTTTCAGTGCAATACCCTTTAGGCCCATCAAGGCAATATCTTTTTTCCATTCCCTTCCTTTTAGTCTGCATGTGTCTTTTCATCTGAAGTGAGTCTCTTGTAGGCAGCATATGTAGGGGGTCTTGTTTTCTTATCCATTCAGCCACTCTATCTTTTTGGTCTCAATTCTTTTCCATTTGAGGTATTTGTTGATAGGAATGTAGTTATTACCATTCTTTATTCCTGTTTTTGAAACATGTTTTTTCTTCTTAAAGAAACATGTTTTTTTCTTCTTTAACATTTCCTCTAATGCTGCTTGGTATTGATAAATTTCTTTAGTTTATTTTTGTCTGGGAAGCTCTGTATCTGTCCTTCAACTCTAAATGATAGCTTTGCTGGATAAAGTATTCTTGGCTGTAGATCCTGGGTTTTCATCCCTTTAAATACTTTGTGTCAAGTCCTTCTATCCTGCATAGTTTGAGAAATCAGCTGCCAGTCTTATGGGTGCTCCCTTGTAGGTAACTAACTACTTTTCTCTTGCTGCTTTTAAGATTCTCTCTGCATTAAAACTTTGGCATTTTAATTATGATGTGTCTTGGCATGGGCCTCTTTGGATTCCTGGTTTTTGTGACTCTCTGAGCTTCCTAGGATTTTATGTCTATTTCCTTCACCAGGTTAGGGAAGTTTTTCATCATTATTTCTTCAAATAGCTCTTCAACGTCTTGTTTTCCTTCAGGTACCCCTATGACATGGATATTTTTACATTTAAAGTGTCCCATAGGCTCCTTAAATTATTTTTATAGTCTTAGCTTTTTTTTCTTACCATTCTGATTGAGCAGCTTTCCCATCCTCTATATAGGTCATTTGATCCTCTTCTTTATTCACTCTGTTTCTTCCATTTAATATACTTCTCATCTCAGATAATGTGTTCTTCATTTCTGACTGGTTCTATTTCTGAATGGTTTCCTCATTTCCATTTTTATGTTTTTTATCTCTTTGTTAAAGTTCTTACTGAATTCATCTACACTTCCTATAAGTTCATCGAGCATCTTTATAACCAGTGTTTTGAAGTCTGCATCTGTTAGATTGCTTGACTCCATTAATTCTGGATCTCTGTTCTGTTCCCTCATGGTTTCTTGTCTTCCCTTTTTTGTCTTCCCATTTTAGCTACCTTTCTGTGTCTGTTTCTATGTACTAAGCAAAGCTCCTAAGTGTCCTGGTCTTATTAGCGCAGCTTTGTTTAGTAGGTGTCCAGTGGCACAGTTCTGAGGGGGTTCAGCTACAGATCAAGTTACCCCCAGCCTGTGCCCCTCTGGATCCACCTGTTAATATTCAGCAAGCAATCCACAGATGCTGTGCTTATAGTTGCCTCGGTTTATAGTTGCCATACAATAAACCGAGGCCAGCTGCCACTAGTGTGAGTCTAGATGCTGCTCAGCAAGGGGCACCTGACTAAGCAAAGACACACTTGGATGTGGCTTGGGTGGGGCCTTGAGTTGGGGGAGGTGGAGTTTCAGGGAATCCTCTGGGCAGAGCAACCTCTGTTACCAAGTTTGATGATGTCTCCGCTAAAGAAGTGCCGTGTCCACACACTGGGATGGGAAAGGGCTCAACAGAGGAACAATGAATACCACAGGCACTTCTGTACAGAGCAAGTCTCACTTTGGCCCTTACTCTGACAATTCAGTATTTCCCTATAAATCCCTTGTGCTCCCCGTGCAGCTGAACCTGCACTGGTGCTCAGAGCGAGCAGATCTGTCACTGAGAATCTGCTCGTAGACATGACCTCTTCAAGAGGTATCTTCAGCTGCCACTGCCGCAGCCTCAGTCTCACTCAGCCACTTGAGACCAGGCAGCCTCGCGTCTTCGCCCCGTCCTACTGTCTGCCATTGCAGAATAATTTCTGAGTTCTCTCCCTAGTTGTATGGCTTGTTCATTTAAATCCCAGGCGATTTTCCTTGCTATTTGTTCCTTGTTTCTGTCACAACTTTGATTTGGTCACCAGAGGGATGAACTGACCCTCTTTCATCTATGCCATTTTTTCTCCCCTGGGTATTTATTTGAAGAACCCCAGAACACTGCTTCAAAGGGATATGTGCACCCATATGTTCATTGCAGGATTGTTTACAATAGCCAAAATATAGAAGAAATCTGGGTGTCCATCAATGGATAAATGTATAAAGAGGTGGTACATATATACAATGGAATATTACCTGACCATAAAAAAGAATGAGATCTTGCCATCTGCAACAATATGAATGGACCTAGAGGGTACTGTGCCTATTGGAGTAAGTCAGACAAAGAAAGACAAATGCCTTATGATTTCACTTACATGTGGAATCTGAAGAACAATATAAACAAATAGAAACAGACTCACTGATACAGAGAACATTCTGATAGTTGCAAGATGGGAGTGGGGTTGAGAAGAGTGGGTGAAAAATGGGAAAGGATTAGGAAGTACAAATTGATAGTTACAAAATAGTAATAGTGATCTAAAGTATAGCATAAGGAATATATGTAATAATATTATAATAACTATGCATGGTGTCAACTGGGTACTAGGTTTTTTGGGGTGATCATTTCATAAGTTGTATAAATGTTTAATCACCATAGTGTATACCTGAAACTAATACAATATTGTGTGCCACCTATAATTGACAAACAAAAAAATATTATAAAAACTTAGAAAATCAAGTTATTTCTGATTGAATGCAAGATACTGTGTAGATTAAATTATAGAGATTCAGCTGATATTATATTCCTCCATCAGGATTTACTCTTTTCCCTGCAGATAGAGTTGGTACTGAGTACATTACCTCAATCAGAAACTAAGCTGATTCAAAATTGGGTTGTAATTTTAGTGGAGCTCAGTCTAATTCTCACTTACCTCTGCTCTTGATTATAGCCCATTAGAGCATTCAACTGGGAGGGTATTGTCTGCACTGAGACTCCTCTCTCTAGTTATTTCTGAACTCTATTCTTTGGCACAATGGATTTCCAAAAAATTCTACCCTGCATTTCCGAGCTTCCTCCTTGGCAGACCTTCAACCTCCTGCCTTACGCAGCTTCATAATTTGACAAATGTCTAGAGGAGAAAACTATCAAGTTTTCAATTTTCTATTCCTAGATGAATTTTTCTGCCCAGACAAAATCTAAGTTCTTAGCTTTTTCTCTGGTTCCCCAAATCAGCAACTGGGCTGGGAAAAAACCAGCTGCAAAAACCGTGTTATTTCTCCACGGTTTTACTGTCTCTAAAATCCAGACTTTCCTGGGTTTCATTGATCTGTAGTCCTCCAATAATACCTCCAAACACATCATTCTTTTTATTATCCAGCTTTTTCTATTTTTCTCATAAGGAGCATTGGTCTGCCACAGATGACTCCAGCTTGCCTAAAAACTGAGTTACTGTTCTAGTATATATAATTCTACAGGATCAAATCTTGTTTGTTTTGTCTCCTGACTCTTGCTTGGATACATTTTCCAATGTACTATGTTAACTTTCGTTGCAAAGTAAGTTTTAGCAAGGTCTGCTGTATCCATTAGTCTCTTGTGGCTTGTTGTAAGCAGGTTCCTTCATAGATACTTGATCATTTTCCCCTCTATACTCTAAAGCCACCAATCCATGAGGAGCTATTCAAGTATTATAACTTTTTACTGGGGTCTCAGATATTATGGTTTTAATGCTACTTTTCAGTCTCTACATCAATATTAAAATGTGAGTCTCTAGAATAACTGTACTAATGCTCTCTCCTCGGGCAACTTCAGTGTTATTTTACAGACATAACCTTGGTTTTCAGAACTCTTTCAAGGCTTAGCACCCAACATTACCTTCCTACTGTATTATTAAGTTATGTTATGTATTGAAAAATAAACTTATATTTTATCCAGCTTTTCTAAATGTTTATATTAGGAACTTTTTATGTAATAGTCTACCAATTTTTTTTTCTACTGATTATAAAATGAGAATTAGAAAGGGTAATTTGCTAAAAAAAAGTCTTTTTTAATTTGGGGAACAAACTATTTTTGGCACTTGAGAATAAGTATATTAAAATTTATACTAATTAGAAATCATTTTACTATTTTTATTCATTAAAACAAGTTGTTAGGAATATTTTTTGGTCTGGTTTGAGTTACTGCATATACTTGAAAGAAAAAGAGGATGCAAATGGCAAAGCAAGGAAAAACAAATATTTCATAATTCAGATTTATCATCTTCCAAAATTGGTGAAGATATACAAAGTTATATTATACTAAGAAAAAAATTTTAAGATAATTTAAACTTCAACACTTGCACAACTTGGCAATAATAAAACTTTATTTAGAGCTTAAGTTTCCTGTGCTGTATTCCACTAGCAATTAACAGCATAGGAAAAGTCCTTTGCAATCATAACAGCATTTGAATGTATTATCTAATTCCATGGAGTTGTATCCTTTGTCTTTTATTAAATTTGGAGCCAAGATATTTTTTTCTTACAGACTGAAATATTTAGTAATATTGGAAGAAAAAAGAGGCAATTAATACAGAAATAAAGTTTTAAATACAAGGCGCTTTGAAAACTTTATTGTTGTAGAATTGAAAGCCATGCTTAACAGAAAATACTGAAATGGATGTGTAAATTTCAAATTGCTTGAAGAAATTTTTACATAATGGGCTTTTCCCTAAAAGTCAGAAGAGAAGTCATTCTATGATCCAGTAGCAAACATCATTAGTAGAGATGGTAGAGACTTCTTGAGTTTTTAATGCATTCTGGGAAACCACCACAACTTGGCAAATGCTCTTTGTGGTTGCTTTATAGTGCAGGACCTCACTCTGTGTTGTAAAAATAAAACCAAATTTATTTGGACACAGTCTTTTTGTTGCTTTATTTAATTTTCACTTTGGCATATGGTCCTTAAAGCTTTAACAGGGCAGATGTGGCTTTGGAAGAATTTACTAATCCAAGCTGGTTAATGACTTCCATGGCAGAAGCCAGCTCAGCAGTTTTCTCTCAGTTCTTGTATTCAGTTCCTCTTCTTTTGGATTTTTCCTATGGTGGAAAGCTTCTCCATGGGGCCAACTATTATGAGTAGACATTTTTCTGGAGTTTGAGTTAACTGCCCTCAGGTGTCTGGGCTGTAAAAACACAGGCAGAGTAAATGCTGCTAACACTGAGTTATTGATTTCTGGAGGTAAAAAGCAAGTGGTGACTCCTTTTATAATCCATAGCATGATGACTTAAGGCTCCTCTGTGGGACAGAAAGTTGATTACGTACGGTTAGCTTTTGGGAAAATTCTACATGGCAGAAAATGGTGTTTCCCGAACTTTTGTTATTCACATACCATATGAGCAATTTTTAATGTTACATCTGGGTTCTACCTGTATTATTATTTATTTAACATATTTTAACAAGCAACCCTCCATTTTTTAAAACTTATTGCTCTATTGGCCTCATTCCAAGCAATAGTTACAAAAATTTAATGTACTTGTTATATGTTTTTCTATTGCACATTAAAATTAATGTAAAATTACTTCGGACAACACTGATATTATGTTCAGATAATATTTAATAAGATAACTTTAATTGTACTAGTCTGTATCTCCCACTAGTCTGCAAGCTATATTTCAAGCAGGGCTTTTATCTAATTTATTTACTCTAATTCCTGAGACCTCATATGATAACTGGCACACAGGAGAGTCTCAAATTGTCTGAAAATTACCTTAGGGCTTCTTGATTACTTGGAAAGGAGCCAGTGGGAAAGGAGACTACTCTTTCTCTCCATAGGAGTGCCTGTACCCATGTTAAGTATCCCATAGGACTAGGGCTTCCTCCTTTGGCAGAACAGACTGTGCATAACCCACATTTCCCATGACCTGAAAGAGCTGGATGATTGGCTTTCCCAGTTTACTATGGAAACCTCTAGAACTTAACCTGGCCTACCTGATGCCTTAGTATTTTGATTACCACCATAGTTTCACTTTTGCCATCCTCTCATTCCCACACTCTTTCAAATGTGTGAGTGCGCACCGGTACACACACACGCACACACACACATGCACATGCGCACACATTGACAAGTTTGTTTTCGTGCTTGCCTTATAAGAAGAGAAATCAACATAGTGACAAGGGCTTTCCCCTAGTACCTTCACTCATGGTGTACACCTATTGGCTGGATGAGGAAAGTATGGGGCTTCTGTCCTCTCTTCTCTTTTAACCCCAGGCTTGGCTTGTACATGACCCCACAGTGAAGTCTTCCTTAATCTATATTGTATGGTGTAAAAATCTTCTCAAGTTGTCCTTCAGGAGAGCTGGTAAGCAAAAGGGACATACTCTGCATAACAAAAGGATGGCAGCATATATATGTTACCTCATGTTCAGTTAAAGAAAACACTGAAATCAGAGCATACCCTACACAGTGTCTGCTCTTGTGTAGTAGTTACACAATAAATATTTGTTAGCCCCATGATGAGTAGACAAAGAAATACTTGCAGCCAGTGAAAGAATAAATGGCTATAAAAACGTTTCACAAATTGTGTCATGTTTAACAGAGTGAAATGAAAATATCTCCGGAGTAGTAAACCAGAATTTAAGAAAGTTGCCACTTTTATGGGAAGACTTCTAGATGACCAAATTTCCTAAACAAATGAAACTTATTTTTCAAAACATATATTTATTTCTTGAATAAGCTTTTGTTTTTAAAAATTTTAAATTAAGTTTATTGGGGTAACACTGGTTAATACAATTATATGATTTTCAGGTGTACATTATCATTTGACATCTGTATATTCTCTTGTGTGTTTACCACTCAAAGTTGTTTCCTTCAGCTACTATATATTTGATCCCCTTTATCTACTTCTCCCTCCTCCTAAACCTTATATTTGACCCCCTGTACCCCATCTATCTCCCCTCTCCTCCGCCACTCAACTAGTAACCACTACTCTATAGTCTTCGGTAACCACTAGTCTATATTCCATGTCCATGAGTCTCTGTTTATTTGTACTGCTCATTTGTTGCTTTTAGGTTTATATACCACATATAAGTGATATCATCTCAACTTTTTCTGTCTGGCTTATTTCACTTAGCATGATTATTTTGAGGTCTATCCATGTTGTCACAATGGCAGTATTTCATCTCTTCTTATCGTTATTATTCCATTGTATATATGTACCACAGCTTTTTTAGCCAATCATCTATCATAGGATACTTTGGTTGCTTCCATGTCCTGGCCACTGTGAATAATGCTGCTATGAACATTGGTGCACAAATATCTTTATAAATATGAGTTTTCAAGTCTTTGGGGTAAATACCCAGTAGAGGGATTGCTAGATCATATGGTAGATCAATTCTTAGTTTTTTGAGGAACCTCCATACTGTTTTCCATAGTGGCTGTACCAATTTTCAGTCCCATCAGCAGTGTATGAGGGTTCTTTTTTCTCTACATCCTCTCCAAAATTTATTATTACTTGTTGTGTTGATTATAGCTATTCTAATAGGTGTGAGATGGCATCTCATTGTGGTTTCGATTTGTATTTCCTTAATAGCTAGTGATCTTGAGCATCTTTTTATAGATTTGTTGGCCATTCGTATGTCCTCTACGGAGAAGTGTCTGTTCAGGTCCTCTGCCCATTTTTTGATTGGATCGTTTGTTTTATTGTTGTTATTGAGTTGTATGAGTTCTTTGTATATTTTGGATATTAAGCCCTTATAGAGGCATTGCTTGCAAATATATTTTCCCATTCAGATGGTTGTCTCTTTATCTTGTTGATGATGTCTTTTGCTGAGTAGAAGCTTTTTAATTTGATGTAGTCCCATTAATTTATTTCAGCTTTTATTTCCCTTGCTTTTGAGGTCAATTTCATAAAATCTTCTTTAAATCCAAGGTTCTTGAGTTTAGTTCCTATGTTTTCTTCTATGAATTTTATTGTTTCAGGTCTTGAATAAGCTTTCTTTAAAAAGGTGCCCTACTTCTCTGTATTATTACATTGGATATGTTGTATATAATTTAACATTGCCCTTAATACTTATTAGTAAAGACTGCATTTTAAAATTAATTAAAATGAGATATAGATCTAAAAATTTCAGCTGTCTTTTTTAGTGTAATTTTTGCTTGGTTGCAAAAATAAGTTGTGTAACCAAGGGATACAGAAGCAAAGTGTGTAGAATGTGAATGGTCCTTGGTAGAAGTCTATTCTTTATTTCCACAATATTTATCTTACATGGACACTTCTTTAGAGAAAGGAATTTGGAAAAATTATATACTATATTTAGTTAATCATGTATTTATTCTGGTGTTGTGTTGTTAGCTTGAATTCTTGACTTTATCTCAGATTCTATCTGCAGAAAAATTTTAAAAAAACTGATTTTGGAAATTCTTTTGGTGACTGTGTAAGGTATTACATTTAATCATGGATGTGCATAGGAGGTTCATTAGGATAGACTTTATAGTTAATGTTTACTGAGCAGACACCAGCCATCTTCTAAACATTTTAATTTTACATTGCAGCTATATCAAATAAGTGACATTATCGGCATTTTAAGATGTATTAACAGTGTGGCTAATAATACTCTTAAGATTTTACTATTAGAAATGTATGCTGACCTTTTTTATAACCTGCTTTTCTCCAAACTAGACATTTATTTTTCTGTAACCTCCTATGTTATCACTGACATAAATTGTTTGTCAATGTATTGTTTGGAGATAATTATGACCAGGGGTAACTAATGGGAAGTAGAGTATGGTATTGGAAACAGCTTTAATGTTAATGTCAAATTTCACCAAGACTCTAGTCAAATGGTCCTACACCATAGGAAATTTCTTGCTAGTATGTCCTCCATAGAGCCCAACACGTGACATGTGTTCCAACCATGCAGTTGTTTCTCTCCTGTGCAGCCTCTTGACTCTCAAGCCTCATCTAATCTCCTTAGCCAGTCCAGGGAAAACCACAATTCCTTTTATTTCACAATGCAGGACAGCTCACCTTCCTTTTTGTAATTTCCTCTTTTTTTTCAGACCATGAATAAATTGCTATTTTCATGCCCAAAGAGGCTTTTCCAGATATTTTCCTAAACAAAGAACCATCTCCACTACTAAATGGAAATATTTACACTTAGTGTTTTTCGGTTTTAAATATTGATATTTTTCTTTTCACTATATCTGTTAAAATTAAAGGTTGAAATGAACTTAAGGTGGCATAATAAGAAACTGGCAAGTAAAATATATGGCTGTAGTATGTTTAATTTCACTGGAGAATATTCACTAACAATTAAGCGAAGAAAGCAGATTACAAATGATTACAAAACATGATATGCAATTTGATACTTTTTTTTTTTTTAACAGAGGCACTCAGGAATTCTACTATAAATACCAACTATCATTTGTCATAGACTGTAATGGAGTGGTCCTCTCTGAATCTCTTCTGATGTGTAAGACACTTTGCTCTAATCAAACACTCCAAACTGCTATACTTTTCTAATATTGCCTTCATAGCAACTAACCATTACCAAGGGCTTCCTCTGTGCCAAATACAGTTCTGTGTGCTTCACAGGAATTAACTCATTTAAACTGATTCAAAACAACCCAATGTGGCATGTACCACTATTATCATCACTTTATAACTGAACAAACAGGCACAGAGAAGTTAAGCACTGTGTTCAATTCACAAAACAGTCAGTAGTACTAAAGCCAGATTTGAACCTAGACAATCTGATTCTGGACCCTACATTCTAGTCTAATAAGCGTGAGTATTTATCCCTTTACCTTTCTTGTTTTCATATATCATTTCTTCCCAGAACAATTGGTTCTGCTTCTACCAAACTTTGACATTTTTAATATGTGCTCCTCTGTTTATTAGTGTAGAATAGGGATGCTTAGAGTAACAGAATCTAACTTATTAAGTCATTAACCTTAATTTTATGTACAATGCTAAATCAATAGTTTCTGGCCAAAAGAATGTTTATTATTGCTCTACTGCTCCTCACTTATAGAAAGAGAATAAATGTTTCCATGTCATTATTGTTTACTTACAGGTGTGAGGTTGTTTTCAATAGTTGAGTGGCTGGATGTCTGTCAAATAATTGCTGTGATGATTACACATTTAATACTGTTTGCTGGTCAACCCCTTCACTGTCTAGGAAGAACTCAGAGAGATAAGGGGGTCAAGTGGGCTTCTAGTGCCTCCAGTAATAAACTTGGAAAAGCTCCAGGCCTGTAAATAATAGATTGTGGATGAAATTATTTTTCTTTTTCTTTCATTTTTTTTTTTTTTTAAATTATGCTTGAAGAGCCTCTGAAGAGAAGAATAATGGGCAGGGGATTCCCATAAAGCCTAGTGGCACAGATAGTGCACTTGACAATGGGCAGAGCACTTTCATCTCTGATCTGTTTTAGTCATGCCCTAGACAGGACTCTAGAAGCACCCCTGTCCCCAGTTGTTTGCTTTCTCAACAAGAGAAAACTGTGGCCCAGATGGTAGGAGAACAGTGGATTTCACAAGACTTGGTTATAAGCTTTTGTTTTCATCTTGTTCCAATCTCAGCTTGGCGGGACAGGATTTTCTTCTCTGTAAGAGTATATCATAAATGTATCCCCACACAAATTCTCTGTAAGAACTGATAATTCTTCATATCTGCCTTCAAACACTTTAGTAATCAATTTCCCTGTAATTTTTTGCTGAAAAATATATATCTATGTATATATAATTAAAAGAGAATATCAAAGGCAGTGGCACAAGTGAAGGTGCTAAAAAAAGGAAAAGTGACAGATTTCTAGTAAATAAGATTGTTGTTTCACTGTGGTTTCCAAAATAAAATAAATGATAAGAGCTAAATAGGAAATTCCTGGAGCTTGCTCATGTATGAACTGATTTTCCTTGCAGATCTATCTGCTTTCTGTGGCTGCAGTGAGAAAGAAGGCCTGAAAGATGTTTGAAGAGAAAATACCTTTGCACTGAATTTATTACCTAGTCTTTCTAGTTGTTTGACAGTAGAATTCTGCTCTCCTCACCTCTCACTGCTGCTCCACTTCTTCCCTTATACAATATTCTAAGATATTCTTTAATGAATATATGTGAAAAATTGCAATGTAGGACTGTCACATAATCTTCCTTTAAAAATTATGGGTTTGTCTTGCCATGTAAGAATTGCCTTGTGCTGCTGTAAGATTCCATCCTTTGGGTGTTAGAAGAACTTCCCCATGGCCTTTTGACTGGACTGCTTCTGTTCTCACAGTACATCAACCTAGATTTGCCCTGTCACACAAATGTGCTGTCTGTAGCTTAGTTTTGACAGTTTTAGTTATGTCTCTCCAGTGTATGTGTGTTACACATACACTGACAAAAAGAAATATAGTTTACTAAATAGAATTCCTTCAGGAAAAAAAGAAAAGTAGCTATTGGGGCAAAAACTAGAAATTATTTTTGAGTTAATTTTTTTTGTTGGATCAGAAGGAATTTCTATGTGATAGAAAAAATGTTTTCATATCTAGTTCATAAGAAACAAAGGATTTTAAACAGAATATAATAGATGATTTTATAACATTAAATATCAATTTTTTTAATTATGCACAAATTTTTATAAAAATATCAGTGAAAATAAGACTATGTTAACACCAATTTCACTTATGTCAATAAAAATTTATGTATGCTCTGCTCTACCAGAGGAAATTATTATGCAGTATATTTATGTTTATTTATACTCTCAGATGGTCTATAACTCCAGAAAGGTTAAGAACCACAGTGTGATGCCAGGATAGACATACACTGATCATCTGACACAACAATGGAGAAGGTCAATTATCTTAGAGACATCTGATCTCAAGCACTGATTTATAAGGGATAAAATAGATGATATTTTAAAAACAGGTTTCAGTTGGTAGAACATGAAACTATTTGGCTCACGGTTGAATCCATGTTAGGCTCCCAAGAACAGCAACAACAATAATGACAGGTTTTAGTTCTTAGGCCTATAGTATATTTTCTCCACCTCTATGCCTATTAATCCCAGCTTTAGTTTCCTCATTTTATTCTTTCTCTTTAGAATATATTTTATGTAAACAGCTCTTGAACTGACAAAAACCTAGACTTCTGGGTAAAGTGCGTATTATTTGATATATCTTTAGTCTGAATTCCCTAACATGGCTTTCTAAATAGATCAAGCTTCTGACAAATTCTAACAAATCAACCTTTTTCTGATTGGCTTTTCACTGTTTCTCAAACAAAAGATGAACCTTTAGACACTTGACCTTTGGCTCAGATTGTTCTTTTGGTCTGGAATATTTTGATATCCTTTTGTTTTTAGTCAAGCTATTTCTTTCTTCATGGCCAATTCTGTCCTCTAGCTTATCGTGCAAATGTACCTATGTTCTTAGAGTTATTTTTGTTCTTTCTTATATTCTTATTAGCTGACTTCACGTATATCTTACCCATTTACTGTGAATTGCTCAAGTGCGAGGAATTTTTCTCCTTTACTTCTGTTTCGTGTATGAAGAATAAATGCTTAGTGATTATAAATATAAGCAACAGATTCTGAAAGAGGCTCAAGCACGTGAAAGCAAGTGATGTTGTTAACTTTGTAAACTTTGAAAGGGTCCAGTAGCTTCTCATCTGGGTGATGTTTCATTTCATAGTGACTTCACATTTCTGGTTGATATTTCAGTGAAGTGGATGAACCTGAAAAAAATGTTCTTCTGTCATGGTTGACTTCACTATTTTTCTTTTAGTAGTTTATTCAAGATTAATTTGAGCATATTCACCATAAAACATATATACAATAATATTAAACAGAACAACAAAAGCAAACAATAGTAAAACAAATGAAAAGAATTGAACTAAACAACAACAACAAAGAAACATTAAAAAAATGAAACAATAAAAGCCAAATAATAAAAGTGGTCAGGAGAAAAGACAGACAGAAGACTTTGCTTAATTAAAGTGATCTCTTGTAGGTTCACTGTAAGGGAACATTGGAAGCCTTTGTTCAAAGCATCTCTGACATAATTAAACCAGTTGTTGTTAAGGCAATTTTTTGAGGGGCTAGATGAATTAACTAGCATATTCCATAGCATTAGTACAATCAGTTGAACTTTTCAGGACCTGCACAGGAACAAATATTGAGATCTCTAGTAAGTATCTCAAGTGGAGATATTCTGAGCTGTTGATAGAACTTCTCAATCTAGGGCTTATGCTCTTGGATCACCTGCTTTAGGACTGATAGTATTGAATATGGGTGGAAAGAAGGCCTTAAGCAATGTGTCAATGATCCGTTGGTGCTGAGAAATCCATTGGTAGCTACCTCCAGGTATATAAAAAATCTCTGGTATTTCCATGTTCATACATGTATGTATGGTAAGTAAGAAGTAAGACTTATAAACCACTGACAGAGACTCGTTCATAGGACAACATGTTTCCTCAACTCTGTCCAATCCTAGACAGTTTAAGTAAAAGAGAGAGTGAAGGTGAGGTGTGGTTATGAGGAACCAGTGAAATTTCACCAAATGGAAGGCAGATGGCAGATCCAGAACTGAAAGGTCAGAGACAGACATCCCTTCTCTTTCTGGACTGTCTCTATTTCTCTCAACCTGTCTGTGTCACCTTCTAGACTGTAGATCACTTTTCTTTCCTTTTTTTATGATGGACTATAAATATCAACATGAGGCATGTATTCTCAGTTCCCATATTTAGGTGTCCTTAAAAATTCAGTGTCATCAGGTAAGTGACTAGAATCTGTGAGTCCTAATACCAGCTACATAGGACGATGGACCTCTTTAATCCAGTTTAAATCAGAATTTACCCTAATTGATTTAAGCAAAAAGGGCAGGGTGCAGAAGTTGACTGCTAGAGAGGATTTGAGAGAAAAAAGACAGAGCCTGGGCAGTATTCATAAAGATCTTATTTAATGAATGTAGAACCAACCATATTTTCAGGAAGTGAAGATCATGTGGGGGCTTTTTGTCCATTGCAGGAAAGGACAACTGGAACATTCAGGAATCAGCTTTTATTTCCTTTTTGGTTATGGAAGGAAACATTTTGTACTTTAATAAAGTTTGTACCTTTATCACGGGTAACATTACATAGAAGTACTGTCAGTCACTCTTGTAGAAAGGCACAGATATCAGGCATGGAAAGTTTATCTCAGAGCTAACTACATATTAAAACAATTTGAGAATCTAATAGTTATGTGCTTTTCTTTTTGTGTTTCTGTTGTTATGGAAAATAAAGTGAAACTTTATTATTTGGTTTCTTTGGTTTCCAATCTAACCTCAAGCCACTATATGACAAGAACCTTCTTCTCTCACTTTACCTCAGTTGAGTACACAATGGGTGTTCAATAAATGTTGATTGATTGATAGACAAATAAATACTTATTCTTGTAAAAAGTTTTCTTGGGTTTTTAATAATACTTATGAAAGCTCAATGTAGTAAAGAACATAGCTTTTACTTCTTCTGTTTTCTTTATCTTTCCAAATAATTCAGATGAGGTTGAGAAAGATGTCTAGGTCATTGGAAATGAGAAGCCATGGTGCCCCAGAATGGGTTGGCAGTCAGAGGTCCAGGCAGGGTGAGAAGGGCATCTACATATGAAAGTGGTTCAGCATGGTTAATCGTAAGCTGAGCAGGGTGAGGGAGAAATCCACATGGACAGGTGGCCTTGTGTAGGGTGCCAAGGTCTGAGAAAGCTGAGGAGGGTGTTCATGTGCGTGTTGCAAGGGGAGGTTGACATGGGAAGCTGGAGCCAAATGGGATGGCTTTTGAGTCTGGATGGGGAATGGGTTGTGGCAAAGATGTAATTGATAAAACAAATACATATAATAACATACTGGGAGTCAGTTTCTCATGGTTGAAAAGGCATTACCAATTTAGAAAACTTGAATGAATCCTGAGCTTGGATCTGATAGTATTGGTGTGAACTCATGGCTTTTAATATAAATTGATAAAGGTAGATAACTATAGAAATATAGTGTTGTGTTTATAAACACCCTGAACATTGATATTTGTGTCTGTGAATGTGTTAAATACACACACACACACACACACACACACACACACACATACACACACACATTCCCTATTTATGTTGACTGAGAGGACTCTGGAGCAGCTTTTCTCCACAAAAAGGATTCAGGGCTCCTTTGAGAAATGCTCCTTTCAGGCCTGAGGCAGAAAGAGTTTGCTAAGCCTGAACCATCTTGTGGCAGAAAAAGAACTCGAAAGCCTTCTTGGAAGGGTTCTGATTGGCCAAACCAAGTTCAATTTGAGTATCAGAATAATTCATGATTTTAATAGATTATAACCCATTGGTAGAATAGAAAACTTTGAATTCATGATGATACAATTAAATAAATAAATTAATTAAAAGCTTGATAAGAAACAAGATATTTAAATACCACGTTAATTAAGTGATCAAAGTGAATATCATTATCAATGAAATAAATTGAAATTATATTTCAATTCTTACATATTAGATGAATAAGTAAATGACTAATAAAGTAGGAAGAAGAAATTAATACAGATAAAAGTTGAAATATATATAGAATAAAAGTCTTATTGAACAACAAGAGCAATAGATGGCAAAACTGATAAACATTTGCTAAGTCTGATCAAGGAGGAAGATAACAAATAAAATAGTAATAAAAAAAGAAATAGGGCTAATAACTAGTGCTGTGGAGATATACAAACTTCAAGAAAATGCTATTTACAGATTTGGACCGATAAATTTGCAATTCTAGGAGAAAAATTATCTAAGAAAATGTAAATTAATAGCAATGACTCAAAAAGAAATGGAAAACTTAAAACCACCAATAATCATGGAAGAAATTGAAAATGTAGTCAGAAATCTCTCTCAAAGAAAAGAGCTAGTGCCAGATGATTTACTTTAAGTTTCAAAAAAAATTTAAAGAGTTAATTTTCATGTTTTAGAAATTTTTCCAGATGATTAAAAGAGGTGGAAAGTTACCTAATATATTCCAATGCTAGCTAGCTCTAGAGTGATACCAAAACAGTATGATTTAATTAAAAAAGGCAAACTTTTAGTAGTATTCTAATTATAAACATAGATGCAAAAATTCAAAATAAATTGTTAGCAAAGAAATTGCTGCAGGGTATAGAAGGTATGAATAAGTAGGAATTGCCTAGGAATTCTGATTTTTCATCAGGAAATCTAATGCAATTTTCTATAGAAACAGATTAAAGGGGCAAATATCATATAATTATCTCAATTGATGCCCTTCAAAAACAATTAATAAAATCTAATACCAATTAATATTAAAAGCTCTTCACTTGGAACAGAGAGTAAGTTCCTTAATGTACTAATGGGTATCCATTGGCTATCTACAAAAGGCAGCACAGATAATGGCATAATTTTTGAAGCATTCTTAATATTAGGAGTAAGACAAAGATGCTATTACTGCAACTCTTCAACACTGTGCTATAGGACTCAGCCCAAACAGTAAATTTGATTTAAAAAAAAAAAAGAATGAAAGAATATTGTAGAGGAAGAGGCAAATGTTATTATCTATAGATGACATAATAATCTAAATTAAAAATCACAAATATAATGAGCAACCCTTAAATGAGCTTTTGAAACAAAAAGATCTAGGTTTATGAGATGGGCCAGTGTGAATGATACCACTTCAGTTTGAATACCTTTTTGGCCAGGTTTAAAAAATAATTTTATGTTGAAAAATATTATTAATATTTGTACTTAATTTGTTTCCTTAAGAAGGCACGTTGTTATATTTAGAAATGAAGCTTCTATAGATTTATGTCATTGTTTGGAAAAGTTTCAAAATAGAAAATAGAATTAGGCTGGATTCCAATAGTTTCACTGTTCCCCTCAACCATCCATTTCCAGATAATCACTCTCCTTTTCATCTGCTTATGGAAAATCATCACACCAGTAGATTTACATGTTCTAATATATACAAAGTTATATTCTATATTTGCAATGGATTCCATTCTCTTTTTATTTCTATGACATTCTGAGTTGTAGATATTATTATTATTATTGTTGAATGCTTTTTGAGCCATTGATCCAAATTTCAAATAAGGACATTAATTCAGCATGATATGATAGAAAATATTAAGTTCACAATTATCAAAAATATATCACAAGTAATAGAAAAATTCATTAGCAGAGACAAAACTACATTTTGCTAACTGCAGAATAGGCAAGGAGAATTAATCAATACACTTATAGTACCTACAACAACTTTTTAGAAGGTGATGTTTATTATACATGTAACAAGATTTCTATGAAAATCAAATAATTTCACATCTTAAGTTTCTGAAGTACTTGTTAGCACAATTGTTCTATTGCTTTTTCTTCTAAAACTTCCATGTTATCTGAGGACCACTTAACTAACCACTGAGGATGTCTGGAAACCCTCACTTCAGGAAACATGCTCCACATATTTGAAGAAAGGAAGTTGAGGTAACATCTGTCTTAAAACTGTATAGAATCAGAATAGCTCAGAGAAGCTGCTCACCTCCACCCTGTTTTCATGCATTTATTGGAGGAGAGACTCAAAACCGTGCCCTGGTTCTGAGCTCAAACAGAATACTTTCTTCCCCCTATTTGAGGACTTTTTGTAAAGAGTCGCAGTTTGAAAGCTTTCATGGTGATAATGGTGCTTTAAAAGTCATTGGAGGTGGAAGAGCAGAATCTCATAGAACTTCTTTTTCCAATAAAATAATCTTAAAATATTACCTTTATCTTGTCTCTGTTTTCAGAAGGAACATATTAGTTTTCAGATTTCAGGAAATCTTCCAAAAATGTTTTCCAAAAGTATTAAATTTACTTTTTTGTTATTACAATAATTAATAAATAAATCATTCTGAGTTTATATAGTATAATACTTTGTGCTTTTAGAAAAAGAAAGCAAACAAAAGCCTTCAACTTGCTTAGGAAAATATTAAAACTTGATGGAGTCTAATAGGCATGTGGTTTTTGGTTTCTTATATTGAAGGGATTGAATACAGCAAAGTCAAATAAAAATGTATCTGTGTGTGACTAGAAAAAAAAAAGAGAATAAGAGAATTCTGTGGATTATATCCTTTGCTAACATTGTTTTTTGACTTTGAAGTGGAAATATCTGGTATTTCTAGCTTGGTCTAAATAATAGATGTCTAATGAGTTTTTTTGATATTTGCTCTGACCTGATTCAGGTCAGTTTTTTTTTTTTCTTGTAGGAAAAAGAGAACAAGAGGTAGGGCTTCTTTTGCTCATTAAGGTTTCAATGAGTGATATTAACTCAAGCATTTCTAATTAAAATGTAAAGATCATTAGCATGCATCATTAATAGAGGTTTGTCGTTCGACACAGAATGCTCTGTTGGAGGTGCCAGCTGCACTCATGCACCCACTGGTGCTGAACAATTGCTGCTCTTGGCAAGGTCTCGGAACAGACTGGGGTTTCTGTCTGCTACCTGGGCTGCTGGTGACAACTACTACTTATGTCAAGCTCAGGGGCAAGGAGGAGCCAAGAGGAGGAATGAACTACATAGGCAGATTTTCCTTTTACTGCCTAGTTGGTACTAATCCCCAGCTTTAGTAGTGAATATGAGGCAGAGGCATACTAAAATGAATAAGAAAGGCATTAAATAATATTTTAAAGTTGTTTAGCACCTCCCTCCCCAAATTTCTATGTATATTCATATGGTGGCAGATCATTTTTTTCTCTTCTGGAATTGAAGAATTCAAGTCGTTATGTAATCCTCAATCATGCAAAAACATTTAATATTCTATCTTTTTCTAAAAATAAATGTTACTTTTGGTATGACATTTTAAGTAGAGATGATAGCTGAAAGATTTTAATTATAATGACTAAATTATTTAATTTTGAATATGAATATTATTGCTTTTATTTGCTTTTTTATACAATCATCAGAATTTCTGACCCATGTCAATTAAGTTACAATATAATCAGTGTTTCTGTTGAAATATTAGGAGTTAATAGAATACAAATTATTTCTTTCATAATCAAGATAACTATGTTGCCTGGGCAAGACCTTTCTTTAGGGGGTGTGTGATTTTAAATTCTGTTAGACTTAATGGCAAATACTCATATAACTTACATGTATGTTTTTATGCCTTTTATCTTATTAATTAACTTTTGAACTAGTTAATGAAGAAATATGAGCTTTGAATGTATACTATGGTTTTATATGAAATTCATCCAAAGATTAGAAAATGTGGAGACTTCAAAAACTCACACTATGCTGTGACAGGAGGAAGCCTATTTTCCAACATGCTTGCAATAAAAAGGTGCTGGGCTTTAATCCGTGTCATAATTGCATGTTCACTTTATAAATGGCTGTCAGTAATTTGAGGGTATCAAGAAAGCTAATTACCTACTTAATATGACAGAGAGAAAGAGTTGTAGAAGTAGAGTTGATATCAAGGAAGAGACATATTACAAATCACTTTTTTTTTTTAATATGGAGAATAGGTATTTTGTTTGGATATGGCTACTGGAACATATAGAAATTGGCCCAATTACTACACAATTTTTTCAATAGAGATGATTTGGTAACTGTCAATAAATAGGTTAGATTGCTATACTTACATAAGACTTCTATTTAAGCATTTATCAATTAGAAAAAAAGAGATTATATATTCCACTGTCATCATGGTTCATATGCAAATATTTGCCCACTTACGTGTGCATCTATAATAACCAAATAATTTCTCTTAGTTATTGAGTAAGCTCAGTAATCCAAGTCAGCTAAATGTAAAAATTCTATGAAATAAGACCTTGGATAATGCAAATAGTCAATTTACCCCAAGTTGAGCTTATCAGAGCCTATAAAACACTAACCATTGGAACAGTGGTTCTCAAACTTGAGTGGGCATCAGAATCACCTGGAGGGCTAATTGTTGGGCTTTGCCCTCAGAATTTCTAATGGGCACCAATGGGAGGTTGATGCTGCCTTCTGGGAACCACATTTTGAGAATAATTGAATTAAAAAATGCCTCTGAAAAACATCAACAAGGTAAAGAGACAGCCTTCTGAATGGGAAAATATATTTGCAAGCAATGCCTCTATAAAGGCTTAATATCCAAAATATACAAAGAACTCATACAACTCAACAACAACAAAAAAACAAATGATTCAATCAAAAAATGGGCAGAGGACCTGAACATACATTTCTCCCTAGAGGACATACAAATGGCCAACAAACATATAAAAAGATGCTCAAGATCACTAGCTATTAAGGAAGTGCAAATCAAAACCACAATAAGATACCATCTCACACCTGTTAGAATAGTTATAATCAACAGGACAAGTAATAACAAATGTTGGAGAGGATGCGAAGAAAAAGGAATCCTCATACACTGCTGGTGGGACTGAAAATTGGTACAGCCATTCTGGAAAACAATATGAAGGTTCCTCAAAAAACTAAGTAAGAATTGATCTACCATATGATCCAGCAATCCTTCTACTAGGTAATTACCCCAAAGACATGAAAACTCATATCCAAAAAGATATTTGCACACCAATGTTCATAGCAGCATTATTCACAGTGGCCAGGACATGGAAGCAACCAAAGTACCCTACGATAGATGATTGGCTAAAGAAGCTATGGTACATATATACTATGGAATATTACTCAGCCATAAGAAGAGATGAAATACTGCCATTTGTGACAACATGGATGGACCCCGAGATGATCATGCTAAGTGAAATAAGTCAGACAGAAAAAGTTGAAAATCACATAATATCACTTATATGTGGGATATAAACCTGAAAGTAACAAATGAGCAGGACAAACATGGACAATGGACTTGTGGTTTTCAGAGGGTAGCGGGGAGGAGGGAGGTAGACAAGGTAAAGGGGGTCAAATATGTGGTGACAGAAAGAAATCTAACACACAGTGTAAATTATACACACACACACACACACACACACACACACACATATATGCTTTACAGATAAAGTATACAGCTGAAACTTATTGGATTTCATTATCCAATGTCTCCATAAAAATAAATAAATAAATTTAAAAATAAATAAATAAGAAAATGCCTCTGTGATTTTAAGAAAATGTATATTTTTTGCCTTATTCCAGTTTGCCCTTGGGCTAGAATTATTTTTTCTGTTTAACTCATCAGAAAAAATGACCTTAACATTTTGTAACTTTACTATATAAGATGTTGTTTTCAATTATTTTCACACTAGGTTTCGAATGCCAACAAATATATATATAATATATATCTAAAATATGTGTTTCATAAATGTATAATATTTATCTTATCTATCATTTACCCTGCAATCTATCAAAATATAACTTTATGCTGAATTGATTTGATTCTGTTAAACTCCTCAATATCTTAGTGATTTTGAATTTGAAATTGGAGATGGTGGTTAAAAAAAGGTTGGAAGTTGGAGGAAAATATTGGAGGATTTAATATCGCAGTTTCTCAGGTTATCTTAGTGATCCATCATCAGCTTTCACAGAGAGAATTAGTAAAAGATATTTTTAGGATATCTTAAAGACATCAGATATCTTGAATAATTTTGTCCTATTACGAAAGTGTTCTGTGTTAAGATGTTCTAATATTTGGAACTGATATTTTAAAAAATGTAAAACCAATTATATGTGAATAGTTACGTGTGAATACTTTGGAATGATTCATCTATGTGTTTGTTTTTCTTTCCTTTTAGCTATGCACTTTCTAATCAGTCCTCCTCCATCCAAGCAGAACTTCTGATTTATACTCACAAGCACAATCCTAATGTCTGTAAAACTCTGTCTGGCAACTGGGTTGATGAGAGCAGATGTTAGGCGAATTGCTGTGGAACATCTGAGCTGCCTGCTGTTCCTGCTGTGGGCTGTTGGAGCTTACATACAGGTTCACACTCTTTCTTCTTCTCTGGCTTCCACCTTCCCACACTTGATTAGAAATCTAAAAATCAGAGACCATTAGAAATCTAAAAATCAGAGACAGGCTTCCAAGCAAAGGAGATTCCCCCAGTCTCTTTTCCTCATCATTCAGGAGACAGTCTTCTCTCAGTGGGTGGGGAGTCGTGACTGTGGGAATGCCTTGTTGCATTATTTCTATATCTGGAGACAGGCTAGGCAAACGGTTGAGGCTCCAAGTATTTGTTGGATGACAGCCTCTGATTTTTTTTTTTCCAGCATGGTTTTGGTATTTCAGGTGCAGCAAATTAGCATCTATTTCTGAAAGTTCAGCACCCTATGTCCACTGCAAAACTTTAAAATCTTTATTTGATCAGAAACTACAAGGGTGTGATGGTAGTGAAATTGTAGGTGTATACATAAGGTATGGGGTTAACTTAAAAGGTGGAGATGATATTTATAGGCAGATCAAGGAAGATTCAAAAAGGAGGGGTGCATGAATGTGTTGAAACATATGTGTGTAATAATTGCAGCTATCTACGTAGCTGTGAAACATTGAAACAATATATATATTTAAATTAACTTTATTGGGGTGAGATCGGTTAATAAAATCATATAGGTTTCAAGTGTACAATTCAATAATATGTCATATGTGTATTGCATTGTGTGTCCACAGCCCAAAGTTAAATTTCCTTCTCTCACCATATATTTGACTCCTCAATGTTTTTGTATTTTTTATGTAAGAATTCAGTGCCTATTGTTCTGAAATATTCTTCTTTGACTTAAAAGTATATCATGTGCATTTCTCTATATAGATATACCTCATTCATTTTAATAGTGATCTGATTTTTTTGTTGTCTTGTTGAATTCTAATTGATTTAACTAATCTTCATTTGTGGACTTTTGCTGTCTTCATTTTATTGCTGTAGCAAATAATATTGCAATGAACCTGTGTGTACGTGTGTGTTTGTGTGTGTGCGTGTCTGTCTTTGCACATATATAGGAGTATTTATATAAGATAGATTTCTCAAAAATAAAATTTCTGTGTTGACATATATACACATTTGGAATTTTGAGTTATTGTCTAATTGCTCTTTAAAATCCTAAACCAATTTGGAATTTCACCCACAATATTTGAGAGTGAATTTCTCACTCCCTCACTTATTAATGAGACACTGATAATTGATAATTAAAAAAGATTAGATGTTTTGATTGACATTTACCTAATTATTATTGAGGTTGTCATCTTCTCATATGTTTATTAGTTCTTTTTTTCCCATAAACTACTCATTGCACAGGATTATTATAAAATTTATTTTTCTAGTTATGGTCTAATATTTGTATATTTGTTTTGTTTTTCATGTTCACACCAGTAAATCTCTGCAATCTAGTTTTAAATAAGGCATAAGGCAGTGTCTAGGTTAATTCATTTTCCAAATAATTAAGGAATTCTTCCATACTAATTATGGATTAAATAATTAACCCACTGATTTAAATTACCACTTTTCTATTATAAGAAAATTATCTTATTTCTAGGTAAGTATCTGGATTCTCTCCCATTCCATTTAAACAAGAAACTTTATTGTTGGCTAATCTTTTGTTTGACAGGGATTGTAAGAGAGGCAAATTTTACAGAGAAAAAATAACATGTGCAAAGGCCCAGGGCGTGGGTAGTGTGTTTTGTGAAATGCAAATTTTTTAGAGGGTTAGAGTTTTAAATTTAGGAAAAAAGATTACAAACATCTTTGTAATCATTTAGCCCATAGCAAAATCAATGAAAACAATTACCATAAATGAAACACACTCTCCATGAGAAGCATAATATTATCCATTCCAATTTGTTTTAGATCATTTATATTTGGAGTTATTTTAGCCCTGTTATTTTTCATAGAAGGCCAATATATTTAAATGCAGGGTTTTAAGAAGATTTTACCTTTAACTCATTATTGTTTGTTTTTCAAAGTAAACATATTTATCATTTATATTTCTTTGGTCTTCATCTCTCTCCTTGGGAAGTAGAAATGCTGAGAAAAAAAATGTTATGGGGTTCAGTGTTTACATCTTTTCTTCCTGAATTTCAGTTTTAATTTTTGGACAAAGAAAACTTTTCCAAGAAGTTTTTTCTTTTTCTTTTTGTTTAGTGATAGAAGCAGAACCTAAACATAGATCATGTGGCAGTGGGAGGTAGGGCATACATGCAAATAAAAATTGTGTTGCTATCTTTGCCATTAATTTTGCATCTTTAATCTTGACTTTCTATAAAGCAAATGCAAACATAGTATCTTGCATGCTGAAACATATCTAAAAGTTGCTCGCTATAAATAGATCTTCCCATCCTGGCTTTCAACCCTAATTCAAATAACAAAACTGGCTAAAACTTTTTTTTTCTGTTAGAAAACCATTTTCTTTTTACTCTCTCTTTCTTTATTTCCCTCCTGTTAGGTATCCAGATAGCTACAGGCAAGAAAAAATCCTTCAAAAGTTATTTTGAATTAAATTAGCATTATTTCTAAGGTTTAATCATTAAAATATAAAGTGTCATAAAGCTCATTTTTAAACTGCTGAATCAAAATCATATATCACAATGTAATCTGTTTTTTAAAACATGATGGCTCTCTATAACAAACAAAAAAACCCAACAACGTTGTTTCATATTTAGTAATAAAATCAGTATACTATTCTATAATTCATAAATATTCACAGAAAGGAATTTAAATTCTCTTTTTTTGTTGAAAAGTTAAATGTTTAAAGGTATTTTTTTTTACAATATCACAGGTATGGTATATGCAGATTACTAGGAAATTAGGATGAGGGAATGTTAGAGAATGCTGTTTATAATGATTGGTAGCTTTAAAACCTTACATTGGAACACCATGTAAATATGCCAAATTGACTGTTGCAGAAATAACAATTTGTGAAAGTTTGGATATTTTCCACACCCAATGGTGCCAGACCCTGTAGGGGGTGGATAGTCTGATCCAGGAGAAAGTAAACAAGTCAATAGAAAAACTGATCACTGGAAAGACTGACCTTTGAACAATGACATCTCTGGCCTCCCCAAAGTGTCCACTTGGGTTTGGCAAATATTCCATTTCTTCCTGTGATTTAACCTTGGGTGCTGATCAAAGTGCCTTGTCATTGATACTTAGAAGTTCAACCTCTGGAATGGTGCCTAAGGTCTTGTTGTCATGGTGTCTGGGAAATGTTAGCTGACATTTCTGTCTTGAGAAATCCATTGTTCTAAAGTAGAGAATCTACTTCCTTATCATCTTCTCATTTGGTTCTTGAAAATAAGAAATCTGTGGCTAGTTTCTTTCAAAAAACAATTTTTTCTTTGTTTGCTAGTGGACTAGAAAGGAATTAGCAGTTCTCTCCATACTGAAGTGCTTGGATAGCCTTGAGAAAATAATGACAAGGTTGAAATAAAAAACTACAAAAAGACTTCATAAAGACCACCTAACAAGAACCCCAAATAATAGAGTTGAAGCTTAGGTTGAAGATTTGGGGTTGTCTGATACTTGCTTTTCACAATTCTATTTATAAAAAGAAGGCAAACAGGCTGTGATGTCTCTTGTGTTCTGGAAAAGAATTAGAACCTTGTTAATTATGGTAGAGTGAACATGGCAGGAAAAGGAAAAATATAATTTTAAGTATAATGGTGCATGCTGGAAACACATATTGACAAGCATATGGGGTGTTCTGGCATCTGGACAGAAGCCTTTGTAACCATCTGCTTCTCAGAGGTTATTTTGGCAAATTTTGCAGCAATTTCAGTGATTCACCGGTCTGGGTTAAAAATTTTAGCAAGCAGCTAAAGAGATACATGTACATAGAGTCAGTTACTGGGTCTTCTGTCTATATATTAGTTTCATTATTGTGAGTGTTAAGTCACCATAAGATGGTCTATGTGCCAGTGTTTCGTTGTGATGCTAGCAGATGTTCCTACATGTTAATATTTTTCCCCAATTTTTTTTACCAAGTGACACTCATTTTTCCCTTTCAGAATTAATTTGGTATATTTCCTGCCCTGGCTGTGAGATGTGAGGAATATGTGAAGGAACTCATATTTTTGTGTTCTCTGCTGCTGGTTCTGTTATGTGAAGACCTAATTGATAATCTCCAGTTCTCCTTGACTTTCTCATTCTACTTAATGTCTCATGGGAATTTTGAGAGTTACAGTATGTTTTCTAGTAGTGTGGTGTTCTAATAAGAATTCACATACACAGAAAAGTCATTTGACACAGGACCATCATACTGATATTATTGATTTGTGGTTAATCATAAAACAAAATATTGACTAGTATAAGGCATTATAGATTGAATCTTTATATCAATTTTTTAACATAAAATACTACTTATTATTTAAAATATGTCAGATAATAGGATAAATGTTTTAAATGTAAAAATTGTCAGTGCAAAGATGGAAATCGAAAGGCTTGTGAATGAGATGAAAATGGAATAGCCTTTTGAAGCACTATTTGACAGTGTTCTTCAACATCTTAAATTCATATGTCTTAGGACTCTATTCTATCCTATAAAAATATTATCACATATTTATAAGACTATATATGTTAATTTGAAGATTATTTGTAATGGAGAAAAATGAAAAGCAACCAAAATGTTAAGTAATAGAAAAATGAATTTAATTTTTTAATAGAAAAATTAAATAAATTTTGGCAATGACATACTATGGACTATCACGGATATTCTTAAAAAGTGAGATAGGACTGACATGAAAAGATGTCTATGATCTATATTTGACTTTTTCTAAAAAACTTATTTTAGAAGAGTATTACAACATATTTCTACTTTTTATTTAAAAAAACAATATATTATTAAATGAGTAAATATGTAGAAGATATATGTTATAGACTGAATATTTGTATGCTGAAACCCTTATCTCCAATATGAAGGTATTTGGAGGTAGAGACTTTGAGAGGTAATTAGATTTAGATGAGGTCCTGAGGATGGCCATTGTGAGATTAGTGTTTTTATAAGAAGAAGAAAAGAGCAGAACATTCTCTCTCTCTCTCTCTCTCTCTCTCTCTCTCTCTCTCTCTCTCTCTCTCTCTCCCCACACACCCTCATGCGAGGGAACAGTGAGAAGGCAGCCATCTGCAAGCCAGAAAGAGAGGTGCTATCACCAGAAACCAACCCTGAACTTGGACTTCCCAGTTTTCAGAACTGTGAGGAAATAAATATTTGTTGTTTAAGCCAGCTGGTAGTCTCCTCTTATCCATGGGGGATACATCCCAAGACCCCCTGTGAGTGCCTGAAACCAGTGACAGTACTTAACTCTCTATAAAATGTGTGTGTGTGTGTGTGTGTGTGTGTGTGTGTTTTCTATACATACCATACCTATGATAAAATTTAAATTAGTCTTGCCCTTGGGGCCATTATTAAGTAACTAAGGGTCATTAGATCATAAGCACTGTGACACCACGACTGTAGATCTGATAACTGAGATGGCTACCAAGTGACTATTAGGTAGGTAGTGTATACAGTATGGACATCCTGGACAAAGAGATGATTCAAGTCCAGAGCAAGAGGAAGAGGAAAGGCCTAGGATTTCATCATGCTTCTCATAATGGCCTGCAATTTAAAATTTATGAATTGTTTATTTCTGGAATTCTCCATTTAATATTTTTAGACTGTGATTAAATGCAAGTAACTGAAATCACAGAAAATGAAATCATAGTTGAGGGAAGTACTGTATTTTGCTATAGCAGCACAAACTCAGACAATATGGAGCTCTAAATATACATGATTACCTCTAGGGGTGAGATGGGGTAGGCAAAGGGAGATATTCTCCCTTTTTCAATATTTACTTTTTTATTGTTTGAATCTTTGTTAAGTATACATTACTTTTGTATTGAAGGGAGGGAAAGAGGGAGGAAGGAAAGAAGGAAAAATAACCACCACAAAGTCTCCAAATCCATGTTGCCTTGTCAGGAGTTACTCTGTTTTCCTGTTTGCAGAATATTGAGTTAAAATTTTTCTCAGGCAACTTTTTTGAATGACCTTAAGGATAAAACCATCTCTCATGTCCTCAGATCCTCTTATGAAATAAATGGACTTTATGAAACAGCATGCTGTGTTTTGTGAAATATTTTAAAATATATTATTAAAGAAGACTTAAAACAAGGAACTCAGTTGGAATTGGACTGAGTTCCCATTTAAAGAATTGGATTCTAGAGTAACAAATCTTTTGTCTCTTACAGCGCTCTCTCTCTCTCTCTCTCTCTCTCTCTCTCTCTCTCTCTCTCTCTCTCTCTCTCTCTTTCTACTAAATTAGGCCCTCATGGAGCAATCTGCCATGTAACATTTCTTATCTGTTAAGCAGAGTCATCAGTGATAACCTGTTCCCTTTTGTCTCAAAATGTTTGGTTTTAATTTTCCCCCCAGACAATATGTAGATGATTTAATTTTGTTTTTGATCCTGTTAGAAATTCCAAGGGATACCATTGGTTGCACGACATTAGGAGAGGTTGGATACTGAGAAAGCTTTTCAGGATTTTCGTGGATGCTGTAAATGAATAATCTCCAAATTGGTATGTAGATCAGAATCAACAGGAAAATTTAAAGGAAAAAAAAAAAAAAACAGCAAATCACAATATCAGATCCTAACTCAAACCTACAAATTGAAATTTTGAGGAAATGGTGTACATAAATCTATTTTAAACAAACTTCCCTAATATCCTAAAACAACTGAGAACTGAGATCTGGGGACAAATCATCTGCTCTTCATTACAAAAGTTTGCAAATGAGACCACAAAGACAGTTATCTTCCACATGAAGGCTTTGTCCAGATAATGTGCCTATCATGGGATGTAGGCATTATGAGTAAGGAAGTGGCCAGACATAGGGAAGGAAGAATAAGAGTTGCAACATGGGAAGAGGTTTTGACTTAAGAAAGTCTTTGTCAGAATATGCTCCTTTGATATAGAGAATGGCTTCCATATTATCTATTCTTATACTCCGGTGAGCATTATGAAACTATTCAAGTTTTATAAGGTGCTGTGAACCAGATGTGCCCCTTGACTTAGTTCCTTGAGCTCTCAGAGACCTATGACTACTGCAGGGGTTTTCTGGTAATTATTCTGAAAAGCTTTTAAAAAATAAAAATCATATCTCATTTTCCTAAGTAATTTTTATCTGTAACAAATTATAAAAGCTACAAAGAAATCCTCAACAAAACCCTATCAAAAGGATTTATAAATAGTGGAAGTGGTGGTTTAAGGTGGTGAGTGCAAATAAAAGAAATTTTGATATATTTACTAAAATAAGCTTTTAATTTGTTTGCAGTTATTAATAAATTACAGATGAAAAGTCTATACAGGTAAAAAGATATAATTATTTTTCTGTCTTTTAACTCTATTATAGAAAACTCTAAACATATCCAAGATATAGAGAGAATAGTGCAATGAATGAATAGGCACCCATTATCCAACTTCATTAATTGATGACATTCTGCCATTAGTTTCCATTTGGGCCCTATTTTTTTTTCTGGAGCATTCTATTCATAATATTACTTTAACCATAAATATTTTCATGTGAAAAGGACATCGAAAACAAAGATAAACCAAATGATATGTCTACGCACATTTTATATATTTTCCTAATTTAAAGTGAATAATATAGAATTATCACAAGAACCATTAATAAAATAAACTGAAAAAAAAGGTAATTAAAAAATGGTGGAAGTTAAAGCAATTTGAACAGCAAAATTATAGTATACAAATAGAAATGCTTCTTTTGTTAACTGTTATGTTTGTTTTATAAAAATTGTACAACATCCTGACAAGACATACAAAATTTTTCTCATATATTATTACTCATATATAAATAGCAGCAATCAAAATAATTTTGAAAATTTGCTCATACTGTCAGTAGTTGAGAAAAATATAGAGTTACTATAAGGTAATTCAATTATTTAGTTAGTTAAAAATGTTTTTTTTAATTGAGCTTTAATTGACATATAACATTATATTGGTTTTAGATGTACAACATAATCATTTTTATTTGTAAAAATTGCAAAGTGATCACCACAATAAATCTGTTTAACCAGATTTTTTTTTCTTGTGATGAGAACTTTTAAAATCTACTCTAAGCAACTTTCAAATAGATAATACAGTGTTCTTAACTATGGTCCATGCTGTCCATTATATTCCCATGACTTATTTATAACTGGAAGTTTATACTTTTTGACCCTGCCACTGGCAATCCATTCTTTGTATCTTTGAATTTGTTTTGTTTTGTTTTAGATTTCACATATTAGTGGTATTGTACAGCATTTATCTTTATCTGTCTGACTTATTTCACTTAGCATAGTGCCTTCAAAGTCTATCCCTGTTGTCACAAATGGCAAAACCTCCTTCTCTTTTATGGCTGAATTATATTTCATTGTGTGTGTGTGTGTGTGTGTGTGTGTGTGTGTGTGTGTGTACGTGCGTGCGCATGTGCATGTGCACATGTGTGTGTGATCCATTCATCAGAGATGGACACTCAGGTTGTTTCTGTCTTGGCTATTGTAGATGATGCTGCAATGAACATGGGAGTGCAGATATATATTGGCAGTTTGTGTTTTAATTTCCTCCAGAAATGAAATTGCTGGGTCATATGGTAGTTCTATTTTTAATTTTTTGAGGAACTTTTCATACTGTTTTCCTTAGTGGCTGCACCAATTTTAATTTACTTTTTGTAACTCTTAACCAGAAAAGTCCTCAAAATATGAGTGGAATTTATTGCGTTTCCTTCATTTACTTGTAGTTCTTAGTAACAATGAACTAACGATACATTAGGACTAAAAACTATTTCAAAGTGAATGCTGATTATTTTGTTTCTTTTTCATTCAGTTCATTACTTCAGTTTAGGGGAGCCTAACAAACTCCTTAGTCCACTTGCAGATATTGGTGCTCTTGCTTTTTCTCATGATTATACAGAGTTGCCAGTTTCAGATCCTGTAGCTTACAGAGATGACCACGACCATCAGGATTTAAATTAAAGTTCTCTATCTCGCATGGTGAGACTAGGAAACCCTATCAGAAACTGTTTCCATTTCAACACTTCTGTGATTTAAATTTATTATTGTCTCTTGTAGCTCTACTTATCTGTGCCTGCCAAACTTTCAATTCTTGGACATTCTGTTACCTTCATATCTAGCATTGTCCCACACTGGACATCATCTAGATTGTTTTATCTTCCAAAGGCCTGTCCTCACAAGACTGCATGAACAGCAGACTTTTGCTGATGTTGGAGAGTAACTAAAGAATAATTATTTCATCATGGCTCCAACTGCCTCTTGGACATCCCTATCCTCTGCTCACCCCACTGGCTTTATCCACAGAGGGACATGACATCCAGACATCTTATTGGGTATTTTATCCTTCTTCCTTCCTAGACCCTTCATCACGTCTCATTAATTTCCACATCAAGTCATCCTTTCTCAGGCTAAACACTGCTTTTTTTTTTCTTCAATAATTCAATTTATGTACCAGCTTCCAGGCCCCTTACCTTCCTGATTTTGTATTTTGGAGTCATTTCCTTTTGTCACAATTCAGTTTTCATTGTTTAACTTATCTGGCTGATGGATCATGCCTGAGTGCTTCACTTTTTATGTTTAGAAAGAGCATTTCTAAACACACAGTGTCCTAAAGGGAGAACAATTATCCCATTCTTTTAGGAGATGAGGACTCTAGTTATGTGAAGATTTAGATGACAAAATTTACCCTCTCAGCTACATATTCTCTCTCTCTCTCATCAACCCACTCATCTACCTACACAGTATTACAAATGTATGAGTAAGGGCAAACTTACGTACACATACACTCAAACACTACCTTGGCTGTTCCTGTGCTCACTTTACCAAGTGGTACATAATAAAATATCATGTAAGCAAAATAAGTGCTCTTATAAATGTGGGACATTTCTCATATGGATTACTTCTTACATATGCCCCCCTGGATGATAGAGCAGAAGAACTCTATGAAGATTACTTTACCACTGGACAAGTGAGAAGTTATTAGAAGGCTTGAGAGAGAGAGAGAGAGAAAAAGAGAGAGAGAGAGAGAGAGAACCCAAAACAGAAATACCTTTACAAAATACATTTACCTCTGCTTACATACCTCCAGAAATGTAGACCTCATTTCTTTGTGAGAAGGTCTATTTGATAGTCCTGATTGCAAATGTTTCCTTTACATTGTATAAGAATTTGACTCTAAAGCATCCACTCATTGGCCTTGGGTTTATTCTCTGGAGTCTCATAAAGTAAGTTTATTCATTCTTTCAAATAACTAAAATTTTAAATATTTGAAAATAATTCTCATTAATTTCCTCATCAAGTCATCCCTTCTCAAGGTAAACAATCTCTTTTTTTTTTTTCTCTCTTTTTCTTTTTCCATTTATATTGCAGCTTCCAGATCCCTTATCTTTCTGATTTTGTATTTTGGAGTCATTTCCTTTTGTCACTATATACTCTCAAACACCATGTCTAGAAGAGTGACTCACACAAAGCAGGCATATATTGCTGACAGAATTTAATTTAACTGAGCACCATACTGTAGCCAGTGCTGAGTCCTGAGAAACTATTTCCATCTTTCATCTCGGTACTACACTTTTATTAATTTAATGTAAGATTGCATTAGCTTATTAAATCAAATGGGCTTATAATATAACATCTTGTGAACTTTTTCTCATAATCTCACATTTTTTCATCTGACTTTTGTCATCTGATTTCCTAAATCTAAATGGAAAATGTTACTTTCATCCTCATAAATTTCATTTTTTAAAATTTTTATCTCATATTTTCACACTTTTATAATCTTGAATTTCTATTTCACCATCAAACATATCAGATTTCTCAACACTATTTGAGTGATTTATAAATGGATTAAGTTTATCTTTCACCTTTGTCCAAGGCTTTGATTATTTTGGTAAAAGTTCATTGCAATCATGGACTTGAAGCCTGTATTTCTTTGCTTCTGTTTTTGTCTGCTATTGCAGGACCACATGTATTTTGTGGAGAACATTGGATGTATATCACATTCAGTTATGCACAAATGTGTATCATCTGTGGAGTTGCCTTCCCACTTTCCCTCCTTTTATGTATCTATTGAGCATCTCCATACACGAATTCCCACTACTGCCATCACTCAATACCCATGAAAGCATGGCCATTGCTACCTATTTCCAGGTATCAGATGTTGGGAATTGCTGTGACTGATGCCTCTAATTTTCCCAGAAACTGTGGTCTCTCCCAGACTCTCCTGCCTCAGTTATTGCCCTGGATCACTCAAGGTGCCACAACTCTAAATGGTCAGTAATAAAACAAGGAGGGCGTGTGTGTGTGTGTTTGTGTGCAAATACCTTTTTTTGACTCCAGTATTTCATATACCCTGATGTCCAACTGTGGTTTCACAAAAATTGCTTATATTAATTTGTTCTGTTCTTCACTATGCAATGCTGTCCAACAAACACCACCAAAATATGTGTGGCTTACAACAATCAGCATTTAATTTTTACTTATGGGTTCGTGGGTTGACTATGGCTCTGATGGGCTCAGGGAGGATTAACTGGGTTTGTAGGCTGCAGCTGCATTCAGATTACTCCATGTATTTTCTTCTTTGGGTCTACCAACTACTTGGAGATGTTCTTGTAGAAATGGCAGAAGCTTAAAAGTACTGAGTAGAAACAAAGAATACCTCTTAAGACCTCAGAAAAATGGTATAACTTCTGTTCATATCCTATTGGGCCCAAGACAGTCACGTGTCCATTAAATATGTGCTCCAGACGTAGTGAGCCAGGGCAAGCATGGAAAGGAAAGGAATTTTTTGGGACAGATTTTTCAATTTTCTGTAGCTTTCTCCTTCATTCTCTTCTTGTATACTGCATGAGTCCAGAGAGGGCAACAGAAAAATCTCTTTGACAATCACCTTTTTGCCCTGAGGAATAGAGCTTTGTTGCTGAATTGAGCCTATTTTTCTTTTCCACTTCCTTTAAGATTTATTATCTTCCTGAGAGTGTCCTAGCAAAGAGATGCTAGGCAGGCTTGCCTCACCAGTTCACCAGGTGTGCCCCAGTGTGTTTGAAACTAACAGTAGGCACTTTATGTTCAAGCTCAGGAGGTCCCTTTAATACATCTAAATCAACCTGTTTGTGGAAGAGGTAGACTCTGTAGGGTACAAAGCAACTACAAAACAACTGCATTTTTCCTCCATCTGCCCCTTTCAATCTCAGATAATGGAATATCCTCCAGTCATTACTGTATATCAGGATAACTTAATTTCAATAATGAACATGTTCAGTACAGCATGAAATTCAAAATCCAAACTTCATTTTGTTTTTCTAGCTTGTGTTAGCTGAGGCTGCAAGCTTAATGCAGAGTGACCATGTGGTCAACTTCTTTTCTGTTTTCTTGTTCAATGTTTACACCTTTGCCCACTCACTAGGCTACCCTGGTCCTTCAAGTTTGGAAGAAGGTAGGGAGAAGAGGTAAGGAGTTAAGGTTGGTACTAAGGAAATCTAACATTGTTTCCTCGTGCCCTTAGCAGATGTTTAAAGCTGACATTTTACCTCGTGGGAGCATCTGTGAGTATCTTTTTGAAGAATCCAGATCAAAATTCCTTGACATGGTAAGATCCTCAAGCAAATGACTGCTTATAATATTCCCTATGCCCCCACTGCAACCTTGGTTCCTATCCCACTTCTGGCCTCTTTCTGCTGAAATAGTCTTACCCTGGAAATGCCCAGACAGATATCTCTAGAGTAGACTTTATATTTGGACTTTGGGAAACATATGCACACACACACTTTGTATCTGCTATGAGCGGTAATACAAGCATTTCCTAAATACTACCTTTTCATCATTACCAAAAAGGATTTCAGCTGGCACTTTGTCAAAAATGAGATAACATTTTACCACAAACCCTAAATTCCAAATGTCTACTCTAAGAAGTTCCTCTCATGTAACTGCAAGTCAGAGGAAAATATGTCAAGGATATTATTATGGCTCATTAGAGACTTTCTTCAATGAGGCTCTTTTGTTTTTTTTTTCAATCTTCATCTTTTTAAACCCTCAAAGTAGGTATTGGGTAATGATTACAGATTATGTTTTTAATTCTGCCTTTGTAAGTCTTGCATAAGTGGTCTGGTACCCTGATATTGAAATGTAGAGATATCTGCAATGTACTGTTGGCACCTCTTCCTATTAAACTTAGGTTCATAGATGCTGAATTTGAAGAGATTTGAATGTGAAGTTAGCAAATGTTCCAAGGTCATATAGCTTTTTGGTATAAAAGTATTCAAGCTTTGCATATAATCTGTGGTTCTAATAACCTTTCTTTCCTATAATTTATCATCTTACAATGGGTTAATAATTTTACAACAGAAGGTGGTAAGTCAAGTCTTAGTTAAAGGTTAAATAAATTAAAAGGTTGGAAAGCTTTTAGCAAAATGTGGCACAGAGAATACTCAGTGATTGCTGTTTTCTTTATCTTCCTTCTTTCTTTACTTTTTCTTTCTACACTTCCTCTTTCTTCAAAGACCCATATGCCCAATTTTGAGAAAACAAGCAAGCAGAACTAAAAATACCATTTATCATCAATTTGACGAAAATTATCTTTAAAGTTTAAAGCCTAAGGTTGTCAAAAGCATGTGTAATAGAAATCTTCCCTTGCTGGTGAACTTCCCATCGACAGCATTATCTCTGCTCTATCAATAATAGAAAAAAATTCAAGAAAACTTAAATGCCAAAAATAGTGAGGGATTAAAGAAATTAAAATCCATCTGTAAGATGAAATAAGACATGGCCACTAAAAATGCATGAACAAATATAAAAATGTATTCAATAAAAAAAAAAGCAGTTTTCAAAACTGTGGTATGGGGTTGGGGCTACCGGTGATTTTTATTTTTATACTAACTGTGTTTCTCAAACATTTGTACAATTAATAGTTTTACTTAAAATATATTTTAAAAAGGTGGAAGGTGATTGTGAAGTTGAAATATAGTCCTAAACTTTAGAATGAATGGGTTTTGTCAGAATTGTGCTCTATTGGCCAGAGGAAGGCCTAGCCAAATAAATATGCAGAAGGCAGTGCTCACTGATACTCTGCCCAGGAGCAACGATAGAAACATCAAGAATAAGAGGCTCCTTCGACCAAGAGCAGCTATTCCATCTTAGCACAAGTCTCCCAGGTTTCATAATGTACTCAGAAAACTGTTATATCAAGAGCAAATCTGATCGAAGAGAGAAATGCTCTCAGTCAGTGAGACAGTTTTAAATGTCTGCTTTTCTAGAGAGGTTGATGAAAAATAATAGTCTATCCACTTATTTAATTTTTTCTAAAGAGGCCAAGATTAGAAAATGAGATGTAATGTTATAGGAAAATAGAGAAGACAACAGGCTTAGTGTATATACCATTTCCTTAATGCCCAAGGGAGGGGACATCATTCTCTTAGTGGAGAAAGCTTTCCTCCTTGTTTCACTTGAATGTTATTCACACCACATAACCAGTAAGCGTTGAAACATTCGTAAAATGGCTAGAGGTGAATTCAGCGAAACATCTGAAAATTTAACAAATTTGGCACGTCTCTTTACTGAAAGACAGGAAAAAAATGTCCATATTAAACTTAATTTTAAAATTTCTGACACTAAAAAAGGAACCAAAAATCAATCGCAATTGAATTTCAGTGTATTAATTTTAAACAAATGGTAGTGGAGAAAATGAACTTGTAATAAATTTAAAAAAATTAAGCTATATGTAGAAATAAAATTTCCTTTGGCCTTTATATACTGTATGTGTTTGTGTCTGTGTTTGTGTGTGTGTTTGTTTAGGAGGTTCTTTTGGGGAGGAAGAGCAAGATGAATATCTGCTGTTTTATAATTCGGTAGAAATCTAAAATGACATGCTATTTTACACTGGGGCCCAATTTTAATGATATCACACTCTAGAAATCATTTAAATGAACATTCCCTACCAAATATGGAAACAACTGACTAAAACTAGACTATGAGCTGGCTTCCACAGAAAGAAATAATGCAACTTTCAATGTCCCATTAGAGTGATTATGGTAATGCTTCTGGAGATGATCTATGAATTAAAGTTGCCAATGGGCTTGCAGTCATGAAAGATTGGTTCATTAGATCACTATGGAAGATGTTCAGACTTTGGAGCCCTTGAAATATACCCTTATTCACTATAGCACAAATTAGGTAATTATATCTGTAGTACACATTACACAAAAGGCCGAGTTCCTGTTGCAATGACCAATGTTTAGTCAGTGTAGAGAAAAATGTAGGTTCTATATTTTCTTTCTTGATCATGGTAATTAACTGCTGATATGTTGTCAAGCATAAGTTAGAGTAGTGTTATGATCCAGGATAAAGAAAGACTGACATATAAATTCATCCCTGGGATATGCAATTCAAACAGCAAAGGACTTAGCAAAAAGAACAGTGCTAGAGAAATCCAAATCTTGCCAAGAATAGTGTTTTTCTTAACTAAAGGAAAGATCTAGAATGATAGTTAAAAACTAAACAAAACAAAAACTCTATAGGTCTAAAAGAAGAAGAAATAAAGCAGCTTAGCAGGCAATGATCACAATTGATCTAATGATGCTTAAATGGGCCTGTAACTATTAAAGAGACATCTCATTCAGAAGCCAATATAGATCCAAGCTTAAAGGCCAGGAAACTGCAAAGCTGTGATAAAGCTTTCACTACCAATAATTGTTCTGCTTTAGCTAAGTGGCTCAGAGTGCCTCAACATTTCAATTATTAAGCTAAATTGGTTGATATGTTTTCCAGATAAAATGGCTTTTGAAGAAGTTGGAACATCTACAACTTTTCTTCTTATAATACCTAGTTTTAATCAATTTCAGATATAGGGAATTGAAATAGTGACCACCATTAAATTATTTTCAATATTATCATGAATTAGGGCATTCTATTGGTTTGCACATTTCTTATAGAAAGCAAATTGTTGGCCACTGATCTGTTATAATAAAGACAGATGTATTCAAACTGGACAGTATTTTAGTCTCTATAGAATTATGTTCACTTTCAAGATGATTAAATATTAATTAGACACATATCCCATGAAATGCTAGAGAGAAAATAATAGTTTTAAATGGTACACTTAGTTTCTAACATGATTTCACTTATTAAAGAGTGGATGATATCAAAGAATTGCATATTAAAATGGTGTTTTGTCCCTAAAGAAAAGAAAATCTGCTTTAAAAGATTTGTAAATGTTTTAATTTTACTGTCAATTCTTTGGTCCCTCAAGGAGAAAGAAGTTACAAAAAAGACAAAATATTTTTGATAACCATTGTTCATTTAAGGTCTTATTAAAGTATACCTGCTTAGTGATAAAATGTGAAAATATTAATATTGATTAACTGCATGAGTTTTTGATATATTTGAAAGACTTTTCCCTTTGGTTGTACAGAATGTGTTTGATAGTGAAGGAGAATTTTAATTTTTTGTCACAATCTGTTTCTATCACTGAGACATAAATGGATGTTTTCAAAATTTGAATTTAAAAAATGTTAATTCTCCAGCTCTCAGATTTCAGGAAAGACTATGATTGCCAAGAGAAGAACAAAGAAAATATGAGATTTTCTACACTCTTAAAAACTCAAAGCTGTTTAATCCATATTTCATCATTGAGATAAAGCCAGGAATTCCATATTCTCTGATGGAATGTTTTCACAGATGATTAATTTTTTTGGAAAGCTTTACCAGATATCGTGTTTTATAATATATTTCAGCATGTGGTTAAGCTAATAAAGGGTCTTAAGGCCAGATGTAGTAAAATTTCTTATTAATTTTTAAATTTAAATTCAGTACATACTCCCTTTAAATTCTGAACCATCTAACATAATTTGGTGTCCTAGTATATCAAGATTATTGTGCTTTTTGAAACATTCTTTTTAATTTGAAATGCATAAGCTGTTTGATAATAACATCAAATTTAAAGAACTTTTTGACATTGATTTGTTTGTGTTTTATAGTAAATAGTGGGTAAAATAATACCTGGAAGACTGTAAGTCTGTGTTTATTTGTTTGTTTTTTAATCATCAGAAACAGATTTCAAGATGCAGAATTATACATAGGAAGTTTAATGAGGAGTGTGCTCCCCACCAACTCCTATGAGGGAAGAAGAAAGTAAGATTGTTAGCATGAAGATGAAAAGTTTTCAGGAATCCAAGTAGTGTTCTCTATTTCTCTGTTTCATGTATCTGCCTTAGACTTTGAGTCTTTTTTCATTCTTCTTTCCCAAGATCTGGTTTACCTCCTTTCCCATACACATGGCAAGAAGATGACTGATCTATTTCTCCACAGTTTATATCACTTCTATACCAATTCCTGGGAAAGAGAGAATTTGATTGGCCCAGTTCAAATCAGGTGCTTATTTTGTTCCAATCATTTATGGCCAGAGTTGCAGGGTTACACATTATAAACATGGCTACTAAAGTCCTTCTGTCATGGATGAAATTACAGTTGACCCTTGAACAACACAGGTTTGAATTGTGCAGGTCCATTATACATGGATTTTTTTTCCCCAATAAATACTGTAAATCTATTTTTTCATTCTTATAATTTTCTTAATAACATTTTCTCTTCTTTAGCTGACTTTATTGTAAGAATTCATATAACATATAACATATAAAATATGTGTTAATTGACTATTATGTTATAGGTAAGGCTTCTGGACAACAGTAAAATATTAGTAGTTAAGTTTTGGGGTAGTCAGAAGTTATATGGAGATTTTCAACAATTGGAGGGCATTGACACTACTAACTCTCCCACGTTGTTCGAAGGTCAACTGCAGTACTCAGAAGGGCTTTATCGTAGACTAAGCTCACAGTACAAAAATACCTCTACCTGTTTTACTCAGATCTCCTTAGTTTCTGTGTGGATCTTTGAACATGTTTTTGATTGATAATTTGTTTAATATTTTTCAAGTTTTCTAATAGGGATGCAGAAAGCTAGATTATAAATGTAAATTTCACTTAATTTAAATAATATTCTAATCACTTTAATCATGTGTAGCAATGTCACCTGCCATAGTAAAAAATAGTTTGAGTTGTTTTCATAAAGAGATGCTCAAAATTGGTTCTTCTAAATTAAAAAAAAAAAAATGCACTGAAGTTGATCTGTGTGGTATTTAGAGAAGTACATTTAGCAGATACCAGGGAGAATATTACTTACAATTCTTGACACTGAGTTGCTCGCCCTGAAAATTAGACCTTTCTGAATAAACCTGGAAACCTTTAGATACAATTTGCTTGACTAATAATCTCTTTTTCCTCTTCAGTTACTCTCATACTGCTATCAGTAATGAATTTAAATGAAAACAGGAAGAAACATGTAAACTCGGCCACAGATTGCAATGTGTCAGTCTCTTGTTTCTGTTTTTTTCCCTTCGACATAACAATTATTCAGACCTATCTTAACTTCCAGTCTTCATCACCAGAGGAAATGTAAGATACCAGACATGATTGTGGATAATTTTCTAATTATCTGACTCTGACTCTGCCAAGTAAATCTCTTGGCAGAAATCTCTGACTCTGCCAAGTAAACCAAAGCCTTTAGCAGTTAGCTGGACAATTATTTGGTTTCTCCAGTGCCCCTTTCCTACATGTGGGCATAAGCAGTGGAGCTCTTGTAAAGAGAATGTGAATTAGTCCACAGGAGAGTACAAAGGTTGACAACCTTCCGTGATAATTGTCATCCATGCCACTTCTATCTCACATCTTTTAAAAAGAAAATTTAGTCATGCAGACCTTGGGACTGGAGCCTCAGCTGAAGCCTGACAAGGGGAATATTGGATTTTCTAACTTGGATGAATATGGTTTGCAGATTAAAGAACATTTTTAAAATGTGATGGGGCGGGGGGCCTAGAGCACACCATCTTGGGGATAGTGGAGATAGCTTGAAGGTTGGATAAGTGGAACCATCTAACTGCTTAAGGCAAGGTCACAGGTGACTTTCTGATACAAAATTTATTTCTTACTGAAGGAAGGAGAGAAAGAAAATGCAACCAGAAGGAGATACTGCTACTAGAACAGTCAAACCACCCTTTTGGTTCCATCCCATTTGTTGTCTGAGTAGTGAATCTGATTGTAAGACTGAACATGTTTTAATTTTTCTTCCTGGGATAACAAACTCCCATCTGTATGGTCCTGATATACCACTGAATTTTTAAAGTGGAACTCAAAGATTATGGAAAGATGAAAATAGAACAATGTTAGAATCCTATTTTGAGACTCTCCTTGTTCTTACAGCATCCCACTTTATACATATAATAGCAAATTATTTATTTTGGTGAGAGTCTTCTTTTCAGTGCTAGATCACTCTCTTTATCCTGACCTTCTAGACTTTGGCCGTAGCTTAGTTTCAGTACACCAGATTACAAGCTTCTATTGTATTTTCCATTTTGTATACGATTATTTTGTCAGTCATTCTGTCATTTTTAGTTATATTCCTTTTGTGTCTCATGACATTTCTTTTATTTTCTTCCCAAATTTTATATTTGTTGAAATACTTGAATGTAGATTTTGTGAAACCTCAGTAATTTACACCTAGTCTTTAGCTGTATACTTTTACATTGCGTATGTTATTCGATCTACCTTTTTTGTTAGTTCCTAAATTTATCAGCATTCTCTTTTATGCATTTAACTTACAAACAATAACAATTTCAGTTACGATCTAAGGTAATATAACCATCATTGAATATCAGCTATGTCAATGAAGTTTACTGTTACCTGATAAACAAACATTCCTATGAATGTTTTACAGTTATTCCTTGGTTATTTTTCTTATGTAGTTTAGCTTAATTAATCATACTTTATTAGTAGTATTTATTGGCATTTCCCCATTTTTTTTTTTTAGATTGTAGTTCTTTTCAGATTAATCCTGAGAATTATGCTATATATTTTATGGTTAGAGAAACTGAGGCATATCTATAAGTAGTGAGGATTCTCAAGTTTTTCTTAAAACTGCTAGTATAATTGTAAAAACAACATTCTATTGTGACCAAACTTATCTACTTACTTCAAGAGATCTCAATGAGTACCCCCAATTTTTGGTATTTATTTTAATTAATTACTTTTGTGAACAAGATTTCCCTTGTTCACCATTTCTATAGTACAATTTTTAAAATCACATGTTATTATTTATATTGTTATTCTATATTAATTATATTCATATATATCTTTTTCAATTCATTATATGATAATTCATAACTTTAAAAATGCTTTCAATAATCTCTTAATTTTAATTTATCGAGAATTTAAAATCTCACATGTCTGCAACTAACCTATGTATGTGTTTCTGAGAAAAGATATGACCACATGCAAAGTATAGCTTTCCCATTTACCACTCATACCTCTCTAACCAATCTCTAGCTTTGGTATTGTCTTGCAAACTGGAGTTTAGAAAAAAATGCTGCACCTGCAATTTTTCTGTAATTGCTTTTTGTAAAAACCACAGGAGCCAAGGAACCTGGGTAGTTGGAAAGCAGGCAATCCCTTTCAGCACCCTCAGTTGTGAATCCCATTCCTTTTCCTTCATACTGACTTAAAATCAATGAGCCTGCTGCTCGATCATTCTGGTAGTGCATAAATTTCAAGGTTTCTATCTCCTACAATGTAGAAGCTCTATAAAGCTATAAAACCATTTTCTTCAGAGAGGCCCACAGGAGGAGGCCTAGTCAAGAAGGCCTAATATAAAAAGCTGGAGTCTCAGGCTTATAGATTTCCAGACTGGTTCTGTGAATTTCTCCTCTAATATTCCCTGCCCTGAACAGAAACTTGCACAACTGGATTTTGATAACATCTAAACACTTCAAATTCTGCTATAGGGGAAAGGAGTCCAGAGCACCTGTGCTGGGGCAGTTTGTGGCTATAAATTGTACCTGTCTTGTCAGTTGTATCATCATCCTTTATTCCATTTCTGCTTTTACCAGAGAGCCTAGTTGCTCTCTAGGTGGCTTGTTTTATCATAAATATTTTGTTTCTATGTAGGATTTTTATTTGTTCAAATATTTCCTTTTGGTATAGAAAACAAATATGACTAAGAGAATACTGTATTCTGTGAGGAATGTTTTGGAAAAGATAGCATGCTTGTGTGTGTGTGTATGTGTGTGTGCACGTGTGTGTGCCTGTGTTTTTCACTAGAAGAGTTATTCAGATATTCGATTTTGAGTAAGATTTTTTTTTTATCATTTCCATATTCTCTGGGATTATGCTAAGTATATTCTAAGCTTTTTAATGTTTTATTTACTTCTACATTTTGAAGTGAGGTTTCTGGTTTTGAAGGGCACAGCATTAAATCATTAACAATTATTGAAAATTTCATAAAGTAAATACAATTTTGTTGATTTCTTTCTAATTTTTGTATATACTTTCCTTTAAGTATGTTCAAGAGAGAGTTCCATATATCTTTACTAAACCAATTTTATTCATTTGTTAATCTAAATCTTACTATTTTTTTTGTTTACCTACATAATTTATAGCATAGTATAGATTTCTAAGAAAGTGTTAGTGTAAGAAATGTCCAAACCTGCAGAGGATTTTTATGATTTTATTTCAGCTAAACCAATGACAGGTGCCAGGAAGTAAAATCTTAATAGATTCAGAAAATACTCCAGAGAATGTAAGTATTGCAGCTTATTTTATACATTGGCATCAAAAGAGATACAAAGAGGGTTTCATGAAATTCATTGATGGTAGATTAAGGGGGTAAGAGAAAGCAAAGCAGGAAAATCGCTGAGACTGGACAGAGAATAAAATGGAGAGACACATAGTTCTTTTACAGAGTAGTTGATAATTAAGATTTACAGCACACAGAGATGGTAAGTGGGGAACAAGGTAACAATGAGGGGTTCTGTGGTCCCTCGCTCTCGTGTGGTGGGTGTACCCTGAGGGGTCTGGAAAAGTGGATTATTCTGACATTCCAAGGGTCTGTTATCTTAGATGCAAACAAAACAAAACAAAACAAAACAAAAACAAAAAAAAACAAAAACAGTAGACAAAGTAACCTTTGTCATGAAAGCTACAGATCTAGAATGTGACTACCCACTGTGACCCACATTTAGTTAGCAATTTTTATGTTCAGACCATTCTATGTAGTTACTTTCTGTCTCTAAGATTGTAGGGCCCACCATGCTGGAACGTCCCTGAGCTTATTAGGTTTGATATGTGGTTCCTTGACTTGTCAGTTTTTGTTGTGCTTTGAAATTGCAGGATGATATTTTAGGAGTGGGGGGCAGCAGTTTGGTACTTAATGGTCCCATTTTAAATTAAAATCATCTTTCTCTAAGGCTTTGGAATATTTTTTAAAGTTTAAAGAAAGATTATTTCTTATGTATAGCTTCTCTTATCTTATCCTTCATTTCTCTTAGCCTTTAGTTTATATTTTCTTTATACTACAGTTCCATGATTTTGTTCTATTCTGCTTTTAACCTTTTTGCTAATTTTATTTTTGATAATATTTTAAATATTAAAAATCTTTAGTTATTCTCTTAAAGCCACTATTTTCTAAACTTCCTGAGGGTATAAATTATTCTTACTTTAAAGTTTCTTCTGTTTGTTATAGTAGCTCTATTTTTGAGGGGGTTGTTTATTTATGCTTATTTTTTTTGTGGTGCTGTTTTTCCTAAACCACATGGTATTCTCAATAATCTGTTCATATTTATATTTGAGAATTTCTATTCCCCTGTTGCTTAAGGTTATTCTGATAACAGAGGTTGCCTGCAGTGAATGTGGTGGAGAAGAGTGTGTGTGTAAGAGTTGCAGTGTATAGCTTTTCTTCTGGCAGGTTTTGTTTGTTCGTTGCTGTTTCTTTCAATTACAATTGGCATACACTACTATATTAGTTTCAAGTGTACAACACAGTGATTAGACATTTATATAACTTATGAAGCATTCACCCAGATAAATCCAGTACACATCTGTCACCACACATAGTTATTACAGTATTACAGACTATTCTCCATGCTATCTCTCATCTACATCTCCATGTCTGTTTTGTAACTACCAGTGTGTATCTCTTAATCTCCACTCCTCTTTCACCCATTACCCCTTTCCTCAAATCCAGCAACCATCAAAATGCTTTCTATATTTATGAGTTTGTTTCTGTTTTGTTTGTTCATTTATCCAACTCTCTAGATTTCACATATAAGTGAAATCATATGACATTTATCTTTCTCTAGGTCCATCCATGTTGTTGCAAATGGCAAAATTTTATTTTTTATGGCTGAGTAATATTACATTGTATGTATATACCACCTATTCTTTATCCATTAATCCATTGATGGATACTAAGTTTGCTTCTATATCTTTGCCATTGTAAGTAACGCTGTAATGAACATATGGAGTCACATATTCCTACAAAGTAGTGTTCTGGGTTTCTTCAGATAAGTATCCAGAAGTGAGATTACTGGATTCTTCTTTGTTTCTTGTTATAGCCTTTGTTTTAAGTCTATTTTGTCTGGTATAAGTATTACTACTACAGCTTTTTTTAAAATTTCCATTTTTATGAAATGTCTTTTTTTCATTCCTTTACTTTCAGAATGTGTATATCTTATGATCTAAAGGGAGTCTTTCACAGGCAACATATGTAAGGGTCTTGTTTTCTTATCCACTCAGACACTCTATGTCTTTTGATTAGACCATTTAATCCATAAATCAAAAAAGTAATTATTGATAGATCTATAGTTATTGCCATTTTATTATTTACATTATTTATCTTTTTTTCCTTCTTCTTAAACAAAATTTTCAAACTTTTCTTATAATACTGGTTTGGTGGTTATGAATTCCTTTAGCTTTATCTTGTGTGAGAAGTTCATTATCTGTCCTTCAATTCTAAATGATAGGTTTGCTGGTAGAGTAATCTTGGTTGTAGGTTCTTACTTTCCATCACTTTGGAGATTTCATGCCAATCCCTTTTGGCCTGCAAGGTTTCTGTTGAGAAATCAGCTGACAGTGTTATGGGAGCTCCCTTGATGCTTTCTTTAAGAATCTTAAAAGCAGCGAGAGAAAAGAAGTTGGCATTTGAATTATGATGTGTCTTGGTGAGGGTCTCATTGGGTTCATCTTGTTTGGGAATCTCTGTGCTTCCTGATCTTGTATGTCTATTTTCTTTACCAAGTTAAGGACATTTCTGTCATTATTTCTTCAAATGGGTTTGTAATTCCTTGCTTTCTCTTCAGCTTCTGGTACCCCTATTATGAAAATGCTGTTATGCTTGATTTTATCCCAAAGGCCCCTTAAACTGTTTTTTTTTAGATTTTTTTTTCCTGTTGCTATTCTGCTACCTTATCTTCCAAATCATGATTCTATCCTCTACTTCATCTAATCTACTGTAATGTATTTTTTATTTCAATTATTGTAGTCTTCATTTCTCACCAGTCCTTTTTTATGTTTTCTATCTTTATTTTTACCCTTTCTATCTCTTTATTAAAGTTCTCGTTGAGATGACTGAGCATCCTTATAACCAGTGCTTTGCACTCTGCATGTGTTAGATTGCTTGTCTCCATTTTGTTTAGTTGTTTTTCTGGAGTTTTATTCTTTTCTTTCATTTGGGATATATTTCTTTGTCTCTCTATTTTGACTGCTCACTTGTGTCTGTTTCTATGTATCAGACAGAGCTGCTATGTCTTTCAGTCTTAGTAGAGTGTCCTTATGCAGTATGTGTTCTATAGGGCCTGGTTACAAGGTCTCCCTGGTTGCCTGAGATGAATGTTCCAGCTGTGTCCTTTGTATGGGTTGTGTGCCCTCCTGTTGTAGTTGAGCCTCAGTTGATGTTTGCACATCAGTGGGAAAAATTAACTCTCAGGCTGATTAGTTGTGAGGACTGGCCATGACTACAGTGGAGGAGTTGTTTTACAGAAGCTGACCCTATGGAGCAGGATTCATTTTAGCAGGACTCTGATGCCTGCCCAATCTTCTCTTTGGGTGGGTCATTTGGGAAGGTGGGTTTCGGGGGTGTTCTGGTGTGATTTGAAGCTGGCCACTAGGTATGTTGGTTCTGGCTCCTTTTGGAAGAGGCTCTGTTACAGGCCACGAACATCAACAGCCTATGCCAGCCTAGGGCCACTTGGTATGAGCTACAAAGTGATTTGCAGAAGGTTGCCATTTGTCCTTGGCTTAGAGGTGTCTGAAAGAGGCTAAGCTGCAAACAGTGGCTGGATGATACTAGTGCTGGGCTCAGGATTGCTTGACAAGAGGTTGCACTGAGGCCAGATGCTGCTTGTTTGGAATTTGTGAACCTTTGAGAGATTTTTAGGAAGGTCCACAGCATGAGCCAAAAAAGGCCTTTTGTATGGAAAAGCCACTGAAAGTGGCTTGGGTGGACCCACATGTTGGGAAGGGTGTGGTGTCATAGAATCATCAGTGGAGAGCAAAAGATATAGCTAGGTTGATGGAAACTCAGATATGCCACCTGCCTGAGTGCTGGGTCAGGGGAGGGCTCAACAAAGGAACAATAGCCTCTGCTAACACGTATGTCTGGGAGAAAGTTGCCTCATTGGCCCTCCCTCTAAAGCCAGATAATTCAGTTCCTCCCTGTATGTTCCTGGCACCTTTTGAGCTGCTGCCCCAGTGCTGGAGCTCAGAGTGAGTGGATCTGTCAAGTGAGGAAATTTGCATGCAGGCCCTTTAAGAGGAACACCTAGAACTCCTTCAACTCTCCATCTCACTCACCATAATCTCTGCTGGTTTTCACAGCCAGTAATCATGGGGACTTCTCTTCCCAGCACTGGAGCCTGCTATGGAGCTGGGACCCCCTCACTTCTCTGGGGGGACCTCCAGAGTTGAGATAACCCTCCTGATTCTCAACCACCAAATGGGGTGTGGGACCAGCCAATTCTATGTCTTTGCCCTTTTTAACTTGTCTCCACATAGCTTTTTCTGTATGTCCTTAATTATAGGACTTTTGTTTAGCTAGACTTTACGTGGTTCTCAATGATGGTTGTTCTGTAATTTAGTAGTAATTTTGATATGGTTGTAAGAGGAGGTGAGCACAGCGTTTACCTCCTCTGCCTTCTGATAGTTTAAAACTAGTTAGAGTACTTCCATCCTTACAACTTACCTTTATGATCTTGTACTTTTGCTGCTAGGTATCAACGGAAATGTGTAAGGAGAAAGGAGACAAGCAACATATTTTTTTCTAACACCATTTCTCGTTTCTACGAACTGTCCTGGAGCCTCTCATGAATCCCTGAAAACAGTACCTCAAAGTTTAGATAACCCTAGTCCCACCCGCAACTCTGCAGCAGTTCCTGCTGGCATGTATTTGATCTGTGGTGTTCTATATTAACCTTATCTTGATTTCAAATTTTCAGATTCATTCAAATTTCTAATTCACTATTGACAATATTTCCTGTTTAGCAGAAATGTTATGAATATATTTTAACATGGATTTATTTAAATATCCAGCTAACTATATATTTTGACATCCAGTTAACTATATATTTTGACAAATTCAAATGAGTTCAGTTGGCCATCTTAATCTTGTTTCTTTCTCTTATATTTCTGTAGTTTAGCACTATAGAATATTGAGGTTACAAATAGCATCCTTTTCTGCTTATACTTTCTATTTTAAGAATTAGGATCTATTTTGATTAATCTTTAAAGTTTCTATTACTACACTAATGGAAATATGTTTCAACACAAAGAATTACTGTTAAATTAAACAAAGATGTTCATCATTCAAATCAGACTAAGTTCTAATTTTAGAAACATTTTAAACTATCATGCAACATTTTATTATGCAGTACAAGTAGAAGATTTAAGAAGCTAAATCTCTTCATTAGCAATCAATGAAAATATTATCACTAATAAATGCCCAGCATTACTAATTATGGGAGAAAAAATTATACAGGCTGCCGTAATTTCTTAGATAAGTCAAGACTCTCTGATAATTGATTTTATTTTTTGGAGTTCAGTGATGAAACAGCTTTGCTTTTTAATCTTATCCTGATGAAGCAGTGTGACCTGAGTTTCAGTTTTAAGTTGCACTGTTACTATGGAAGGCCAGTAGGCTGGCTGCCAAGATATTTCTGGTAGCTAGACTTAGATTAAAATGAACACACCCCTAAAAAATTGAACTGATGTTGCCGCTTCCTCTAATGCTGTGAACAGAGAGTCAGTTAATTCCAGAACCCAAATATTTTGTTGAGAGACAAAATATTTTTGGTCTTTTTTTTGTATGAATCTTCACAAATCCAGTCCAGGTGGAAACACTTAGAAATAAAGTAGAGAAATTCATCAGCTTAACAATCCTTGGGTTTCTTGCTAGAAATAACTTACTCATACAAAGGAAAGATGATTAAGCCAATAGAAATGCCTCTATTAGTTGATTCCTTAATTGAAGCTGTAGTGATTATTAACTATATTATCTCAAAACTTGATAATTTTTATTTTTGAGGTGGTGAAGCATGTTTTATGTTTCCTCAGTTCCAAGAATAACATTAAGACAATTAACTACATTGGCAGCTTCTTTCTTGACTCAAAACAACTTCAAGAGAAGGGAAGTTGGGGAGGAGAAAATATGAGTAAGTCTTGAATGCTGAAGGGACCACTCAGTTATTATCAGCCTAACGCAGCACAAGTGGGCTTTCACTGGGGAATACTGATGAGGTTCTGGCCACAAGAACAGAATACAGAAGAGAGGACTTTCGTGTGCTCTGGAGTGTGACCTGTTTCTCCTCAAAGAAAAAGATGGCTTTTCACAAAATAGCAGAAGGAAATACATAGTCATAGAGGAATCTGAATTTGGAGAATTAAAAAATATAATAATTATCACATATAAATAGAAGCCAAGAGGGCTAATCAGCCCCAAAGAGATGAGAGCTATTCCCTCTCAGCTCTAAAATTCAATTTACAAAGTAAACTGAGTCACAAAGTCATTATTTCTGTCTTTTACTTTCTTAGAATAAAAAAAAAATAGAAAAAGAGAATATCTCAATACTTTCACATTTAATATACTATTCTTTTCCTGCTCTATATGTTCTGCAGCTAATTTGGAAGAAAGAGTCTAGGAACTAAGGCTTTCTGGGTTAGGAAATCAGATTGAGCTTGAGCTGATTCTCTGTTTCCTGCTCTCCATCCCTTTCTTCCTTCTTCTTACACATCTTTATTAGTTTCCCACTATGTGCTAATACTCTCTTGCTAACAAAAATATGAAAGAAGTAAAGGGGTTAGATGAAGCAAAAGAAGGAAGAAGGTAAAGAAGAAAGAAATAGTGACAGGGAGAGAGAGAGAGAGAAAGGAAAAAGAAATGGAAATGTAAAGAAGACTGTGGGAGGCAAGAGAAGAGGCAATTTCAGTAGTGGCAAACATTTGGGTCTAAAGAAATCAACAATCAGGCAAAAGCTTTAGGTAAAACACAGGGTTTCCCTAAGAGTGTTTGGTGAAGAAAGAATTAGTAATTGTAAAGAGACATACGGGGGAATTGAGGTGAGAAGAAGAGGTTACAAAAGCAAATCACCTATTGAAACTTTCCCCAAAGCTTTCCCTGTTTTTGAATTATTTCTTTATTCTACTGCAGAATACAAAACATCTCTATGCCATTTCCTTGAGTCTGTGTGCTTTGTACTAATACATTTTTAATGAATAGAGGAAGAATTAGGTAAAATTGATATTCTCTAAATTCAGGCTTAAAATTTAAACCTTCAAATTTAGTTTCAAAGTCTTAATCAAATTAGCCAGTGTGCAGAGAGAAATGGGAGAATAAGACTAAAAAATCCCAAGAATGTTTAAGTGTGTACATGCAGATGTTAAATCTTTTAGGGCATGTGGCTAGTTTAAATCTACCATAATATTTAAATGTGGAGAAGTAACTCAGAGTAAATTCTAAACATTCTCAAGTATTTTGGATCTCTGACATCATTCATCTCATCAGTAGAGATAATATTTCCCACTCATCTCAGAGATACTTAGTAGTAGCTGGGAATAGATGAAAATCTATCCCAGCCTAATGATCAGCATGCAAGAGATATTATATCTTTGCTCTGTGCTCTAAGATGGTTACTGATTAGATATAATCTCCAGAAATGAAAATTAAAGATATATATATATATATATATATATATACACACATATATACATATATGTATACACATATATATTTGAAGATAAGTAGATGAGGGGATTTCCGCTTAGACATAAACTATCTAGGCAATGAAGATTATGGCTTAACTCAGCAGTTATTGTGTCTTCTTCTTTTTTTGGCATGATGATAATGTCCAGTGTAATGCTTTTCATTTTTCTCTAGAGTACTAATGCAGCCTCTAATCATCTCATTGCCTGAAATTACTTTCAATATTAGCTAGAGAGGAACAGGATGCTCTTGTGGTTAAAAAATAAAAAATAAACAGGAGGGATGGGTAGAAACATACAAAAAAAAAGAGCCATTTCTAAAAGTGGAATAAAAATGAATAAATTGTTAAAGTGAGATTTTGAATTTTCTTTAAGACAAACATAGATATTTTTTATTTCTAAAACACTGCTCCATTTTGCTTTTTTCATTTTTTCACAATGCTTTGAGGGCATCATCTATTTGTTAGTTCTAGGAATATTTTGCTTTTCATAATTACAAGAAGAAAGCACCATCTATACAGCATGTCATATGTAGAATGTGGGAAGTAAAGAGAATCAGTCTTGATTGTACTCAGGTTAGGAGGGGCAACTAGATTTAATTGCTAGAAAAAATCACATAGGCTTCTGAGGTCAGTGTGTGTACGAGTATGTGGATGTAGTGTGAGTGTGTTTGTGCAACACAACTTGCACAAGATTACCTGCACCTCAATTCAGAATACGACCTGAAGCCAAACATTGACCTTGGCTTTATTCTAAATGTGTGAGAACATACTCTTCATTCCTGTTACATAGGTTCTGTCTTAAGTTAATTTAGTTTGGTGATAGAAAGTCATTAAAGTCAGAAATACCTGTAAAGAATGATTGGAAAGATTTGCTGCTAAATTTATTTAAGTCTAAAAATTATTGGAATGATCAAATTTGTTTTGAGTAACAACACAACTGCAAAGAGGCACACATACCATGCAATACCTCTCTTATATGAAAGTTGTTTAAGTGGCACATGCTACTGCTCAGGAAATAGTCAGGAAGAAAAAAGTAAGGCTTGGAAAGGCTTCTGAACAGCCAAAATGTTATTGTCTTTGCTAACAAAAAAAATTCCTCACTTAGCACCTATTTATTCTTAGTTTAAGTCTACTTTTAACAGCTTGTATATCTGGTTTTTGAGACTATAGCAATTAGAAAGAAGTGTTCTATCAGACCCTTATAGAGTCTGTTAGATGCTTGCCCATATAATAAGGGAGAAATGACAAGTTAGCCATATGGTGATAAAAAAAAAAAACTATTAGAAACATTCAAAATTCTTTAAAACAACATCACATTTGTGGATATATAACATTCTTCAGTAGCCTCCAAGTACATCACTTTAGAACAAATAAGGCCAAGGATCTTGAAGAAAGTAAAACAAAACAGAATAAATTTAATGTCTCAAAAGGTAGGAAAATGTGTAAAATTTTTAAATGGCTAAAAAAAAAAGCTTTGATTATGGGAAACATGTCAGATTACCTGTTAATCCTGAGTAAATAAGGATTTGGTATACATATGCACAGCTTGCTGTTTCTTAATAAAAGTGTATATCCTAGAGAAGAAGCTGTATATATTTTATGTTAAATTCATTCCCTTTTCAACAATTTTTCCACTTTCTGAAGCTAAAAACTTTGGAAGTAATCTTTCTGGGTCATTTGCTTGGTAAGGTAAACAATGCTTTAGAGCAGAACCAATTATACCTTTATATATAGGTTTGTGTTCTAAGTCATGAAATTCCATGAGGTAAAAGCCAAATGGTAAGAATTTCCTCTATTACATTTCCCTGACTCTTTTATCCATGCATTTTCTTTTCCAAATATGGACCTTAGTTGCACGTTCCAAGTTTTTCTCAGGGCAATAAATGATTAAACTTTGGCCAGTGACAAGGAAAAATAAAGTTAAAGTAATGCGGCAAAGATAATGTGAATAAAGGTTGATAAGTTTTATTTAGCTATAAAGTTGTTCTAGAATAGAATTAGTTTCTGGCTATCCTAAAACAAATACCCGTTCTGCCATGCAAGTCTAATTCTTTTGTACCCGGCTTAGTCCTTTTTGAAAGCGTGATATTTCTCTTAATGTTGGAGAGTTTCCCTTTATTCCTCCATGACCATATTTATTAGTCCTGCTATTAGGTTTTTCATGTTTTAGTTCAAGAACACATCAAAATATTTTGATCGGTCCAATTCATTCTTTTCTTAAAGGAGTATGTAATTTTTCATCAAACATTTTTGTAGATAAGGAATGGAAACTTGATGTGTGCTAAAGAATGAGCATCATGGTACTATAATTTCCTGAGGTCTTAAGCCAGCTCTTGCTAAGCTGATAGACCTTGTACAGGAAACACTGTTGAGGAATTCTCTAACCAGAGAAGCTCAGATTAAGTTGGGCGGCTTGAAATCTCTCAACGGAATACTACATGCAGTTATCAAACATCCTCATAATATGATAACTGAAGAAAGGAGATGTAATGAAAGCTAATGGTGTTGCTGTCTCTTCTAAGTTGTAAGCAATCATATGTATTTCTCATTGGCAACTTGTTCTCCATTATAAATCACATACCGAATTAATTGATTTGAAGACACTCAATAGATTATTTTTTATTCATTCTGTAAAATCTTTGATTCTGAGTAGTCACTTTAGCTTCAAAAATGGATGTGAAAACTGTCTCCATTTTTGCCTGTGCTCAGTACACAACATAATATTGTACTTTAACAGGCTAAAAATAAATTATATTTTTGACTCAAAGTTGGGTTGTGATTATGCTTAATACACAGCAGTATTGCTTATAAGAATTTACTTTCAGCTTTTGACTGCTTTTCAAGGTAATCAAAATCCTTTGGAATTCTAAAATTACCTAGGTTATAGTCCTCTTCTCAATCTATTAGTGTAATAATGAGATTGGTAACATGAGGCCCTTGCCTGCATACCCAGCGAAACTTTCCCATTGAAGAAGTAGATAATCATTTTATAAGCATTTATCTCTAAATTATGTTCTCCAGGTCACTAGTGTTTAAGAGGGTATAACTGAAAATATACAAAGGCATCAATGCATAGGAGTAAATTAGCCTTTTGGCTAGAGGCCATGTCATTACAGAACTTTTATTTTTTAATTTTGTATGTTTAAATACACTAGAGGCATCAATGGATAGGAGTAAATTAGCCTTTTGGCTAGAGGCCATGTCATTACAGAACTTTTATTTTTTAATTTTCTGTGTTTAAAGTGATGACTATCTACATTACTCAGGCCAAAGCACAGATTTTAGTCTTTGAAAGACAGTAATATCTGAGTAAGAGATATTAATGTACCTAATAAATAATTACATAATTAAAGATGGGCCTTGTGAAATCTGGTAGTACTTTGATATGACAATAACTAGTCATGCACACAGTCTCATGATAACAAGACTAAATTTCAATGAAAGCTTTATCATTTATGGTTAGTCTTCTCTAAATAATGTGAATTAGTGAGTTATTGTATTTCATAATTTAGCTCTTAGATGATTCAGAGAGACTTAAGAAGCCTGTAATCTGGGCTAAGTCAAACTTGAGTGGATTCTGGTTCATCAACTGTAGAGGTAATGTTGAAGAATTACTCTTGAAAGGAAATATTTTCATGAAGAGATAGCAGTCAGAATATTTCAATGTTTTTAAAATATTCAGGTGAGAATATCAAATAATATGATCTTGGGAATTGATGGACTTGTATTGAACAGACTGTAATTACTTTGAAAAACTTACAGTGGGCACACAATATTTTACCACAACACTTTAGAATGTTTCCAGTATTTGGTTATTTTTTATTCTAAGGCATTTTTCCAACTATCCTAGAAGAATTTATGTGAGGTTTTAGCTTTTATTTCTTTGCTACTTTGGGACAAAGTTTCATGGTAAAATCAGCTGGAGTAACTCTTCAACTAAAAGAAAAAGTGAATGATGTTGCATTTGAATATACTAGTTCATTATCCCATTGCTATTGTTTGAGTTGGTTATTTATCTGTAGCTATTTAAAAAAAAAAAAAGGAAACAGAAATTATAGGAAAAAGTTGAGTCTACTGTATGTTGTTGCCTGTAGCTCTAAACAGACATCTGGTTTACATTTTCTCTTTGCTTCAGAATTTTACTGGCTCTTGAAAACATGATAGGAAAATTAAACCATATATAAAAACCAAGCTGTTTCAGAATTAGACTGAGGAGCAAGAATGAAGTTTTCACAAAAAGAAGGAGTAGAATAACTTATTTTCTTCAAAGGAAATAAGAATATCTAAAACCCCATTCCCCAGAGGAATATGTGCATATATGAACATGTCCTTCAGGAGGAGAGGCCTACACGTTTGCCTTTCTCTTATATCAGAATGAAACCAGTAGGACAAGTACCTTCAATTCTAGCCAAGTACTTCTGTTCAGGTATGTTACCTTCTTGCTGCCTTCTTTAGTTAACTCTAAGGAGAAGAGAGAAGGATCTGAGGAAACCTGAGTCATATTTAAGTTGAGGGAAAAAATTAAAAACAAAAAGTAATGTTTACATTCTTTTTTTACCTCCATGACTTATTACTTCCCACCTTAGTAAACTTCCACAGATCTAGTTGACAATGTTGTGATGTGATTTCCAACTTAAAAGACATAGTTATGAAAAACAAACAAACAAACAAAACAAAAAAACAAGACAGTGGTGAAGAGAAATTTGGGGGGGGGGCGGGGGCGGGGAAGGCTATTCAGACTGAGTGAGGGCTAGAAGGATAAAACCATGACAAAGGGAAGGCATAGAGCATCTGCTGTTTCTGCACAAAAATCTATGTTCGTAAGGAGCTGATAATGTTCTAAACTGCTTTAATGAATCATCCCATTAGTTTATCCTAAATCTTAAGCAGTACACGACTCAATATGGGGACACATTTTTCTTCTTTCAAGATGCACTCCTATTTAGAAATGCATTCAAGTTCCCAAAGCATAGCAACATTTGGCTTAGCACAATCTATATCCTTTCTGCACCAGAATTAATAAGCAGTTTTATGAAATCTTCTCCAGGAATTTTGATATAGACATAATAGTTTGTCTAATATTTTGTTGTTTTTTTAAAAAATTATCATACTTTATTTTGTTCTGTTTCCTGAACTGAGAAACATATGACTGGTCAAGAAAATATGTTTTGTCCATTAGAGCTTTTAATGATTTAGTTTGCTCAGGCAGAGCAATAAATTGATGGAGGCAAAGAGATGAAACAGCTTTGTTTATGGACTGGGGCTTCTGAAATGACTTATTCTGACATGGAGGTCTTGAGCTTCAGTAGGTCCGGTTGTCTTCCTAATAAGGAACATGGATGGTGTTTCAGAAACTTGGTTGAGCAGTGCTTCTAGTTTTCCTTTGATCTCATTAATTTAATGTTCTTTATATTTTAGTAGGAATAGAAACAAATATAAAATATACTAATATTTTATTATCTCATTTGACACTCTCAGAGTTGTCCATTTTGCATTCAGGAAGCACCTCTCTCTCTCTCTCTCTCTTTCTTTCTACCTAGTTTCAAATATGAGTTTGCTATTTACTTAAGACTGACTACCTGGGTTCAATATCAGTTCTGCTACATCCTGTGTGATCTTGGGCAAAGATGTGTCTTCATTTTCTCATCTGTACAAAGAGAATGATAATGGTATCTTATCTTAGAAGGGTTTTGAAGAATTAAGTAACTTGGCACACTTAAAGGATTTAGAATAATGTGCGGCCCATTGTAAAGGCTGGCTGTTATAAGTGAGAATAGGGAGGTGAGAGATATGGTGTAGTTTGAGACTATAGAGTTAAATGAAAGAGCGCTCCTAATTTTGTTTGCACAATCCTCAATCTCTTCAAAGAAATTTTTATGTGCTTTTATTGAGCTTTTCAAGTCTTCTTCTATAGCAGTATGGAACACAGATGCTTCTTAGGCCAGAAAAAAAATCTGTCAGTAGCCAAATATATAATGTCCAATAACAATAAAAAGGGGAAGTGACATACTCATGAGTTGAGGACTGGCAAGGTATTTAGTACAGACTTTCTTGAGGTCACTTTGGCAATGTGTATCAAAAGACTTAAAATTTGCCTATTTTTTAACATAGTCATTTGACTTATGTCATTTCCCAAGGACATAAATAAGGATGTAGAAAAGATTGAGCTCCAAGAATATTCAGTTGAAGCACTCTAAAAAAGCAGAAGTTAGATATCACCTACCACTCAGATGGTTAAGCAAAGTGTGGTGCTTTGAAACAATGGACCACTATGCTGTAAAAATATATTTATTTACATGGAAGGATGATCATAATATAGTAATGAATGAAAACAGCAGCTTCAAAAGTATCAAGGTTTGATTTGCACATTTTTGATATGTGCAAATATATCAAAGAGGGGTTTAGGGGATTTTGCACCAAGATGCTATAGTGGTCCTTTTTGAAGGAGTTAGATTGAGTGTGGTTTTAATGTTTTATTTTTGTTTTTCTGTATATTTTGATTTCTAGTAGTAGTAGACAAGTATTACTTTTTTTTTTCAGTTTTAATCAAACTGACAAATTAAAAAATGAATGGCTCGTACAGCCCAAATCTTATGTTTGATTTTTAAAAGTTCAGAAAATACTCTTTCTGAGCAGACATTATATGTAGATATTGGTTTCCAGAGAACTGGCAAATGAGACTATACAATCATAAACAGTTCAGTTTGTTTTCTCATCTGGGGGTACAGTGATGATAAAACTGCCTTCCTGAGGCTGTGTGGATCAGATAAAATAATGAATGTAACAATGATTTTAAGCATTTACCAGTGGCATTCATCTAGAAGAGCAAGTCACTTAGCCCTGATAAAGGGAGGGATAAATTATAATTGAATAGCCAACATGATGGTTCTTTTTAGTTTTGTTTGTGCAGAACTGTTGCTTCACAAGATGACAATACCTGGTCATCTTCTAAGGTAGGTACTAAAGAACCCAATTGCTTAAGAAACTGCCAATGTTGGCTGACAATAGAGGAAAGTTTAGATTTCCTAATACAAAAATAATCAGAGTAAAGAGATAGTCAAGTAAAGATTTTCCTGGCATAGATTTAGCAACTTACTTATACTGGCAAATAAACATGTCATAGGAGAATGCTTTATCACCAAAAACCTCCTATGTGCCTTGACATAGAACTGTAATTACATTATGAATGATAACTGTCTAATGTCAGGATAAACTCTCTGTCAGTACTAGAAATGATATAATAGATCCTTCATTTAAAAAACTCTAAAACTTACATTTTTTTTGCACTAAGCAAAAAAGATGGCTTACAAATAATAGCTAAAACATATTAACTGCTTGCTTACTATTTCACAAGAATTGTCCTAAGTAACTTGCTTGCATTATCTTAATCAATTGTTCTCAAAGTCTTATTTCTAGGCCAGTGACATAAGCATCATCTGGTAACTCATTAGGGAAGTAAATCCTTAGGCCTCATCACAGGCTTTTTTTTTGCATCAGTTTGGTTCTAGCAATCTGTGGTTCAACAATTCCTACAGGTGATTCTTATGCATGTGCTCCATTTGAGAACAACTGACCTAAATTAGCCCTCATAACCACAAGAGGCTACTGTTGCTATATCTATTTTATAGATGAGAAGACTAAAGCTTAGAGATTTTAAGTTCTTTGTCCAAGTGCATATAAGTCCTGGATCCAGGACATAAAATTATGTTTCCCAGTTTCCTAAGCCACTGATACTACCACTATTTAACCTGAAAAGTTATTACTCATTTTTTCTTTTCTTTCATCTCGAACCTAAGTGGTAGCATGTGTTGTGTTAAGATAGAAGAGACTCAAATGCCTGGGACCCAGGATTTCCTGTGTTAATGCGGCCACTAGGTTTCTTCCACATGTGATTTCTAAGTGAGAAACATGCCCAAGTATGTGGGCCAGGCAAGGGATGGCAGATTTGGGTCCAAATCCCTGTGTTAATCTTCAGCTCTAATGAGCCGGACTAAATGATATGAAGCCAGAAAGACTTTATCAACTTAATGGCCACCTCAGGATTATAACTGAAACTAGGGGTGGCTTTCTAGGTGACATATATATATATTTCTATATACTCTTCCTTTACCAAGAAATGTTAGCTTAAGGAATACTAATCATTTAAATCAGTCTCCAAATTTCAACTCCATAAACTTGAATACAAGAAATACCTAGTCTATGTTTTGGTCTAGAAATAATTAGATTATGTTAAATTAATCCTCCTCATCAGCTGCCCTTACAGATCTACAATTTTTTTTTCAGAACCACAATTTAACATTATCTTCAATATTCACAAATCTCTACATACTTGGATATAAAAATATACTTTGTATACGTTCCCATCTCCAAGATTTTTTTAGGATTCTTTAGGATACAAAACTGTGTCTTTACAAATTCATTGATCTTCTTGCTTACACTAGCATGCAGCAAGCCAGATTCCTCATAGCCGATGTCTCCATGGCAGAGTTGCTGCTGCAGCTGGGATGAAGCTAAGTTTCCACTAACTAAGCTACTTTGGTTCCCCTGAGCGTCATTGTGGCTCATTGCTGCTCTTAATCTTTATAGTACTATAGCAGTTCAGTCATCTTTTACAAATGTAGAGGAACAGCTTTCTCCCTCTATTTATGTTGTCAGAGCTTGCCACAGTAAGGTGTTTGGGTCACAAAATATAGCATTCAGTGAGAGAATACCTTCTGCTCATTTGTACAGTGCTTCCTCTCAAGGGCCTTTGGAATTCTTGGCTGAGGACAGGTTTTCATGGCCATAAACCACCATTTCCCTTGGACATACATGCCTTGTCTGGACTGGAAGCCAGGTTTCTGTCTCCTTCAGAGCAAGCTCTCTTTCACAACTTTCATGGTCCTTGTCTTAAAGCCTGGCTTGGGTTCAGCCCCTGTGGCCTGGTAACTGGCTGGTATGTCTGCACATCAATGCTGTTTGTGGCAGGTTTTTCTTTTTTCTTTTCTTTTCTTTTTTCTTTTTTCTTTTCTTTTCTTTTCTTTTCTTTTCTTTTCTTTTCTTTTCTTTTCTTTTCTTTTCTTTCTTCTTTTCTTTTCCATTTCAAAAAGTTTTCTAACCCTCAGTGCATATCTACACACAATTGAATAAATGTAGGATAAGTGCGTCTAACTTGGCACACCCAAAGACACTACAGTTCTAGCTCTGCAAAGATGCCACAGTACTACATTTGTTGAACTAGGATGTCATTTGTCTATTATGCTGTTCAGTGTTCAATATATAAAGATGCTCATGTATGTTTTTCCCTAAGGCTAGAAACATTTTTGTCATCTTTCATTTAGAAAGCATTGATTGAATGTCCATTTGCAAGGTGCTAAAGTATATACTGGTGGAGACAGCATGGTCCTTCCCTTCACAAAATTTGGACTGCCATGAGGGAGGCCATTAGAGTGCTATTTGAGAAATGTTGTGATAGGGCATCTGAGCTTGTTTTGGCTATTGCCTGGAAACTAACTCTTCCACTGCCTATTTTTTAGAAGGCTCCTTTAGTTCACAGCTCAGTTCAATTGTCATTTCCCTGAGCAGAGTTCTACATGAAGTAAACTTATGCCTCACTGTCTTTGATAATATCCTGTGTTATTAATCCTGAATTATGCCTTTATGTCTTATTTTTCTCATAGTACTTACTAATATCTGAAATGAGCATGTCTATGTGTAATATAATCACCATAAAGGCAGAAGCTGTCCATCTTGTGCATTGCTGAATCCTCAGTGTTTATAAATGTGTTTTAAATAAAATTATGAATGAAATCACACAGATACACCTATATCCTTTTGGAGGAATTAGAGTCTTGCTAAAACTGAAGAAGACGTGAGCTGCATTTTTAAACACTGAGACAGGAGAAGAGTCTAGGAGGTCATGCAGGTGGACAGAGCAGCATGGGAATGCTCTCCAAGAGCTCCAGGAAGGCCCAACATTGCAGAAGCAGGGGTATACAATGCTAGTGAAATGGATGGCTGGCCAAGCATCCATGAGTCACATCATCAAGGAGTAAAGGCTTATGCAGGGGCCGAAAGCGGCTACATTTACATTTCAGGAAAAACAAAAGTTATTTATCCAACTGAAATTCGCAGCACACAGCTTCTTAGGTTTCATCACCATATGAATTTGGAATTGCTGCCTGGGCTTGTCTGGTATGGAGTAGAGATTTGACTCTGAGGGGCATTTTTGTCTTATTGTAGGCTGACATCTATGGTGACATTTGTAAAAGTGCACTTCATCGTGAGCTTGTCTTTTCCATCCTACTCTTTTTTCACAAAGCTTTAGATCCACCCAGAACCTTGGAGATGGGGTTAGCACTTCTCACAATGTAGTATTTTCACAAGGGCATATTGTAGCTACTCATCTCTTGGGTGTTGGGGTGTGCGTGTTTGGAGTAGCACAAAGACAGGGGAAGAGTTCATGTTTATTGAGAAACTGAGAACCGTATCACCAATTGTAGTTTTTCTCTGCCTTGGTTCTTTTGTATTTTAATTATGGTTCTGACTATCCACTGAGCTCAGAGTACAGGAGCCATGACATATTCATCTTTGTTTCACCAACATCTAAGAATGCTTTGCAAATCAGCACTCAGTGAAGATGTGAAAATAATGTCGTGTTCAGAGTTAAGTTTTGCTTTCACCTGTGGTAAATATCTGCACCTGTGTTCTTCCAGGTACCAGGTGGATTCATTGGCTTTTGTTTGAGATAACAGTTGTAGTTTTATTGGATCTGTGTAAACTGCCTCATCTTTAAAATAAAATCTTAAAAAAATATTGAGTGTCATTTTATTTACTTAGGAAAATTTCTCCCAGCTTGTCTGTCATCAACACAAGGCAGTAGAAGTAACACTGCCTTCAAAACAGCCAGTCTTGATATTGAAACATGTTTCTGACATGAACTAGTGATTAAAAAAGGTAAAAAAAAAATGTAGGACACTGAGCCTTCGTTTCCTCTTCTATAGAGGCAATTAAGCCATCTAATACATAGAGTTGTTCAGAATACTAAAAGGAGAAAACAGAGGAAGAAATCTTTCCACACTGCCACATAAGCATTTATTAATATCAATTTCAAAATTTGACTTTCCTCCATGAAAATGAAGAGAGTAGAACATCACCTGTATAGTGATGTGTCATGCAAAAAAAACTTCATACTATTGTAATTCAAATTTGTGAATTTCTTGAGTAGTTTTACTAGATGGTCCTCAAAGCTTCTTTGATTACTTGATTGTTTCAGAACTTTTGTTAAATATGAGCATGCAAAATGTCATTGCTAGGGAGAAGAATGATGGCTTATAGAGAGCATAACTCCTTCTGAATCCTAAGGACCAAATGTGGGCTGTTGGCTCTCACTTGGTAATTTTATATGCACATGAGCATCATGGGAACCTGGGTGGATCTAATAGGAAAACAAGCATTTTGCTTGAGACTGCAGAGTCACAGCATTTGTTCAATGATCACTATAGCTTGCTTTGTGATTATGATTGTATGGGCAATCCTGCACAATCCAGGGAACTTTCAGAAAGTAATGACAGTAATTTACAGCCATGTGGTTTTGTCTGGATACTTAAGTTCTTGGTCTGTGACCTGTTTGAATGCTTCCTTGCCTGTCTGACAAACCCATTCCCCATCTGCACTATTTGTCCTCTTCTTGATGGAACACTGTAGGATGAATATGATATTGTGTAAAAGAAAAAGGAAAGAGAATATGTGTTGGGAAAGAAAGACTAAATCTGTAAGAAATTTCTTTCATTGCATTTTCAGCTTGTAAATCAATGAAAACAAATCAATATATGTTTTTAAGACAGTAGAGTATAAAGTCACTATAAATTAGGCACCTTGGGGGATATCTAAAATTTTAAAAGAACTTGGAATATTCCTGTAGGCTTCAGGTAAACTTCTGTTAACATTTCCTCCTAACTGTATATTTTTAGTTAATTGAAAACAAATTTAAGTAACTTTCCATGGCTTATGTTTACTTGTAATCATATTTTATTCATGATGACCAGCTTCCTATAAAAAAAAGCACCATGTTTAAGTCATATTCATAACTTGGGGGAAAAACAGGAATGATAAAGTTAAGGGAAAACAGTAATTGAGTATCTAATTTCTGTCTATTGCTTTTGAAAATATGCCATATCCTGAAAGGAAATTCTGCTTATGTGTGCCATGATCTCCAAAAAGAAAATGTTGGTTAAATTTTTCAATAAGCCTGTTCCAAAGAATTTCCTTTGAATTTGTTTTATGTGCTTCTTTACTGAAAAACTTTAAGATAAGTTATAACTCTGCTTTTTTTGCTTTGAAAATAAATTCAACACATTAACTGAATTTATGGGAGAAAGTAGTAAATGTCCCAGAATAAATACACAGCTGTAATTTACTCAGAGGGAACTGCTACTTCCCATAAACTTCTCCAACTTGCCTCTTCTGGTTTATGACATCAGCTAGCCTCACAAATGAATCACTGCTTTGTGCACCATCGGATCTCTGTTCTATGTAAATTTCCACTGAATACTTACCCAATAAGATTATTACTTATTGCATATTTTCTTTGCTAATTTTCCAGGAGATCAAATATAGTCTATATTTTACAGAAGGACCTCAGTTTATCTGAGTTGCATATTATTTAGAAATACTTGTGTACCACTGGCAAAATATGGGGTAGGTGCTAGAGGTCTCTTTACATCAGAAATTGAGGTGGTATTACAAGAAAATCTCATCCTATAAGAAGATAATTGGGTATATAGGCTTGGCCTAATATGTAGCCATGTCTTTGCCATCAGATGTGTTATAGTGTATGTAATGCTAGTTCAGTGTATCCGCACTTGAGGTCTAGGGGGACAATGTTACATGAGTAAAACAAAAGAACTATCTTTATACACAAACTCTCTGTGACATGTTGGGATAAAAAGGCAAATTTCTTTGAGGTCAACATAATAGTCATAAGAGTAAAGGAGGGAAGCAAACTTCATTTTGCCAAGGGACATCTGGAATGGGTGAACTGAAGCTCCGGATAACTCAGGAGAGGTTCAGTGAGGATTGCAAGGCCACAGTGGTGGTAGAGACCATGTCACCTCATGTACTGAAAAGAGATCTGGGGCTTGAAGGAGTGAGGAGTCACAGTCTTTAGCATGACCTCATTGCCTTCCTTCTTCCTGCAGGGCAGATGAGTCTCCATGTAACATGGGAGAAACTGAAGCCTCTGGACTTAGAGCCTGCTGAGTGGAGGCTATGCTGGTCCTTAGATACTTGAAAGTAGATGTGAAGTGATTGTGAGAGTACCAAGCATGTGGTATTCTCACACAACTGAGGGATGAAAGGCAGAATAATGCTGTTCATTACTAATCCTGAGACTTCATTTCTGCCTCCAAGATGATGTGGCCTAAAGAAATGGGAATAACTCATTTGTATGCTTAAAGTAATTCTCCTTTATCCAACTTATACTTGTTTTTGATAGAACTGCTATGATAATAGATTAAAAAAATCACAAACTCATTGTAGAGCCTTTTTCTATTTTATTTTTGAAGAAAGATGTAACTGTAACTTAACTACATGCTATCAAATACTGCAAATGGTTTTTAAAAGACATATTACTTGATTCAGACACATTTTATATGATCTTAAACTTACTTTGGTTCTGTCTCCTATGACAAAAGTGTTCCTTTTTCTGATGGCTCTTGTGCCTCTAGACTTAGAAAATATGGTAAGAAATAAGATTATGTGAGTTTTCAGATCCGAAAAAGAAGAACAAAAAAGAAAGTTAAAAACTATAATCCTGTTCATATCTGTTTGAAGAGGGTGAAGTCTAGAATAATGACACCAAAATATCAAAATATTTAAAATGCCTTACAGGCCTTCTCTCTCATTTCTTATTGGTTAAGCTGTTTGATTAAGGCGAGGTCATCTTAATTTTTCTGACATAGGCATATGTATCAAGGCTTGTTTTTGGCTCCTATCCATTATTTGTATTAAAAGACTCTACTTTTAAAGATATGTGATGTTGTCATAAAAGTTTAAATAGATTCCAAACAAAATATCAATCAATAAAAAATTAAGAACAAAAGCATGTAAACTATCTTAAAACATTTGATTAAAAAAACGTTAGTAAAGGATACATGAGCATGCCATCCCCTATCAGTGCTAGCAAGTCCTTGTCCTATTAAAGTAGTTCTCTGATAATTTTAAAATAAATGATGAAGAAAGCATAAAGCCTATGAGAAGTGGTCAAAGAGAAACTAAAGAGATTTTAAAGTCTTAGGTGCACTTATGAAAATTGATGAGATACACTGAACTCAGGAAGTTATTACAGAAAAATAAACTTAAGAAAAGTAGATAGAAATAATTAAATATAAAAGTTAAAATTAAAAGGATAGAAACTTTAAAAAAAAGTTGTAAAAACCAGAACCTGATGTTTTGAAAAAATTAAAAGACATACTTTTGACAAGTTTTATAAAAAATTTAGAGAACATAAACAACAAATATATAACTGCAGAAATTAAAACAATTAAAATTTATTTTTAAATCCTATGAAAAACTTTATGTAAGCAATCTGAAAACCTAAATTAAATAGATAATTTTTTTGTTAATATCAACTCAAGAGGAGCCAAACACTGGGATAGACCAATGTCATTAAAAAACTGTAAACAGTCATTGAAATTTGTTCTTATTATTGGCACTAATGCAAATTAGTTTTCTTGGAAAGGTCTAATAGCCTATAAAGACCAGATAATTTCCATATTAGATAAAAATTCTATGAGAATTATCCTAATATCAAAACTTAATAAAAATAATATAAAATACTATAGGTGGTTATCTTTTTGATTATTGTTTGTACTTGACAACTAATTACCCAGTTTGCAAGACGCTATTAAAATCTAAGTTTACCTGGTTTGTTTAAAATACGATCATGCCCAGAAATGTTGTATATGTTCTTTTTTAATACCTGATTTGCAAAAATGTTTTATTCATATAAAATATCAAGTCAGGAGAAAGGCATTTGAAAGCAAGCAAAAATAAAAAAAAAAAATTATATATATATATATATATATATATATATAATTTTCAGATCCAAAGATGAAGATATAATCCAAAAATTATACACACACACACACACATATGTTCAAGTTGCTACACTGAGCAAGTATATTTCATAAAATTACTAAAAAAAAATTCTTAAAAAAATTTATATAAAGTCAGAAAAACAAGAGTGCCATAAATAAACTATAAATTTCTCAGAGAGAAAACAGACAGGATCAGATATGGGCAAAAATAAGATACAATTATAGCCAAAAAAACATAGGAGAATATTACTAGAAATAGAATAGTTCTAGGAGCTATAAACAAAAAAATAAACAGACTAGAAAATTCAAAAGAATCAACTGGTAAACTATTAGATTTAATTTAAAAAATTAATAAAATTTCCAGATCACTTTACAAAATCATTTATTTTGTAACTTTGCTGAGAGTCATAAAGAAAATTTGAATAAGGAAAAACATACAAAGAAAAAATTTAACTGGTATTATAAAATATTAAAAATATATAAAGCTAAAAACAGAATCTATTCTATCCTAGAAATCAGAGAAACCCAGAAAATCTACAAAATCATCATTTTTCTCAAACCCATAAAGAAGTTTAAGAATGAGACCCAAATGTGGTGTCAGGGCAACTAACAACCCAGAATTTTAAGAAAAGAAAGGTATCTTCAAAGAGTGCCAGTATGCTAGTACTATTTCACTTATAGAACAGAAAGAAAAAGGGTCACAATAAAATGAGAGAGAGAAAGAGAGAGAGAGAAATAATAAATAGAAAAAATAAACCTGCTGATGCTTTAATTTCAGACTTTTAGTCTTCAGAATTTCTGTTGTTTAAGCCATCCAGTTTGTAGTACTTTGTTATATTAGTCCTGGCAAACTACTACAGTTCACAAGTAAAAATAGATCATAAACTTAGATATAAAACCTCCATTATAAAACTTACAGAAGAAAATATAAGAGAAAATCTTTACGACTCAGAGTTAAGCAACGATTTCTTAGATAAGACCCCAAAAAATAATTTATTAAGGAAAAAGTGGTCATCTGGATCTCATCAAAATTAAAAATATCTGATCTTTGAAAGTTAGTGTTTAAAGTGTACAAAAACAAACCACAGACTGGGAGAAAATACACATAACTGATAAAGATCTTGTACTTAGAATATATAACTTTTAAAATACAATAATAAGAAAACCCAATAGACTTCTGGTTAAGATGGAGAAGTAGGTAAACACTGTATTTGCCTTCTCTCACAACCGTATCAAAATTACAACTAAACTACAGAACAACCAATTCGAGAATCGCCTGAAGTATAGCTGAACATAGATCCTATAACTAAAGATGTAAAGAAGAAGCTATTTGAGATTCTTAGGATCAGCGAAGACAGGAAACAGGCTGGTCCCACATCCATGTGTGGTGGTTAAAAATCCGGAGAAATATTTCAGCTGCAGAGATCCACCCTGAGGAGCAAAGGGTCTCAGCCTCACACTGAGCTCCCCAGCCCAGGACTATAATGTTGGGAAGAAAAGTCCCCATAACTTCTGACTGTAAACAGCACTGAAGATTTGGGGTGAGATGGAGGGTGACTGAAAGCACAGGTGTTCTTCAAGGGCCCATGCACAAATTTACTTGCTAATAGATTGAGCTCAAAAGGCGACAGGCCAACATGGGGAGGAACTGAATTGTCTGGCTTCAGGGCAAGGTCTGGAGGGGCAGCTTAGTCCCAAACAGAAGTGTTAACAGCAGACATATTCTTTGGTTGAACCATCCTGTGTTGCTGCAGATTCACTGTTTAGGGGTAAGGGGCAGGAGACTCAAGCAATTGAAAGAAAACACGGGTAGCTGTAGGCAACTGCAACATAGCTCTTTATTCTAGCAAAGGCATAGCCCGCTTCACAGGGAGGCAGTTCTCCAGGAAGGGCATGGCACCCCTTCACATGGTGGTGGCACATTTTACACACTGGTTAATCACTGCCAGATACTGAGAGCCTGCACATGTGTACTGGGCACATGGTTACATAAGGAGAGAAGTGCTGAGTTTTCTTCCACTCGGAAGTCAGCTACAGGTGTATGGGGGGAGCCTGATTATGGTTATCTTTCTTTCTCTGAACATCTCCTCTCTCCCAGCCTGCATACGCAGGCGGAAGCCATGTCTAAGCCTCATCAACCCAGCTAACATTCTTCACTGTGCCTTGGTGATTCCCTGAGATGTCACCCCACTCAAATTGTGGGCCCAACCAAGCCACTTCCAGTGTTTTTTCCATACAAATGGCCTATCTTAGTTATGCTGTGGACTTTTATAAATTTTTCAAAGGTTCATAAATCCCAATCAAGCAGAATCTGACCTCAGTGTGACCTGTACCTCTTGCTAAAAACCTCTAAGCCTGGTACTAGCAACAGCTGGCTTTGGTTTGCAGCTCCAAGCATCTCCAAGCACAACACAACTGCCAACCCTCTGCAGAAAACTTTGTAGCTGATACCAAGTGGCCCTGGGTGGGGCACAGGCTGTTGCTGATTCTGGCCTGTAACAGCCTCTCCCAAAGGCCCCAGAACTAACATACCTGATGGCCAGCTTCAAATCACACCAAAACACTGCCCCCTAACCACCTCCACAAATGACACATCCAAAGAACATATTGAGCAGGCACCAGAGTCCTGCTAAAATGAATCCTGCTCTGTAGGCTTATTTCCTACAAAACAACTCCTCCACTATAGTCATGGCCAGTTGTTACAGTCAATCAGTTTGAGGCTTAATTCCTCCCATTTTGTGCAAACAGCAACCAAAACTCAACTACAACAGGAGAGCACACACAGCCCTTACAAGGGACACCTGGAGCACCTAGCTCAGGCGACTAGGAAGACTGTGCCAAATGAGCCCCATAGGACACCTACTACAAAAGGTCACTTTACTAAGACGAGGAGACATAGCAACCCTACATTAACAGACACAGGGAGGCAACCAAAATGAGGAGACAAAGAAACAAGTCTCAAATGAAAAAAAAGAACAAAGCTCCAGAAAAACAACTAAACAAAATGGAGACAAACAATCTACCAGATGCAGAATTCAAAGCAATAATCATAAGGTTGCTCAATGATTTCAGTAAGAACTTTAATAACAAGATAGAAAAGATAAAAATGAAGATAGAGAAAATAAAAAGGAACCAGTGAGAAATGAAGACTATAATAACTAAAATAAAGAATACATCAGAGGGAATCAACAATAGATTAGGTAAAGCAGAGGATCAAATCAGTGATTTGAAAGAGGGGTAGCAGAAAACACCCAATCAAAACAGCAAAAAGAAAAAATAATCTATATAAAGTGAAAATAGTTTAAGGAGCTTCTGTGGAAATGTCAAGTGTATTAACATTCACATCATAGAAGTACCAGAAGGAAAAGAGAGAGAATAAGGAATTGAAAACTTATTGAAGAAATAATGACTGAAAACTTCTCTATCCTGATGAAGAAACTACACATACAAGCCCAAGAAGTGCAGAGAGGTCCAAGCAAGATGAACTCAGAGGCCCAAACCAAGATGCATCATAATGCAAATGCTAAAGGTCAAAGACAAAGACAGAATCTTAAAAGCAGCAAGAGAAAAGCAGTTAGTTACCTACAAGAGGGCACCCATAAGACTGTCAGCTGATTTATCAATAGAAACTTTGCAGGCCAAAAAGGATTGTAGTGAAATATTCAAAGTGATGAAAAGCAAGGACCTATAACCAAGATTACTATATCCAGCAAAGCTATCAAAGGACATTTGGAATTAAAGGACAGATAAAGAGCTTCCTTAGACAAGAAAAAGCTAAGAGTTCATCACCACTAAATCAGTATTATAGGAAATGTTTAGGGACTTCTTTAAGAAGAAAAGATACAAAAATATGAATAATACAATGTCAATAACTACATATCTATCAACAATTCTTTTAAATGTAAATGGATTAAAACTCCAATTAAAAGATATAGGGTGGCTGAATGTGTAAAAAAACAAGACTCATATATGCTTCCTGCAAGAGACTTACGTCAGATCAAAGATACACACAGACTGAAAGTAAAGGGATGGAAAATGTTATTTCATAAAAATGAAAATTAAAAAAAAAAAAATCAGCTGAAGTAGCAATACTTATACCAGACAAAACAGACTTAAAACAAAGGCTATATAACAAGAGACAAGGACTCAGTAATTCCACTTCTGGGTATTTACCTGAAGAAACCCAAAACACTACAATCATTACAGAATTATTTACAATAGCTAAGATATGGTGGCAACCTGAGTGTCCATCTATGTATAAATGAATAAAGAAGAAGCGGTTTATATATACAATGGAATATTACTTGACCGTAAAAAAAGAATAAAATCTTGCCATCTGCAACAACATAGATGGACCTAGAGGATATTGTGGTAAGTGAGTAAGTCAAACAGAGAAAGATAAATGCCATGATTTCACTTATATGTGGAATCTAAAGAACAAAATAAACAAACAAAACAGAAACAAACTCATAGATATAGAGAACATTTTGATGGTTGTCAGATGAAAGGGTGGTTGGGGGGATGTATGATAAAGGGGATGGGATTAAGAAATACAAGTTGTTAACTACAAAATAGTCATGGGGATATAAAATACAGCACAGGGAATATAGTCAATAATATTGTAATAACTATGTATGGTGTCAAATGGGTACTAGATTTATCAGGGTGATCATAAAGTTATATAAATCTCTAATCACTATGTTATACACCTGAAACTAATATAATATTGTATGCCAACTGTAATTGAAAAATTAAAAAAATATATTAAGAAAAAAGAAAAAAATACAACAAAAATGGGCACAAGATTTGAACAGAAACTTCATCCAAGAAGATACATGAATAATAAACAGGTAAAAAATGCTTAACATCAATTATAGGGGAAATGCAAGTTAAAAAGGCAGTGTTACATCACTCCTCACTCCTCATTTAGAAAAGGTAAAGAAACAAAACAGTTCAAAACCCCGTTACCAAGTGCTGATGAGGATGCAGAGCCACTGGAACCTTCATATGCTATTGGTTAGAATGTCAATGATAAAATCTCTTTGGAAAACATTTTAGCAATTTCTTGTTTAAAACTAAACATATGTTCACCACACCTATATATTTCCCTAATATAAATAAAAAACTCTTGTTTATCAAAAAATCTCATGTCGAATATTTACTGTGGCTTTGTTATCACACAAATTGAAAAATACTCAAATATCTTTGAACTGGTAAATTGTAAAATGAAATGTGATATATCTGTACAATACAATACCATGCAGCAATAACAAGTAACCATGTACTGATACCTTCAATTATGTGAGATGAATCTCAACTGCTTTATGCTAAGTGAAAGATGCTAGACTCAAAATGCTACATAATATACAATTATATTTTAATGATGTTATACAAGACAAAAAATCATAGGAACAGAAAAATAATCAGTAGATTCGAGAACCTGGGTTTTGACACAAGTGGGGGCTGACAAAAGAGACATGAGGGAATTTTTTTGAAAAATGTAATTGTTCTATATCTTGATTGTGGTAGTGGCATCATGACTTCATGTATTTGTCAAAACTTGTGCACTAAAAATAAAATAAATTTTATTTTCTGTAAGTAATACCTCTGCAAATCTGACTTTAAAGACAAGATTTAAAGAAAGAATAGGATAGTAATTGGGCTAACATAAGGAGGGGAAATTCATCCTAAGCAAGACATGAAGATTGCCTATTTGGATACATAAAGATTTAATTTTTTGTGTAATAAAATGCACTAAATATAAAGTCAAAAACATATTATACTGGAAAAATATTTATAACATATTTATCAGACAACAATTGTTATCCAGAATATCAAAACTGTTTCTACAATTTAGTAAGAAAAATACAAATTACACTGTTGAAAAAATGTCTCCAAATGTGAATTTCAGTTCACTGAAATATAATACAATGAAAACCTGCTAAACTATATTGTTAAAATATAGGAAAAATAAACAAGATGTTTTCACACCTTAGATTAGTACAAGACATTGAGTTGAAGGGCAAACAGATGCTCTACACATTCTGGTCAGAGCGTAAAATGGGGGAATCTGCTAAGAAGGCAATTTTACAGCATCTATCAGGAGTTTATAGAAAAGCACATCATTGATATAGCAAGTCCACTACAAAATTCTACATTAAAGATATATATTTAAAAGATCCACTATATCTTTAATAGCAAAAATTTGGAAGTGGCCTACATATATATCAACAGTAGAGGTGTTAAATAATATATAACTGCATTTATGTAGCCAATTAAAATGTAAGATAAAGCTATACGTATTTACATGGAAATCTCTAAGTCATATTGTTGTGGAAAAAAAATATATGTATATGTTATCATATAAATACCATGAGGTCTGTCGAACCTAATTAGAGTTTGCCACTATCTGTGGAAGTTAGGTGAATGAAGGGAGATTTGAAGTTTTGTCCTATATATTTCTATGTTTTAATTGTTACATTGAAAAGAATACATAATATAATTGAACAAAGGGAACAGCAACAGGAAAAATAAATTGTATGATATATAGTGTGCTATGCCTGTGCTTTGAAATGCTTTATTTAAAAAATTTATAATTGTTCAAATATTTTGATCTAGTAATGTTTGAGTTGCGATCACTTAAAGCATCATAAGTTATTATGAGCAATATCTGCTTACAGTGTGTCATTATTTACAACCTTATGTAAAAAATAGTTTGTTTCTATGAAAATCATTTCTATTCCCTTATCTTGGGACTCTTTACTAGATAATACAGGCATTCACATTGAGATATGTGATAAATATAATATTGTGTATTGAGTTCCTGTAATACCTACATTACTACAGGGAAAATTCAGAGCCAGATTTGAGCTTGTAAGTTTTTCTTTCCATCAGCATGAAACAGAAGGGAATATGGCATGCTTGTGTATAATAACTCTTTACAATATAGACAGCCCGTCATGTAGGATTTGAAGCACTTTGCATGTCAGTGTTTTGCTTCTTTAGTGTCAGTTACCAAGCAGTTCAGGCTTCCATCTGATAGGAAGATTTCACTATTAATCTCAACCACCTCCTTATTCTGCTCAGAAATGTTCTACTGTCAATTAGTCATTACCTCTTATTTTCTTGAAGGACAGTGTTATTAAACAACTTCCCTTAGGCCACAGAAGACATAAGTTGTAAAGCTTAGATAGGAATACCAATTTCTGATTCGGTCCTTGTATTAACAAGTCGTACTACCTTAAATAAATATTTTTCTCTCTTTTTTTTTGCAGATCTATGTTCAGACTTGCTTCTGAAAGTATGATATGTCTTGTAATTCCAGAGAAAGTTCTTACTTGCCTGTTTTATAAGGACCATTGAAGATTAAAAGGTTCTTTCCATCCAAGGATTCAAAGGAAGCAGATTCTTAATTCTGAATGTTGAATCAAGGGTAGTAGCTATCAGGGTTGTTAACAAATATTCCAGCTCTCTCTCCTCTTCCAAGCACATGGAAAGGTTGCATGACTATACCCAATTACAGTTATGTCTAGTCAAGTGACTTTCTTTAACCTTTGCATGTGAAGAAAGTGATGTGTGTCACTCCAGGGGAAAGATTTAAGATCCAGTGTGTGCCTTGCTACATCTTCTCCTATTAGAGTCACAGGTGCTATTCCAGACAGTGGCTGCTCCATCAGCCTAGATCCTAGAATGACAACATTAGGCAGAACCACATGTGTGATAACATGTGACATAGGTTAGGAAAAAACCCATAACCTACATTGTAAGCCATTGAAATTTGGGGGTTATTTTTAACTGCAGCATACACTAGCTTATTGTGACTAATAATATTTTCCTAATAACCTAATTTTTCCTTAGTCCAAACTCTCAAAAAAGTTTCATAATGAACATTCTAAGCTAATAATTTTTGGCTTATATATTGGTATAGTAGAAAGTTGGTATTTTTTAAATGTGTTCTAACAATCTTCTATATAAAGTAACATTTAACATTTGAATTTTTTGATTATATAAGTGTTAAAACAAAGAAATTTCATATTAAGGAACATAATTGGTCTTTATGTTATTGGCACATGTTTATTTTAAAGGATAAACTTGTGACCTTTTATTTTTATGTACTCCTGGGAAAAGCTGACTGAGAATTACTATAGGCATCTTTTTTATTCCTTAACTGAGAATTCTAATTGTGCTATGATATCATGTTTGCTACTATTAATAGTAATAGCTACCATTAATTAAATGTCTATGACTTAAGCTTAATGCTTGATATCTCTCTACAGTTAAGTAGATAGATAGATAGATAGATAGATAGATAGATAGATAGATAGATACAGATCTAGACATATGATTATCTAGTCTTGCTATAATTGGAAAAAAAATAAGATAGTAGCTGGAGAGAGAAGTGTATGGGGGTGTTTTTAATTAATTTATTTTTTAGCAATTTAACAATAATAATAGTATAAGTGTATCTTCAGGAATGACCTACTACAGAAGGAAAGATTGCTAATGCAGGTGACCATAAGAGAGAATTATTATAGCAATGTCCTTGAACAGTTGAGAAAAGGTGGTATCTAGTGCATAATGGAGGGCCTGACCTTCGACAGGAGCTTGGAGAGCTCATTCACTTAGTTGTTGGGAAGGCCAAATATGTTCTCACAAAAGCTGATAGATGTGAAAAAGGGTGAGGGAATTTAGAGTAGTTCCATTTACTCTGTAGAAAGCAAGGCATACTGTGAAAGAAAATGAGAAAGAGGTTTGAAAGAAGGTGTAAGCACATTATCTTTAGGAGAGAGAGAGATAACAGACATTGGAAGAGAATAGCACCCATGAGTAGTTTTGTGTGATACATGGTGATAACACAGGATTCAGAGAATCAGAATTTTAGAAAAGAGAAAGAGAATGGCCTGGAACCAGCAACCAGGGTGAGAGAAATCACATATACTTTCTTCAAACTTGTGAGAGCTGTGGGGATATAGTATCTTCTGAAGGGATCCAGGATTCAATTAGAGCTAGAAGATGAGGGACACATTGAGGGATGAGCTTTAGAATAGACATACCAAAGATCAGAGAGGGCTAGGAAGAGACCTGTGCAATTCTTAGCACACTGGACTTCCTCTTGACCTCTAGAGGCAGAAGGCAGGAGACAGGTCCTGACAGTCATATTCTCAGTGTGTGGGACTAACTCAGGACCTCTACTAGTAGGCACTGTTTAAAGGAAAACCTAAATAACTAGTATGTAAAGAAATGTTCAGCGTCACTGTACGTAACCTCAAATTTCAGAGAACCTAAATCATAACAATAAAAATCCCATTAAAACTACAAGGATTAGAAGTTGGATAATAATAGATATTTGAGAAAATGGGAAAAAATGGAGCATTTCATGCCCCAGTGGTAAAATGATAAATTGTTGCCATCATTCTAAAGAACAGTCTTTCAGTAATTGGAAAAATTAATATGCTTCTACCATATGCTAGTAATGCTATTCCAGGAAAAACCTTTTTCTGGTCTATAGGGGGCATATAGAAAGATGTTGGCTGCAGCATTGCTTATAGGAGCAAAAGTTGGAGGCAACCTACACCTACTGATGAGGGATATGGATAAGAAAAATGTAGTGTATGCACATGACAAAACTTGATGTGGCTGTATCAGAAGAAATGGTCACAAATTATACATAACACATAGATATGTTTTAAATACAGTGATTAGTATGAAAAAAGAACTGTGCTGAAATTTATAGTACAATTTACAGCTCATGTAAATTAAATGTCACACAGAATACTATATATTTCAGAAGATGCATATACAATAAGAATATGAATTAGGTATATTTCAGTGGGTGACTAAGGGGAAAATGGAGTTGTAGATGGAAATGGAAGGGAAAGAAACACTTTAAAATAATGTAGGAGAAGAATTTGCAAAGACGATAGCAGGCCAGAAAGAAAGGAGTCTGATAAATTCAGTTCTGCATATCTGAAGTTTTAAAAAATAAAAAAAAATTAAGGTAAATAATTCCTTTATGACCCACTTCTTGTTAAACTAGATTTGGCATTTTATTCATGTTTATGCAAAGATAAGACTTAGATGCTGTAGTGATTACAAACATTTTATACATATTAGCTTAATAAATTTAAATAAAGAGCAAAGGAAAAGACAGGCTGGCTGAACCTAAGCATTTCTCGTTACCTCCCTACTTCCCTCTAAGATATTTTTGTATTAAGTATTTATATCATTAAAAACGTGTAAGCAATTATTTTCTATAAAATGGTGAGCAACTAACTCTAGAATGAGGACAGTGTTATTATCTAGTCTCCAATACAGTGCTAACCAAGATAAATAATAAATGGCTGCTGAACAAAGTGGATTTTGCACATTGAGGATATAATAGTCAATAGTAAAATGCCTGCAAATTAATCCTTTCTATGATGTGATACATTTTGTTGGAGACTGCCAAGTTTGCATGAGCCAATTACAGAGTCTCAGGGTTACTTGCTTTTAGTACAAGAAGAATGTGTTCATTGGAGCTCAGAGTTCTGGTTAATACTGCACAGTCTCATGTCTGCAGTAAGAACTATTGCAAAACGAGTAGGTTCTGTTTAGTAATTTAGTATTTAATCCATGAATCATAATAAACAAAATGTTAGTCCAATTGCTGAACCTGAAAGCCATGTTTGTCTGGACTATAAAACGCCAAAAATTTTAGGTAGCATAATTTAGACATGGTGCTATATCAACAAAATTATTTCTTGATTTCTTTTTATAAATAAGACTCTGCAGTATCTGATAGTCTAACCACCCAAAAAATTTTTATGGCATCACACCTTATTCTATTGTGCACATCTTACATTATCTATGATCTAAAGTAATATACTACTAATCCTCCCTAGGAACTCAGTGTGTTTCTCCACCTGCCGAGATGCCACAGAGAAGACTGGAGAAAGGATAGGAAGCCAGGACAGACTCCATACATACAAGACTGGAGAAGCACAGAAAACCAGAGAAACTGAACTCACTCTTCTGTTTGAGAGAGACTTTCACTTTAGATAAACTGCAAAGAAGCATAATCGCTCTTGCCTAGAAAAGCAGAAATTTGGCCAGCTGGTGCCTAAACCCACACAGAATATGTAGGAAGCCATTCCATAGCTTCAAGATTTCAGGTGACACTAGAAGTGAAATTCAGTTTAAACCACCCATAAACTGTAATATTTTATAATTTAAATACATTATACTTAATATGCCAGCCTACGTTGGACTTTAGATTATTTTAATTATAAACAGTACTACAATATATTATTTTTAACATACTTTTTCTTTTAATCTCTTATAATTCCTTTAGGGTAGTTTCCTTTGAGTGGAATTACTGTTTTGAAAAGTAGAAAACATAATGATTCTATGTATATAGTGTCAAATTAATTTTTTTTTTTACATCTCAATTTACCTTTTCATAGTGGTTTATAAGACAATTGTTCTCAATTTCAGCAACTTGTATGTTTTTTTTTTAACTTTTGTCAATTTGGCAAAATGTTGACCTTCTTTTGACTTATATTTTTTGAAATACGTACCATTGGCCAATTTTTATATGCTTTTATGGATATACGTTTCTTCTTCAAATTCCTTTCCTTGTTCATCTTTTGCATTTATTGTAATAGAATTTTGCCATTTTCTGGTGGTTTGTTCATATTTATATTAAGTTATTTGTGCTAGTAATACTTTTATATAACCAATATATCATATTTGGCAAATAGTTATCCCTGTGTATAACTATTTTTCTTTTCTTTTATTTACGGTAGTTCTGTGAATAAATTTATTTTATTGAATTTTTAAAATCACAAAAGTAATATATGTGCTTATAACAAGCCAAATAATGTAGAGATTTCAGCCTCTGGTCCACATACTTAAGTACTACCAAATACTTAAGTACTACCAATAATCTATATTAACAGCTTGAGATATATATATATATATATATATATATATATATATATATATATATATAAATCTTGCAGATATTGTGCTTATACAAGCAAATGTACACATGTATCGGTGTTGTTTTTTATCTTTTTTTAAATAAAATATGATCATATCATGATAATGAAAGTAATCCATTCTTATTTTAGAAAACTTAGTAAGATAAAAAATTCCATGCTACTCAAATAATCCTTGTTAAAGTTGCTGTGATTTATTTCATTTATCATTAACTTTTTATGTTCTAGAAATGTCTCGCAATTGCTAATTAATAACACATGTGATAGTACCTCTTTAAAACTGATGCTATGTACCACTGAAGTCGTGCAGGTATTTTTAATTATCTGCAACATCATTTTAATGGTTATTTTGCATATACATAAGTATGTATTTTTAAGCAATCCCTTATTGTTAGATACTTTATTGATCCTAGAATCAATAAAGTAACAAAGGTAATAGGAACATATGTGTCACATTAATGACTTTAATAGGGCAGACTGCTAGTCTTCACTGACATTGAGAATATTAATTACATTATTTGGTAAGCTATTGACTAGAGGTTTTATATGTTCTTTATTATCACTTACAATAATGCTTCATAATTACATCCTATTTCAAATTTCAAAAGTTCTTGATGTCTAGTTTATTAAAGTTTTAATAAAAATATTTTAAAATATTTTCTGTGTCTGTTGTTTTTAATAGATTTTCCAATTTTAAATCTACTTGTATTTGAAAGTCTGATTAAGCTCAAAATTTTTTACAATAATACATCATCTGAAGAATTTAAAGTCCTACTAGATCCTTTTAAAAGTTAAGAATGTAATTGCTGGGATAAAAGTGAATACGGATATTAGAACTCATATTTGCCATGAACTAGGGAGACCCTACTGTGTGTCGTAGAAGCTCCCCTTTCCCACATTGCAGTCCAGAAAGTATTTCTAGGCAGAGTGACTGTAAGGCTCATTTCATTTGTTTTTCTTCTCTCAGGGATCACAGTCCTGCCTTATATGTTGACCAATATCTTTAAAGAGATATTTTGTAGATTTTGTTTAACTTTTTAGTTGTTTTTGGTGGCAAGGCAAGTTGATTCAAATTAGATTATGGCCAGAAGTGAAAATCTAACAAATACAATAGTAAAGCAAAATATAAACAAATTATATGTCTCATTACTACTTTTTTGTTCATTTTTAATGGATATCTATTCCATTTGGATGATTGTTAGGAGAGTAGGTGAATATTCTACTACATGGTACACACAAGACAAAAAGCTTCTCATAGTTCTACATTGATCATTTTACTATATCAGCAAAAAATTTTAAGATATATAGACTATTAGTAATTACATAAAAGGAATCTCAACATCAATTAAAAATAAATTGAAATAATCTGTTGGACTCATCGATATTTAAATAACCAATAATAATCCAACTAATAGGTTGGGTTCAGGTAGTAAAGTAAGGTTACATTTTTCAGCTCACTTTGGGGGTAGCTTTATCCTTAATATTCAATCTTTAAGAGGTATTACACTGAGGTTCTTCCATGGATGAGAATAACCAATTATAAAACAAAGAAAACAAATTAATCATTTAGTCTTAAAAAAGCTTTTAGAGTAAAAGTCTTTCCTTCACATTAGAAGAAACAGATTATATTCTTTACTGAGAACCTGTCCAAGGTCAGTTATAAGAAAACCGTTGTTCCACAGCATATTATCTGAAGAATTTAAAGCCTCACTAGATCCCATTAAAAGTAAAAAATGTAACTGCTAGGATAAAAGTGAATACAGATATTAGAACTCATATTTGCCATGAACTGGAGAGATATTACTGTGCTTTGTAGATAATCTCCCTCCCCACACCACAGTCCAGAATGTATTGCCAGGCAGAAGAAACCTAGAGTGACTTAGGCTGGCATCTCTACTGTAGTGGGACTACTTTTTATGTGATGAAAGCAGATATGGTTGTTGACAAAGAAGAGAAGTCTTGACTAAAATTCAAGCAAGGAGGTTTCATTCTGACAATCAGAATATTTATAGTGCAGTTTTTGTGAGTTTAATCATGAACTGACAAAAATCTAGCCTTAGCTAGCATTACCTAAAGAATCAGGTATTTGAGAGAATCTAATAGACATATTCACTATTTTGCTGTTTCAAATTATTTCTCACCTCAATTTAAATCTTGAGACTATGAGGCTCTAGACTACCTTGTCTTATCTTCCCTCCCAAATGCTTTCATTAAATTTTACTTTAGCTTTATGCTTGCTTTTTTTTTTTTTTTTTTTTTTTTTTTTTACAAAGGGTGGTCTAAAAGGAATTTTTGCAATTACATAATTTTATAATCACATAATTGAATTGATGTGTACTTGGTGTACCTTCTACAAGGTTTCATGTCATAAATTCCTGCTTGAGTTCTGTTGCGGAAATAGTGCAGACTACAGAGACACATGTGTGTGCTTTTGTTTGTCAGATAATGAAAAGAATGCAGTTCAACATGTTCCTCCATTGTGGTTCAACTGGCAGAAAATGTGGAATTCAATTCAGTGCCCAACTTAAACTACCACTTACTTCCAGCAAAGGATATGGTTTATGCATATGGTTAAAACTATTTTATTCCTAGTTGCTCCAGTTTATATTATGCTTACCTTGTAAGACAGTTTAAATACTTTTGGAAGAATATAGGATATACAATCTGAATTGAAAAGTGAGTGTGAGAATAGAGTTGTGTCTAGAGTGGGTAGTCTGCTTGATCACTGGATAACAAGAGAAAATGACGAGAGAGAAAGTAATTTTAGAAATAATGGTGAATTCAGATGTGTTCCACTTAGTAAAAACCATGAAGCTATTAATAACTAAGCAGGGACCTTGGGATTAGGCCACATTACTAGACCAGTGGATCAATGAAAAGGGCACCAGATTTCAGAGGTTTGAGAAATCCGATATTAAGAAATAAAGCTCAGAGAATTAGATTATCTATTTAATTAATCTAAAACATGAAATGGGCAGGAAACAAGAGATGTAAAATACTGTAGCCAGGTCATCTGCAAGCCAGGGCTCTGATTTAGACCAGAGTGGAAATCTAAAATTTTCTATTTTACTTCAATGTCTCATTATCCTATGCTAAATATACTGTGTGTTGTGACCTACAAGCCCTTGTTCTCTTTCAAATGAATTTTCTTTTAAAGTTGTTATATCTGGTCGATTATGAAAATATATCTGTTTTTCTTAGGGAATTTATTTTTCCATGCTTTGGTATAATTAAGTAATTTTCCAGAAAAAAAGTAACTTGCCAGTTTTCCCAGTGTTTTCATGTACATAACTAGTTTTTGTTATATCAATACATTTTTTTTTAATACTTGAGTAGAGCTTAGAGAGCAGAAGCAGGCAAATTATAAAAAGGTTTGCAGCAGTGAAAGTTCCATGAAGGTAGAGACTATGATCATTTTTCTCCAGTATCTGTCATGATGCCTGGCTCAGTAGACATTTGATGAATAAGTCAGAAAATGATTACATGAATGAGTAACTCCATGCCAATAATCTGTGGCCCAGAGAAAAATCAATGTCTGAAGTAGAAGTATCCAAGCACCTAGAGGGGACAGGCAACATTATTTCTTCAATGATATGACTTTAAGAATAACAGTTTCACAATCATGCTGCTGTTGAGACTGGCAAACTGAGGCATTTCTGGGCACAAGTTTTTATTATGTACGCTTGGGGGTGCATCATTTTTATGTTTCAACTGGTATGCTTGGAATCTTCCTCGAGTAGCTCATACTTGGGAAGCTGAGATAACTCAACATCTATCATGACTTAAACCAAGAGTTGACTTCTCAGTATTTGCTACTCGTGGAATAAGCAAATGTCTGATCCACTGTGTGTCCATCACGAGACCAGAGTTCTAGGCTCAGATCTTCCCCCTCTTAGCTGAGTGTCAGTTTCATTAGCTGAGGGCTAGTCACTCCAGCTTTCTGAGCTTTCAGTATATTCTTCTACAAAACCAGAAGGTTGCTTTTCTGATGGCTTTTCCAGCTCCAAAATTTTATGATTCTATTTTAGAAACCAGGTAGCAGTATTTCAGAAACCCACCTGCACAGCATTCACTCATTCCTTGCTGAACTGAGATTAGTCATTTTCTTTTTGGAGAATCAAGCCAAATTAGGCCCCTGCTTGTCCTCTGTCCTTATGTAGGGTACATGTTTCAGAAGATTTCTAGTGCTTTAGGAGTAAGAGTTGAACCTTTCATTCAGAATCAGGTAGTTTTAGTGAGTTTATAACTTAGTTTACTGAGACAAGTACATGTATAACAGAATTGTCACATACTTGTTTATGAGACTGCTGGGTCTTCCAGCTGGGTACAAAATGAAAAGAATGCATTTCACAACCTCTGCAAAACAGAAAATGCTTTTGTTGTTTTTAAAGTTTTTTATGTTCTGGCATACAACTGTGAGAGAGAAATTTTATGCACAACAGTAATATATCTGGGTTTTAAAAATCAAGCAAAAAGGAATGATTTCTCCGTTCTTCTTAATGATTCCTAATAGATAAAGTATTAGACATTTTGGGAAGAATGAAGAAGTGTTTTTGTTTGTTTTGTTTTTACTGGCTTGTAATTACTTTCTTTTTGAGGTATTCATTAGAGTGAAAGAATATATTTTAACCAAAAGAACAAATTCCCACACCCACTTTACTTATTTTCATTGCCTGCCTCGGGTATCTAATCACTTCCACTTGCCCCCTCTCTCTATCTCTTTCAAGCTCTTCTTTCAAACAAGGATTAAAAAGATAAAATTGTCCCCCTAGGCCTAAAAAACGGAGAATGAAAGACAGGAATGCCTGTAGCCAGTCAGGAAGTAATTGTGGTTGCCTTAGCCAGGTAAGTAGTGATGAGAATCTGAATGGAGGCAGGGTCAGCACAAAAAACAGACAGTTGTTTTGAGAAATATCAACAAGGCAGAAGGTGTAAACTGAATGACAAGAAATCCAGGATTCTTTTCTTCTGGCTTGAGGGACTGGTGAATGAGAGTAGTGTCAACTATCCAGAGAGGATAATAGGTTTGGGGAAAGATGGTGAGTTCTCTTAGGAAAACTTGTGGTGTGAGCTGCCTGAAATCTCTTCAAGTGATGATGTCTAAGAGATAGTTGAATATACAGGACTGTCGCTCAAAGAGATTTGCAGGACTGTGAGCTTGATATTAACGTTTTTATTTTTAAAGCAGGGCAACTGAGCCAAAGAGGTTAATTCACTTAGCAAAGTAAATTTACAGTAAATGACAGATTGGACACTCAAAGTCATGTGCATCCTGTCTTTCTTGTTTTAAAGTGAGTTTTTAAAACAAAGGAGGTTGAAATCTTCTGAGCAAGAAAAGGTTTTTCTCTGGAAAAAATCTATATTAGAGTACATACCTGTGATCAAAGGAAACTGAGAAAAATGAAAGCCTGTAGAAGAAGTTACAATGCTAATGTATCATGACTTTTCACCTGCCTCCCAAACTCTTCTCTTTCAAAATGAGTACTCACTGCCTTAGAGTCAACACACATGCAACAAACATATGCAACAAACACAGGTTTTAGATAGGATCTGGGAGCTACACAAACCTTGGCAGCTCTGGGGTTTGCTGATTCTTCTTATCAAAAAAAAAAAAAAAACCACTTTCATTTGATGCTGTGATTCCTGTGGGTCCTGTTCAGGGTAGGGGGTCAAGAGAGTTTATAAATAGAGCAACTGAACTCTTTTCTTTTCTAACACTGTTGTAGCCAGATGGCTTCACTCTATTCTCTTTTTCCTCTCCAAATTCTTCCCTCAGAGCCCTTTTATTCCTCCTCCACTCAATGCCAAGTCTGCCTCAGCTCTTCAGCACTGAACACTTAATATCCTTATGTATAAGCTTTCTACTGGTCCACTGTTTGCTCCAGCTGACCCTAGAGGTAGTGGGAACTCCTGTACCAGGTAACCACTACCTTGACTAAGAAGCTAACATGTAACTTATAAAAAGAAAGGGTTCTGCAAAGATTCCGTATTCCCACCCTGAGAAAAATCCTATAGTCTCTCCTAACTACACGTGGACTTGCATAAGACAGCCCAACATGTGGTAGAATATCTGATCACTGCCACTATACAGTTTTCTTTAAGAGATGGTTATAGCAACTTTTAAAAATTATTTTTTTCAAATGCTTTCTTAGATTTTTAGTCTTTTGCTCTACATTTTAGTTGGGCCACCAGCATAATCTCAATAACTTTTTTTTTTTTTTAATTTCAAGCCATTTCATTTCATTACCTACAATTTAATACTTTAAAGTTGCCGTGAAAATTTTAAGACTAATCTTTGAAAGTACCACAAAAGTGAATGAGAGGCAATATATCTTATAATATCAGAATGCAACAGTATTACCCTATATTTTTAGATCTCCTTGAATCTGATGATCCATGGGCTTTATGGAACATACACACAGTAAACATAGCCAAGGTTGAAATTTTCGGCCCCTGTGCTGGTATTTCTCATTAGCACCCTACCAATGGTTTTATTAACTGTATAAAATGGGAAGCTCACTAATGGATGAAATGTTAAAAATGCCCATTTTCAATGGATAAATATAAAGTAGATCTTCTTAGCACCAGAACATTGACAGAACATGATACTGGTGAAGGTAAACAAAGACAAGCTTCATACTACTAAAAGGTACAATGCAAGATTGGCAAGATAGAAAATAAATAAAGGAAGATATGCAGAAAATTCACTCCAATGTCCTTCCAATACTGTGCCTTTTCTTCCAAGATAAATTTCCAGCCTTTTATTTGCTTTTTGTTAAATTTACTTTTACTACAAAATTTTTCTGATAATGCCGGTCTTCTGCTATAATCAAGCCTGTGGCAAAATTTCAAGTCTTTATACAGCATTATCCTGCTTACAAAGAATTAACTGGGCTTTTGTAAATAATGTCCTTTGGTGATATAAGTGGAAATAATTTGGCAGGAGCTATAGTGATAGGGAAGGTTCTATGTAGGACATCTCATTCCCGGTTCATTGTGCAACCCATCAAGTGCAATTTCCTTTCCACATAACAAATAAGTTTCTGTATTATTCTAATTTTTTTATTTATTCCATTTGGCTAAAATGTCTATTCTTTTGTGAAAGTCACGCATGCCATGAAAATATTTGGCTGTGATTAAAAATTGTTAACCTTCACTTTTACTATAAATTAGTACATTCACTATAAATAATTTGTAAATATCAGATTTGCAAATTATTTAAATAGGTCTGTCCCATTCTCCTAGCCTTTGAACCCATCTTCCTGTCCTTATCTTTTTGGTTCAGATAGCAAAATAAGAAGACATTGCAAATTGGAATCAAAGTTAGAATGATGTTGAAAACTTTTCTCTAAAATGTGCATATAACAGGTAAGTTAGTATTATAGGTCTCGAGATCACACTTTGAGAACCACTTATCTAAGTAAAATGATGTGCTGAATTGAAATTCTTCTCTTCATCTTTTGTGTTTCTATTTCATGTGTTTCATCTTTTTCTAGTCACTCAATCCTATCTTTTTAAATGAATACTGGAATTCTTGATTGTGCATATCAAGAAAATATCAAAGCTACATATCCTTAATCATTTCCACATAAGTCTTTCACAGGTCTTTCTCAATTATTTTTGCACTCACATTTCCCTTTTGACTCCATAGTTGGGCTTCCATTATGTCCCTTATTCTCTTGATGATTCCTTTCAAAAGAACTATTCTGAGTTGACCCAAGAATTCTTTTTAAGGTCAATATCTAATGTTTCCATATTTTTATCTTACACAAAATAATGGATGAGAGACACATGGTCATTTCCTATTTCCTCCTCAAGACTATAGCACATAAATTGGAACTGACCAATGATCAGGCTAGATCCCCTGGATGGATCTACATCTACTTCTTTCCTAGGGGAGTATATTGAATCTTGATTTATCTCTTTAGTTTCTTTTTCCCTGCTTCTACGCTTGAACACAGGTTGCTATAGTCAAATGTAGGGAATTAAAATTAAACAAACCCAGGTGAAATAATCTTGCTGATCTTTGGACTCTTTCTCTACATTATATAGTTGGTATGTACTACAGAACCTTTAAAACATATAATAACATAATATAATGAATAATTATGATTGCTATAATTTACTAAAGGTTTTAATAGGTGCAAGGGGTAAACTAATGATTTTCTATGTCTTCTTCCTTAAATCTTAATTCTCTCCAAGGCAGATATCACCATATTTTTCATCGAGGCAAGTAACATTAGAAATTTAAATAGTTTGCTCAAGATCCCTCAGTTAGTAATGGAAATGCATACATTTGTGATCTGCCTCATTTCAAAGTCCATCATGTTCTCAACTCCATCATGTGCATGTCACCAGGATACTTTAAAAAATAGAATTACTTTGTGGAAAGCTAGCTGAAGCTAATGGTAAGTAATTTGGTATCTGATAATAAATATAACACTTATTATGTGCTAGCTAACTATATTCCAAGCTATGTGCTTTACATGATTGTTCTCATTTAGTCTTCAGAACAACAGTATGACACAAGTACTGTTATTATCCCTTTTTACAAATATGGAAAATGAGACTCAAAAGATTGAATGAATTTGCCTAAGGTTCTGTGTCCCCTTAGGATAATACCTAAGAGAGTCACAATGGTAGGCAACTCTGAAAACATGTAATGAGGAAAGTAACAGAAGCTCTGACCTGCCAATGAAAAGAGCTTAGTTCTAGACCGAACTCTGGTACCAGTCATGTCAAAGCTTGTGTTTGTATAGTGCTTTATAGTTTTAATGACTTTCATGTGTTTTGATTTATTCAGTTTACTTTCTGACCCTATCCAAGTTTCATAAACTTCATTGGTCTTAGTTTCCTTATATATAAAATAAGGTGGTTAGATGATAACTGATATTAATACTACTAGCTCCAATATTCTCTTATTATGTAAATTAGAGGTAGTCCTATAAATTTTGCCTATGATTTCAAATTCTTGCTTTCATTTCTAGGTAAGCAGAAAATGATAGTCATTCGTTATTATTGTTTTATAATAAACTCACTCACACAAGTTTTCTCTGTTTTTAATTAAGAAAACAAATAACAAATAGTATAGAATTCTAAAATGTAAAAACTTCCTTTCTACTTCTATTCTTATCCTCCCCATCTCATACTCAGAAGAAATAATTAAGTTTATATAGATGTTTTAAAGATAAATTTTGTATAACATAATCAATTTCAAAATTTTCCCTTCCAGAGACCCAGACTTTCTTATATCAAAGGGGTGAGTAAAGAGAAAAGCATTCTTTAATAGTGGTACGCATGTGTGTTTTGTGGATGTGCCTACCGTATTTGAAATAAAAAGTAAACAAAAGTATTTAATAAAGACTATTTACTGGGAACATATTGAATTTGACAAAAAAAAATGGCTTCAGCCTTCTACCACTTTATGGGTGTGGTCAGACTTCTGAGAGTGAGGTAATGGAAGCACCTTATCAGTCTAATAGCCCAGTCCACTTAGTGGGGCAAATGAAGTCAGCATTCATAGTGGACAATAGCACAGATCCTAGAGATAGACCATCTGTATTTAAATCCCTGTGTGCTTGCTCTTGGGCAAGTTACCTCTTTGCCTTAGTTTCTCCATTCATAAGGTTATTTTGAGTATTAAGTGAATTAATATATGTTAATTTTTCAAACAGTGCCTAAAATATAGTAAGCATTATATAAGGGTCAATTAAATTTTAAAAATGTAAAATCCTCTTCTAAAATCATTTCTGATAGATTATCTTGCTCACTGTTGTTTCTGAATGCCTAGCATGGAGCTTGACAAATTTTAGTTTCTCAATTAGTATTTTAGAATGAACAATACTTAAATATTTTCATTCCTAGAGATAAGAACTCCATGAATAAGCATCGCTTCTAGTTGGGTACCTCTAGATAATAGAAAATATTTTCTTTTAGTAAGTTGAAAGCTGTGTTTCCTCTAATTTTTACTTCTTATTTCTGGTTCTAAATTCTGCAGCAACTCACTATGACTCTAGCCCATTGAATTGATGGCATCTTTTCATATATTTTGAAGATTATTGGTGTGCTCTTTTTCTTTTTTGAACCAAGCATTCTTCAAGACATTTTCTATAGTCTAATATCTTAGACATCTTATCACAATGACCACTGATATTTTCCTCTCAGAGCTTTCTCTCCTCTGGCCTTAGAACACTTAATCTTTTGGACTTTTTGGGAATCCCCAGTGTGGCATCACATCTGACTAGTAATTTTTCTTAACCTCATCCAATAAAATCTTATTTGGCTATGATTCTTAAATACTAATTTTTATGATAATTTAATGAATTAATTCAAATTAAATGATTTATATTTCATTAGGGGTTTCATTTGGTATCTATAGGTAAACTGAATAATAACAAAAAATACATTATGGTTTTCATGGACTTGATTTTTGTTTTCCTTGTTCCATAAATTGTTAAGCAAGACATAATAGTTAAAAATTATCAGCTTTGGAGTCCAGAGATGTACGATTTCATCCTCAGCTGTGTTATCACGAATAGTGAGCTGTTAGAGCTTATAAGTCATTTAGAAGAATTACATGCAGTTATATATGTGAGAGCAATTAGCTCGGGGCAACATAGTAGGATACTTAAGAATTTTAATCATATTCCCATGTATCATTTAAACATGTCTCTAATTCAACAGACCTTAGATAAGGCCCCAATCATTTATCACCGAGATTGTTTACTTTCCTCCCTCCAGTCTTTCCTCTGTATTGTTATCAGAATTATATTTCTAAAATACAGATTTTGTTATATTACTAACTTTTCTTGAAAACTCTGGTGATGTCTTTTGCTAAAAGAAAGCCTTTTTTGTTTAACCAGACACATATTAGCTTTTGACCTGTCTTCCTGGCTTTGCATCTGACAGTTTTTCTTATACAGTAGACTCTAGTGACATCAGACAGTTAGGCAAGACTGCCATATGACAAATACTTTCAAATCTTTGGATCTTTGCATATTCAGTATCTTTAACCTACAATGCCTTCCTCTCTCAGCTGCATAATAACCCTTTACCTAACCAAATCCTTCCTATTCTTGTGTTTGATTCAAATTTCTCCTCCTCTATAAAGTCATCCCTGGGTCTCCCAGGGAAATTTATCTTTTTATTTTTGTATTGAATTAACACATATTTATACCTTTTTGGACACATAAGTCATTGTAGTTTAGCTATTTGTTTATGTATAACTGTAGTTATAATCACATTTCATATAATTTGTTGTTATAAAATATTTCTATTTGCATTCAGTCTTCATAATCATTCTGCAAGTTGGAACTCCCATTTTATACATGAATGAACTTGGCAACAAAAGTCTCTGTTGAATATAGTGACATCTCAATAAATAATTTAGAAAGCATTTCTTTAGACTTGCCATGTATGGAGCATTATTCCAATTGATTAAATCAGTTCCTTACCATAGCCCCATAATGAGGATAACAGTATTGTATTTCATTGATTTTAAGATATATTTCATTCGGTTAGCTATTGCTGCATAACAAAACTGTCCAAAATGTAATGGCTAAAATAATAGATATTTATTCTTGCTTATATGCCTATAGGGTAGTTTTGTTGCTCTGGGTGGGCTCAGGTGACCTCAGATAAGCTTGCTTTCACGTATGTGGTCAGCTGGTGAGTCAGGGGCTGGGTGATTAGAATGAATTGTCTCTATTCCACATAGTCCCTCAGCTTTGCAGCAGGCTAAGCAGAGTTTATTTTCCTGGAAGTGGCTGAGTTCAAGGACCAAGGGGAAGTGCACAAGAACTCTTAGACTAGATTTAGAAAGGGCACACCATTATGTCTGTCTTATTATATTGGTCCAAACAAGTCACAAAATAAGCAGAGATTCAAGTGTTGGGGAAATATAGACTTCTTGATGGGAAGAGCTGCAGAGTCATGTTATAAAGAATGTGGATTTAGGGAAGTGATGAATTCTGGACATATTTTCAATCAACCGACTGCACACTTTTTTCTCCATTGTAACATCTCTGAAATTGGTATTATACTCAATGCTGTCTGAGAGTGACTTCAGCCTGTATTTCCATCAAAATCTTCCAGGCATCATTACGTTGCTTCTGCTAGTCACCTGGAGCACAATCAACACATAAGGACACTTTCAGTTAGATTCTCTTTTGAGGTTTTTTAGACCATACGATAATCTGAATTCAGTCTGCTGTACTGCAAGGATACTGGCTTTTTGTTCATACTGTAAAGGAGATTTTTTTCTCTTTATTCTGTGCCAACGTGGAGGCATGCAAGTTTTCTGATACCTTTTCAGGTCTTTTTCTCATTTTTCTCACATTGAGGTCATAGCCCTTTGGTATACCTACTTTACACAGAGTCTTCTTTTCAAATCCCTGCTTTGGGGAATTTTTTTTTGGTAGTAGAAAATAAAATAATGATATGTTTTACAGTCAAAGTCATCTTAGAAAAAATATGGTAGATCTCTACTTTAAAGATGAGGATTTGAGCCATGGCAAATCAGGTTGCCAAAAACCTATCACATGCAGCTGTTAAACAATAGATGAAAGATTTACCCCCAGATACTCTGGCTACAGAACTCCTACTGCTAACCACTACTGCCATTACTGAATTTATAGAACTGAAAATTTAATTTTTAAATATACATTATAACTTAGAGATTTCCTCATGTGGTACCTTTTATTAGCAGTTTTCTTGACAATTTTTTTCTGACAGTAGATGTAGTTGAACATTACATAATAAATAATTGAATATGTACATACTTGTATGGAAGATCAAAAATAAATAAATAATATCCTTCATCTTCCAGGCAATACACACTATTTTATTAGTAAACTAACTTTATGAGGTTAATAATATATGTGGTTCAAAATTTGTAGTTGAGTCCATTAAGAGATACTTTCCAGCAGTTAAAAAATATATGTATTTCTACAATTACCCTTTTATAATTAATAATCTTTGTCTCCATTTTCATATAATACTGAATGTGCCATCAGTTTATTTTTTGCCTAATATCTGTGTCTAATTCAGAAATTATTCACTGTTAATAACAGAGGCTACATAATTATTAGACTCACCCAAACTCTTTAGTTCAAATAATTCATGTACAATAGATAACCAATAAATATTAATTAAAGAATAATGAATTAAACCTTCAATAACAAGAGTCTTTTTATCTAGCTGTGAAAAATCTGTTTTAGAAATTTTATAGATTTTTTGTTTTGTAAAAAAAGAATTACCATGTTGCCTTGAGCTGCTGTATTTTCATCAAGCTTTACAGTTTAGAAATACTAAACATTTTTTAAAAATTCTATATAAGTTGAGATAAGCTCTGAAATATTTTCCAGTAAAGTTTTTCTCATGCTGCAAAGCAACAGTGGGATATTAAATATTTAAAAATCCCACAGTTTTTTCTCTGAGCCGCCAACCCTTTCTAAAGAAATGTATTAAGAGAATTCCCTCCAGTCTCCATAACATTCTCACATTTCATGAATAAAAGTAATACCTTTACGTCTATGTTGTAAATAAATCTAAAACTTCTTACTGAAACTTCTAAAAGTAAACATATGATGCTTTTTCTCATCAAGCTATAAAGGGGACCCCAAATAGATTTTCACCACCTACAAATAACCAGGCCTTGGTTATTGGAAAATGCCATATGTTTCTCAGTCTGGCACCTTGGTATGTGGGATTTTAGTTTTCTTCCAGTTGGAGATATGCAGTGTCAGACTGTAATTCTAATAAATAAAGCAAATAGTTCAGAATCTTTTTAATTTCTTAAGTAGCGTTTTGGGCATATTTAATTCAGCAGGTTTGGAATTTGACATATGTTATATCCATATTTCATTTGGGGTAAATAAAGCAGTGATCTTCTAATGGATAAACATTATTCAATTATTTTTTGACACAGATTTTCTTTGAAATGCCATGTTTTATCAATTTTGGCTTCACATTTTTTCTGCTAGCTTTTTACTTCGTGTTTCTTTATCATCATCTTACTTTCTTTTTTTCTTTTTAATTTTTACATTGCATTGTTAGCTCAGATTTTTGGGGGGGCTCAAAGTGTGACTAAAATGTTTAATATTTAGCTGTTATTCTTGATAATCATGTAGTGGCTATCATAATATATAATTCTCTTTTAAAGTCAGGTTTTCAGGCAAACTTCTGTTGCCATTATAGATTTATTTTTGAGTATAAGTTTATTTTCAGCATAAATCTTTAAAAATTACTTCTGTTCAACAAATTATGGATATGAATAATAGCACTTAAAAAAAGAATAGTAACTAATATTTTACTTAGTAATGTTTTAAATGCTTTATTTATCTCAAAATAATACAATTAAGCCAAAGAAAATGTATAATGCTTTTTGAGTCTAAGAAATAAATTAAAAAAAAAAAACTAACATATGAAAGAAAAACATTGCACAAAGAGTAGGTTTGTCATGTTGATTGAAATTTACAGAACTTGTATAGTATAGGGCAATTCTCAACGCTTTGTTTTGCTTTTTCTTAACCTGTTCAGAAATTGAGTCCATGTGGTAGTCTCCAAAGATGGCTGCCATCAATCCTTCTGTGTCTGTACGTGCATGCCATTCCTCTATTCAAAGGTAGAGTGTAATTCTTCTAGAGTGGAATTCCAGGGTGGTCCTCTGACTGCTCTGATCAATAGAATGTGCCATAGTAGCATTCTAGATCTCCTGGGGCCAGGTTTTAAGATTACTAGAGGCTTCTTATTTCCTACTTTTGGGAATCCAGCACCATTCTGTGAGGAAGCCCAAGTAGTCATATGGCTAAGTGCACATGCAGGAGAACCAGGGTCTCTGGCTATCAGCCTCAACTAAAGTCTCAGAGGGTGGTTGACACCAATTTCCAGCTGTATGAATAAATCTTTGAACCTAGCAGCTATCTCAGAATTCCAACCTATATCATGTGATATCAAGGTACAACCAATCAGCTCATGTGTGTAGATGTATGAAACTGGGTGTTAGCATGTGATTCTGTGTAAGGGAAAAGACTAGGACTAAATCAGATAATCAGAATGAGATCTGAGGAGTTGGGGAAACTAGAGTACTAGGGAGTGCAAAGCATGTTAGACCAACACTCTGAATTCCAAGCTGTTTAGTTTCTCATTATGAATGTGGGACCATTTTATCATAATTCTGCAAGTAATGTCCTGAACATGCCCTCAAGTATTGAAGAGAAAGAAGAGCTATTGCGTAGAGAGGCTTTTCTTAATTTCAGTAATTTATATGCATTGACTACATCTGGGGTGGTTCAGGTCTCAAGTTTCCTTGACTCTACTCAGCTTGCTCAAAGAGTACTGATCCTGTCCCCTTTCTTCCTTTAGCTCTGTTTCTGTTCTATTGGTCTTGTTTTTTTTCTCCATTCATACTGTTCTAGAGCCTGTTCCTGAACCTCTCATTTGAAGAAGGTAGTTTGAGGCAATTTTCCGTTAGAAGTCAAAGTCAGCTTTTTGCCAATTTTCATTTCCGTTTCACTGAGTGTTGTAAGGGTTGTTATGTTGAAATATTAAGTCTCTTTTTTTCTTTTCTCAATTGCTTTACAGAAGGCAGACTTATTTTTCTTTGCATTGTGTATTCTGTATTCTAGGCAACCCTCCTCAACCTTCCCCCACCTCAAAATTTGCAACAAAAGGACAGCCTCAGATTCCAAATCAGTAGGTCTTTTTGTTGATTTCTTATCAGAATATTTTCAAGCCCTCAACTTTTCTGATGGAATTCATCTACTTATAATGATAGGATTCCCTCCACTACCCTCACTCCAAAGGAAAATGCTTTTGTTTTTGTTACTGATATGCCAATAAGACTTTCTTAAATTACTTTACACGGAGATCAAAATGACTCATTTTATTGGCCTAGAGACTACTGGATTGATGAAGTTTTTCTTTTGTTAAAATTTACCACAAACTCTCAGGATTCTGAAGCATCTGAAAAAGAATTTTCAGGGGTAGGAAACTGGATATTAGGGTATTCTCTTCATGTCAAGGTAAAACCTCACTAACCTAACAGGCAAGCAAAGGTTGCTACCTTATGTAAGTATCCCTGACTTAGTCTCTCCTGGCTGCTGGCAGGTCTATGAGGTTTCTCCTTTTGTTCTATTAACTGCTGCTACTGGCTACTTTACATTTTAATGATTTGGTAAAGTGTACTTGCCCCTGAAGCTATTAACTGTAAAAAGTAACTTTTAAGAATTTTAAAGTCGATTAGAACATTTAAGTCACAGAGGTATGACTTAAAGAAAAAAAAATAAAGTAATGATATTATAGCAAGAGAGAAATCTTTTTCTGTAATAAAACCAAAATGAAGTCAGGATTCAAAAACATTGATGTTCACTAAGTCATCATAAAGTAGTTCATGTATTATTGTTATGATGTAAAATTTAGACAGTTAATGGTAGACACTGAAGCCAAAACAGTAATACCAAAATCAATTTTAATCATCTAAAAGGTTTTATATATTGAATTTAATAGCATTAGTCAACCTATTTGGAATATTTAAACATATTATAAAATTATACAATCTAAAATAACAAATTATGACTTATTAAATGATTCTGTAGTGAATTTTTATAGAGTGTTTAGAAATATAGGTGCTATGTAAAGGTAATTGGTTACAAATGCACAGGAAATATGAAACATCAGTTCTTTTCTAAGAACAAACAAATAAAATATATTTTCCAAACATTTAAAATGTTTTTAATTATTTTTGGCAGATAATTTTTATATTATTATTATTATTACTATTATTATATATTTTTGTTAGTTCAAACGTAGAATAAATCAATTTCTTGGTTAATTTGATAAAATGTCCAGCTCTTAGGAATAGAGAAAAGCTTATTTGAAGAACTGGGACCCTAGGGTAGATAAAGATCATTTCTATGTTAAAAAGGACAATACATTATTTGCAAAATACCACTCTTTCTACATGTTTGTGATGAGTTTCTTGAAAATTAATGACAGTCTTCAGAAATAGCTGCTGTCAGTCCTCACAGATTCTGACAATGTAGATTGTACCATGCCACATTCATTAATAAGAGGATTAAAAGATATGTCAGCAGGAAAAAAAAGACATTTTATTCATGGAAAAATATACAAAGAAAGATGATATGAAATATAATTTATTAAAAATTCAAATGATGTTAGTTGCAAGTAATCTGAAATTTCAAAAAGCTCATTTTCTTTCACATTATTCAATGGTTCATTTGCTCTGTTAAGCTCTCTCATGTACTTTAAAATACTGAAGAATGTTCTAAATCCTGACATCAGGATTCATGAATTAGAGGTTTTTTTTTTTGTTTGTTTATTTGTTTCTAAATTCTAATCATTTGGACATAGGCAGTACCTGTATTTCCTCTAAGTTAGCCAAATACTTTAACTAAAATACTTTGTGCTTTAAGCACTTCAGATAATGAGTGATGGTATTCATAATAACCACATGTCAATATGAATTTTCTTCCTAATATGAGATTATGTATTGAAATTAAGGGGGAAGAGAGAGTCAAAGATATGTTTAGTAAAAGGATCCTGTGTGTAAGATAGGTTCAAAAGTGAGGTGACAGTGTCAAAGATAGAGATTTGGGTATAATAATGTCTTGACAATTATAGTAATCCCTAATGTTTATAAAATACTTTATATAGTCACGTACTCAAAACTTAATTCAAATGAGGCAATGTTAGGTTACTATTATTATAACAGTACAATGCTTATATCTAGTTTGTAGGCGAGTATATTGAGTAATGGAGGAATTAAATGACTTGCCCAATGCCACACAGCTAGTAAATGGTGGTTGGTTATTTGGATCCAGGCTGTGTGCATCCAAATTCCAAACTCAAACTGTGGATTCACAATATAGCAGAGGCAGAGCAAGGTTGGTGATAGATGTAATTGCAAGCAAAGACTCCTTAAGCAATTGGTGAAAACTGACTAGATGGATTATCACCAAAATAAATCTAGTAAGTTCTCTTATTTAAATACATGAGATGCTGTGTAATTTTTACCCTTTAAATCTTGCTTTTCTGCTTTATTTTTTTATGTAAATAAGACATTGATTTGAAACCCAATTTACCTAACACTAAACAGGCACTGCTCTGAAGTCCAAGATACCTGGGAAAGCTTTTGCTAAGAGTAGACTTTTCCTTTCTCTCTTTCTCATTTTGTATCTTATAGTCTTAAGTTTGTTTCCAGAATTCTGAAATTTTAGGTTCCAATCATTGTTCAGATATTGACCCTTTTGTTTTCACTGTGAGAGTGACAAGTAGGTGACAAAACAGGAAATGTGTAGGTGAGCTATTGTAGAGTTCCCTTTTGAAGGGTGTGAAAGATTTTAGAATACTCTGAGCCTATATGTAAAATGTTACCAGACTATTTGATCAGAGAAACTTATAAATAATTGTTAACTCTATTTATTGTGTTATGAATACAAATATCATAGGCTATTTTTAATAAAAAGCTTAAAAAATGTCACATCCCCCCAATCCCTTCTACTACTACTCAGAAAGAAGGGTTCCAAACTTATAAATTTATTATAATAAAAATCCTTCCAATTCATAGCAGAAAGAACACACTATCTAATTCCTAGACTTTCTGCCACTTTGTATTTTAAAAGACTTATAAAGATAAGAATCTGCAGGGGAATTAAATTTTCTAGTTTTATTGTCTTACTAATAACTCTATTGATGATAAGTAACATGTATTGAGTCCTTGTTATATGCTTCTGCGAACTGTGCTTAATAAACACTTTACATTTATTATCTCATTTAATCTTCACTGTAGCAGTAAAAAGTAGTGTTTCTATCAGAATCCTTTTATTGATGAGACTTGGAGATTTCAAATAGCTTATTTATGGTCACGCAGTTAGTAATAAATTGTCTAGTCTTAAAACCTGTAGTCTCATTCTAGGTTCTATATTCTTATCAATAACTAAGCAAAAGGCAAAGTCCAAGTGATTAACTATATGTTTGGGCAACTGGTTGGTTACTTGTTGTATTAGTCTGCTAGGGCTACCATAGCAAAATACTGCAGACTAGGTGGCTTAGAGAACAGAGATTCATTTTCTCAGTTCCAGAGTCTAGAAGTCCAAGATCAAGGTATCAGCAGGTTTGGTTTCTCCTGAGGCCTTACTCCCAGAGAGAAGGCAGATGGCCACCTTCTCTTCATGTCCTCACATGACCTTTTTAATGTGTATGCTTATCCCTGGTAACCCTTTTTTATTCTTATAAAGTCACCAGTCATGTTGGATTAGAGCCTATTTTTTGACATCATTTAACCTTAATTATTTCATTAAAGGCCTTATCTACAAATACTATCACATTCTGAGGTATGCTGGGGTTTAGAACTTTAACATATGAATTTTGGGGGGAGAGATGTAATTCGGTTCATAATACTTGCTATCACAGATATGAAATATCTCAGAGATTGAATTTTCATATTTATGTAGCCGTGTCAGCAAATATAAATGAGTATAGGTCTTTATCTGTGATGTTAGTGTAAAATTACTATCATTCACTAATTTATTCAATCAACAAAATAAAACAAACACAAAATCCCCAACATTGTTTAAGGAAGGGCAAAATGAAAAAAAAAATGTCAAAAACTAATTATTACATACTGTGGAAGAAAGGATGAAAATTACCTCCATTTCTGTAAAAGGTTTGGGAATTTTCTAGTAATTTAATGATCAGCTTTCTTTTATGGTTCCTGATTTTTTATGTGTAAAATTTTAAAGAAAATCTAAAAAAAACTTCAATAAGAGTAAAACAATTCTTACAAATTATATTTTTTAACTACCTGAGCTATCCTCTTTAGTTCTATCCATTCCCAGATTTCTGAAATTGAAGAGTTCATTGTTTTACAAGGAGATGGCAAATTTGCAAAGAAGTGTGCTGAACATGCATTAATGTTAAAGAAGCCAATGTTATGTGAGTCCTGAATCTAACTTTAGGACAACTAATAAAATAACTAGTCCAGAGCAGTGTAACTCAAAATGTATTCTGAAGAATATAAGTTTCATAAGATATGCTATAACAGAAGTTCTCTTATTTACATACTTGAGAAATCATACCTACTATGTTCTCCTTTTGAAAGTTCACAATGTGAATCTAACTAAAAGATCTGTAAAGTCCTTGGACCCAATAGATATATTAGATACTACGCAAAATGATTTCAGTGACTCCACCTGTGTTCACAACTTTGCAGGAATTATTAAAAAGAGAAGGAATGGGAGGCTAAGTCTGATTGCAACTACATAGGAAAAAAAAATTAAGTTGTGAGAAATTATGGAGGAAATCATGTGTAGTATCATACAAGGCAAGAAGGAAAGAGGATAATCAAAAACATAAATAAATGGGCTAATTAACAAATATACAAATTTGACCAGGGTCACTATCAACTCAATATTTCTTTATTTACATGTCCATTGAGCAAAAAAAAAAAAAAAAAAAAAAAAAGTAATGTGCACCTATATATACTAGGTATTATGCTAAAAACAACAGAGATGTCCAAACAAATCACAACTGACCTATTTATAGACCAGAAAAGAGTAAATAAACAAGTTTATAATTGTGATACTGAAAGGTAAAAGTGCAACAGAAGTATGATACAAGTGCCACAGGATCACAGTGTTTTGTATGATTCAGCTTTACCTTGAAGGAATGTAATGAGCAATATTCAAATCTTAAAGGTATGTGTGCATCAACAAAGTTAAGAAGTCTGGCTTTGGTGACATCATTTTAGACTTATCTGATATGTTCTCTGGGAGACAACTTTTAATACCAAAAGGTAGGATATGAACATTGAATCTTTCAATATAAAATCTTTGTACTTTTGCTTTTCTTTCCTTTCTTTGTTGCACTAGATAGAACCCCAATATCTGAAGATTAAATCTCCTTGCCTTTTTGTGATTCCAGTGATTTGGGTACATTGACTTCTACTGTAAAAGACCTAGAAAAGAATAGATCTGAGATAGAAAAGAAAAAAACTGTTTCCTCAGGAAAAGAAAAAGAATAATCCAAGAAAATTTCATAGGAAGGAGGAATTAACTGAGAGCCTTGGGATCAATCCCGAGAACTGTTTATGAGAGAGATTCTAAGATGGGAATGGGGCCCCGAATCTACCATTCACTCTTGAACAACACAGGTTTGAATGGTGGTTCTACTTATACATGGATTTTTTTTCAATAAATGATATAACTATATTTCTCTTCCTTATAACATATTCTTTTTTTCTAGTTTAATTTATTATAAGATATGGTATATAATATATTTAACATACAAGATATGTGTTAACTGTTTATGTTATTGTTAAAGCTTCTGGTCAACAGTAGGCTATTGGTAGTTAGGTTTGGGGGAATCAAAAGTTACAGGTGGATTTTTTATTGTGTGTGTGGTTGGTGCTCTAACTTGTATTGTTCAAGGGTCAGATGTAGTAGAGCTCTGGGAAGGAAAGTCCTGAGGAGAATTATTCAAGTTCCCTCCAGCTTAGTGGGATAAGACATTAATCCTTGAACATCCTAGCCCACACCAAAGTGAACATCTCCCATGGTTTCAAAACTATGCCATTTCTTTTTTCTCATTATTGTTTATTAAGGACTCTGTTATTATTCAGCACTTCACTTACTGACTTCTAGGCAGGAAGGATGCCCATTCATGCTATATTAGTTAGCTATTCCTGCAATAATGCTACATAACAAACCACTCAGAAATCTTTTAGTTTAGAAACAATTACCACTTGCTATTTCTCATAAGTCTATGAATGGGTTGGACTTTGATTTTCTGTTTGCTGAACTCCTACATGCACTTGCAGTGAGCTGGTAGGTCAACTGAAGAATGGCTTGTCTAGAATGACCTCAGCTGGGATGAATCAGCTCTCTTTCATAAGGTCTCTCAACTTCTAGCAGGCTCTCTCATGCTTGTTCTCATGGTGCTGGCAGGAATCAAAGAAATTGGAAGTGCGCAAAGCCTTGTAAGGTCCAAACTACTATTTAACACACTGTCAGTTCTGCCACATTCTGTATTGCCGAAAGCAACTCAGAAGCCCAGTCCAGATTCAGTGAATTGGAAATAGATACCACCCAGTAGGAAGGGCTGCAAAATGAGCAAGGTTAAAGTGGAGGAAGAATCAGAACTATTTTCATAAACATTCCACCACACATGCCTTGAGACTTGGGCCTGTCCCTTCCTGATTATCCCTCAGCAGATTCCAGTGAACTAATAAATTCAAGAAAAATGGACTGGAGACCTGGTTTCTTATCTGGAGTAATAATGGGGCATTCTTCTACCCTGTACTTGAACAGAGAGGAATTGTCTGAGCTCAGATTCCCTAACTCTGGATAGGGATTAATGATACTCTTTTTTTAACTTCAAAGCAGTTACTGATATAAGAAATGAAGAGTAAATATGAAGTGTAATATGAAACACACTGAATATAGAAATTTAGGACACATTGGAGGAAAGTAATTCAAAATTTAAAGCTAAAGGCAGAAGGACAGAATAATTTTTGCCTGAGAGAGCAAAAAGAGAATCAGACACATTATCCCTTAGGCATAAGCAAATTAGAAATTTGATTGAAAAGCAAATGAAGCTTGTTACAGATCCTGTGCTACATCCTCTGATTGAGGGTTTGCTCTGACAGTGCATGCAACTTTGGCAAAAAACACTACTAGATTCAGCTGAAGATTTCTTGTCCTGTCAGTGTTGCCATCCTCCTTTTATCACTAAAGTCCTCAAAGAATCCACATGGAATATTAAAATATTTAGTGGTTATATAAAACACTATGGAATGTATCAATTTTCTTCATTATTATTAATTGGAATAAATAACACATGCTTTATCTTCATTTAATCAAACGATACATACTTTAGAGAGATCATCACATTTTCTCTTTATTTAATAATGGTCAAAGAAGCAGAAAAAAATTGTTTTAACTCTGTAGTAAGCAAAATATAAAAACAGTAGAATATTGTATTAGCAGAAAAGGCTAAAAACTAGAATAATTTAGACTACAAAATACAAGGTTATTATCGGAGTGTTCAAGAATGGGAGAGTTTATTATATAGATGATAGTTGTTTGTAACTTAACAAAAGTGAGAACATTAGAAAGTGCATAAAAACTGTAGAAATGAGGAATCTGACTAGTTATAAAGAAGATCCTCTGAATGTCTTTCAATGTTGAGGATAATGAATCACAATCTATTTAAAATTTGAGATTTTGTGTTACTGGTTTGATTATTTTCCCTTTTCACCCAAAATAAAAATGTAGTACAAAATAGTTGCCTTTGTATAGAGTCTCACTGCTTAGAAATTTGTTTTATATATTTTTTCATATACCTTATTTTACTTTTTCTACAATATTCCTAGATAAAAGGAGACAGGTTTTATCATTCCTCGTGTGTATGTTTAAGAAGAATAAAACTGAAACACCAGCATCTTATTTAAGTATTTTGTCCAAGATAAAATAGTGTTAAATTTAGTGCTTTATAAATTAAATTATTTCAATCCAATTTGCTATGCAATTGTTATTTGGGCTTGTAATAAGGACAGATTACTTATTTTTATTCACGACTGCTTGGAAGATTTTGTGGCATCCCCTTAGGATAATGTCCCCCTCCTGCACAATAAATTCTGTGCCTCTTGGTTGCATATCAAAGAAACTTCAGGCTCAGCCTGGGCTTAGAGGACCACAGATTCTCTCCATTCCTCCTTGCCTAACCCTGCTTGGTGAGACTCCTTCATTTACCTAGCTGCGTGGCATTCCTGTGGCATTACCTTCCCCACCCCCATAACCACTTTGAGTACAGGATAGATGATAAAGAATGTGAGGAATTGGATATTCTTAATTCACATATGAACTTCTATTAAACTATAAGGTGTCCTCAACAAGAAAGAAAACTGTCTTGCTCATGTACACCTTTGAAAGGGCACTGGTTTAGAAATATTAAAGAGGTCATTTTAATACGTAGGTAGTTCTCCAAGCAGCTGTTGCTGCTCTCCCAGAGGGATATTCATCATCTGCCAGCTGGAGAACCACACTGTCTTTCAACTAAGCATAAATCTTGGAGTAGGAGATGACAGGGTAATAGTCCGCGCCTGGGAAAGATCATGGCTAGCTTCCTCTCACACACACAAAAAATAACAGAAGCTAGTATTTTATGTTCTAATTTTTATATATCTTCTCTATTTTAAAATTCTACTCTGTTTTCATGACTTTAAACTTTGTTTTATTTGACAGGAAAATTAACACTAGATTCAGAGTTAGACAAACACAGAAATGCATCTTGGTTCTACCATCTACCAGATAGATGGACAGTCTTGGGCAAGCCAGACAGCCTTTTCTACTATCAGTCTCTTTGTTATCAAATGAACAAAGGCAATTATATATCTAGCAAAACTGTTGCTAAGATTAAATTAGACACACTATTTAGAGATGATCATCTACACAGTGCTTTTCCTACACATACTGGGTAGTCAAAGCATGATTGAAAAAATGACTATGTTCTTTGTTTCAGTTGTTTCAAAATAGCTTCATTTTTATGAACACTCATTAATATCCATTTCTATCTGTACCTTGTACTTCCATATTATTGTATACTGAAATACTTTGGGTAATGATAGATTAATGATTTAAGCATCTATTGAACATCTTCATGCCAATGACAATATACAGGCAATGATTAGAGTAAAAACACAGCTTATAAAGTGCTAAGTAGGAAGGTATAGGTTTTAAGTGCACTTGGTAAAGAGAGAGGCTCTAAGATGTGACAGTCTATGAAGACATGATGGATGCAAGGTGACTTAAGTTGACCCTAGAAAGATGAACTGGATGTAGGTAGGCAGTGTAGATAAGACTGAAATTCCTAGGGTGGGGAGTGGCAAGAGTGGAAGAACAGCTATCAATGGGTACCTGGTTATGCCACGACGAGATTGCTTTCCTTGAACCGAGATTTATTTAGAGCACAAAGATGTGTGAGAGTATGCAGGGGTGATGCACATTGTAAAGTGCTTTCAAAACCAAGTGAGAATTAACTTTGGCTCAAAAACAGCAAGGGAGTAATGTAGGTTTAGGAGTAAAACAGTGATATAAACGAGACCTTGTGTCTGTTGGTCCTGTGTGGAATAAATTACACAAGAAAAGTAAAGTTTATTTAGCCACTTTTGATGCAAGGCATATTGTGATAATGAAAGTCTATAGTTTTTTCCTGGGGTGAAGTGAGGAAGGCCTTAAAAACAAGAAAGCTTGGTGGTGGGAATAAGACTAAAAGGCCTTTTAGGCAAATTATTAATAGAACTTAGATATATACAAGTTGTAGAGGGAGAGAGAAAAACTCTAGTGTTTCTGGTGAGAGACACAAAATGCTAAAACTGTCATAAGTTAAAAAGAAGGTGAGCGTTTTAAGAAAATAATGAGTAAGGTTTTGAGAATGATGAACTGCTAGAAGAACATACACATGGAAATGTACCTAGGCACTTGATACTGGAATCAATATAAGTTTAAGGCAAATTTCTTAACAATATTCTAAACCTGAATTTAAATTCTAACCTGTAGCCTCAACTCTCTAATCCTTGTTCCAGTTTCATTCATAAATTATGACAAAAAACAACTGGAAAAGAGAGAGCGCCTGAATTTTTAAGACAAAGGAGATTGATTTTATTCCTTAATTGCTTCTAAGCAGCCCTTTCATTAATGGATTGGATAATTACTGATAATTATGGTGAAGGAAAAGTTTCTTTGGTGTCTTCCTCTCGGATGTATACAGAGGAATAATATTTCTTCAGGTAGTCATGAGTTTTGTAGTATCCAGGCTTCCCAGTCTTTCATAAGCCATAAATTTAAATGAGCACATTTTCCCAGTTTCTTATTCACTGAGACGCTGAATGGAAAAACTCATGATATGTCAAGATTCTCTTTCTCCTCTCATATTAACTGAATTGGGTAAATTGAAAACAGGTGAGCAGTTGACTGAGTAAAAATATAATCAAATGCATTCATATCTCATTCTAAACTTTCATTATATGAGGTTATTTAGCCTATTTTTGATTAATTAAAAGTAAAGTAATGCTAAAATTTTGTGCAGGCTACAGATTTACCCAATAACTTTTATTTCTTTTTTATAACATAGCTAAGTATAAATATCAAGTTATCTGGCTTCTACCTTCATCTTCTTACAAGTCATGTGCTTAGAAGTATGCCTTCATTACATTTTAGTCTTTTTACTTTTTCAATAAATAGGACCTGTAAGAATCTAAGATATAAACTATATTGACCATTAAGTTTGTTTTGAGTATTGTCTTACTTTTCCTAAAGGTCAAGTCAACTCTTTCAAAGCCTATAAGTACTTTTTGAGAGATAATATTTTCAGATTCCTGCTAAAGATAACACATACCAAAAAATGTGGAAGGACAGCTTGGAAGCCATCATTCAGAGAAATGCTCACAGGGAAAGTTCTTCAAAAGGGGTTGGATGAGGCCAATTCGTCTCCTGCTTCTCATGGGAAGGCTGTGAAACTCTCTTGATATATTCTGACAGTGGATTCTGTCATTTCCCAGCGCTCCTGACTTCCTCTAGCAACATACCAGTTTCAAGTGCACTAAACATCATATCTGTCTAAATTATAAAATGACAAATTTGACATTTTACATTAGTTTCAGCAATGGAGGGGAGAGTGATGTAGCAAAAAAATAAGTCCAATACAATTTCATGGACTGATGTCTTTTCTAGTAATTTATAGTATTTCAGCTAACTTTTCTTTTTCCTTATCATAAATGGAGTGGGAGGCAGGGTGTGGTCTAAGAAATTTTATTTTATCTCCCGAACTGGGAAGCACACAGTATGGTGACTCAGTATTTTCTTATTGCTCAGAACCTGTTCAGCACATTATTTCTAGAAAACTATATGCAAAGATTGCTCCTATTTAAGAATGGTTGATGGTTTCTGCTGCCTTGTATACTATATTTTCCTTTCTGATTGATGGCTGTAGAGTAATTTCAGGATGAATATGATATAAGGCTAAGAGATCAACATTATTTCCTTGGTGAATTGAGTAGTTTCCTCTGAAATTATAGTTTCTACCAGGATTGCAAATTAAGATGGTTGATGCACTTAGTTATTCTGATTATGCTTTACATTTAAATACAGGCAGCTTAGATATTAAATGTTTCAAGTTTATAACTCATAATGAGATGGTAGGTCCTGTGAATAAGAGGAAGTATTGTATCATGCCTGAATAGAAAATGTTTTTGAAGTAGTGGTGGATCACTATGTTGGATACTATATTCTATAACATGAAATATATGGCTGGAAGCCATCTATTATTGATTATATCAATACGTATTCAGTTTAACATCTGACTCCAAGTTAACATCTAGGAGGAAAGAACACATGCACCAATTGCATGGGAATGTTATGTGCTGTGGGTGTGTGTGTATGTGCGTGTGTGTGATAATTTATATATGCATATGTGAAATTACTATGTAAGGTTAATATGATTTCAAAATTTTCCTTATGTATATGTTACAAAAAAGCTTTTTTTTTTTTCAGATGTATAAACTTTTTTATTTTTGAAGGTGGGTTACTGGGAGAGGGGAAATTAATCATAAAGGTTGTAATTTTTCAAGGATGTAGTTGCTACTTTTGAAAATTATAACTTTAGATTTTCTTTACCCAAATATAGGATTTTAGACTAAGAAGACTGGAAATGACATTCTCTAACCTCCTCAGATTCCAGGTCAGTCAACAGAAGCCCCAAGCACAAAATGACACAAGTGGGTCAGGCCCCTTCTCATTGGCAGGGCTAGCACTCTGACCCAGTTTATCCTTCTTGCTACTTTATGCTTTGTAGTTGCTCTAACCACAAACGCCTGCAAAGCAGAATCTCAGTTCCTACATTCTGTGGCTATTTTTACTATGGTTGTCTTCAGGATTTTCTTAGGGGAAAACAAAATAATCAAGAATTTGCTAGATTCTATATTTTTCACCCTCAATTGTGATCTCCACACACACACACCAAAAGAAGATATTATTATGACTACCTAGTATCATTATTTTGAAAGAAAATATTAAGGGAAAACTATTGTGTTTGCCTTAGGTCTATGGATGCAATTTTGAAAAAAATGTAGGGTCAAACATATCTTTCCCTTTCAATACTGATCACCAAGATCACAAGAGAAAAATGCCACACTAATACTGCACAGTGAAAACCTTTGTTTTCTTAGTTGCGATGGCAGGGCACAGTCAAGTCAGGGTCCAGGGGCTGTACTTTTAAATGACTGAAATTTAAATGCTATCTTGGGGCATACTGAATACATTTGGGGAGTTGTTGAAAGCATAATTTACTCTGGGTGATTTATTTATTTATTTTAGGGGTGTGAAGAAATGCCTTTTAACTCTTGAGATAATTGTTGTCATCTGGGTAAATTTAATTGTAATTGAAATGCATGTGCATATATTTAGGTAGAACTTGACACACTGGCAACTTTATTAGCATAGTAGCTGCAGGCTGGATTTATCACTTTCATAGGACCTTGTTTGATACAAAAGACATAAAAACTGCAAGATACTATGTGTAAAATTTTTTCTTAAATTGTCGATTAGTTGCTCTTTAAATGATTTGTGTAGTCGTTTTCCAAAGCTGAGAAACTAGTTATATATGGAGGTGACTCCTTGAACACCATGATACATTGAATAAGTGGCAATATCCCCTGTTTTCCAAAGTTATAAGCAATAGTTATAAATCTTCAATGTGCTTATCATCTGATATATTACTTTATATTTACTTTCAAGACATTATATTTCTCAGTACTGTATAAGAAAATGCCAGAGAAATAAGTTTAATACAATAAGTTCTTAATAGTCCAAAGTTAGCACTTGCTATTTGTAAACAATCTCATGTCTTCATCTTTTATTTTTCTCAATTTGTACTTTAGAAGCTATACAACATTTTCTTAATAAAATAAATTTTGAATACAAATTATTTTATTTTTCCCAAAAATGTATCTTTAAAACCAAGATATTTTCTTAAAATATGAGGAAACTTGTATTTATTTCTTTGTCTTTTTTTTTTTTTTTTTGATTTTTAACTTCTCCCTCCCTTTATTTTCTGTGCTCTACTTAGAGAAGCTACAATTGGAAAAAAAGTACAATGTTATCTAATTGCTCCCCATCAGTCATTGTACAGTTAAATACTGGCAAAAGCTACTCTGTCACACTTAGCGATGTCAGTCCTAAATTTTTGTTGCTTCTGGCATCGGTCTTTAGTAGATTTGGGGCGGTAAAAAAGAGAAAGAGAAGGGCTTTCATTTCAGTCCAGAACATTGAGTGCTTGCCTGGTTTCAGATCCACAGGTCTTATTGGGAGCCCTGCTATCTGGGAGCCAACATTCATAGTTGGTAAAGCTGCTGCACTTGACTCTTCCTTGTGTACACTGAGAATGACACGTGTTCCTTGCCTTCTCATTCCACTGTCCAGAAATGAGCAGAAGCTGTGTATAGGAGAAGTAACAGCAGAGAGACCTCCGTTTACAGTTCTCCATTTTCTTCATTTGTCAAATTTGACATCTTTAATTGTATTGGAGCTTTCAAAGATGGTACATTATAGGTCATCCTCCTATAAGCTATTAGTCTTCAAGAAAATGCTTCGTATTATAATGATACTCCTTCCCCAAGAAGAGAAAATATGTATAAAACAGAAACTTTAATAATAATTAACATAAACAGGATTTAGAAGTAGACAGAGTGCTTCACACATAAGGTTTTTTTTTTCTTATATATTTAGTACTCAAAAACACTTTGTAATAAACATTATGATGAAATAAGGACAAAAATGACTTAAGCAATTCCTCCCCAATCCTGTGCCCAATTTCACAGCCAATAAGAAGTGCATTTAGAACTTGACCCTCTGTAGATCTTGAATCTTTATAGACCTAATTTCAGACTTAATTCCAGGGATTATAGTCACTCCTGTGTATACTGTAAACCATGTATAACATGAAGTTATTTTACATTATTACTTTTATTGAATTAAGTATCAATTTTTTGTATGATGTTCAAAGTTTCTATTTAATGAAAGTGTGTTTTAACAAGTTTCATTTAGTTCCACATTTTATTTCATTTGAATTTCTGTGTTTGAGATGTTAAAATGTTAACGTCATGTATAGCACACACTGTGCCAGGTTTTATAGGTCATCTTAACTTTGGTTTTAGTTAATTCTACTGTTGCTATGCAAAAATCTGTAATAAGATCTCATCTGCTTTAACAATTGCTCAAGAAAAATACATTATTGGTATCATTTGGATGAGATGGGATTCAAATGAAATTGTCATGATGAAAATTATTACTTTGGGGGTTTGCTTTTCATATTCTTATGAACTTTTAATTTAATATATTTCTTAGCATATGTCGTGCTTGTGAATTTAAATATGCTATTCGTACTTTTAAAAATTCATCAATTATATATAAAATTTTATTCTGGTTTCCCCCTACTGGACCGTGTGAATCTCTCTATAATCCTGTAGTTTTAGAAGACTACAAGTTAATGTAAACATAACAAACAGAAATCATGAAAACTTTACCAAAGAAAACATTGCTTTTATTTTCTGTTACCCCTGTACTTTAGAAAAATATTAAAGAAAGTATTCCTATAACCTTGGAAAGGTAATTTTAACAGGTACATAACATTTATGATCACTCTAAGGTTTTAAAACATTTAAAGTCACTTTGTATTGCTAATATGGCCTCAGCTCAGAAATTAGAAGGGCCAGCCACATGTAGAAATGAAAACTGTGGAGCTGAATTATAATTAAATCTTCTCTCCTTCCTTGGCTGGGATCCTGCAGCAGGCTGCTGGTTGGCAATGAGAAAAAGAGAAAAGTTGTCTCTCTAGCAAAATATTTTTAAGAAGTTTAAAACATGACTCTAACCCAATTATAAAGTGAGCACATATCAAATATTTATGTAACTCATTAGTGAGGAAATTGGTAGCATGATAAAGCTGATTTAAGAACATTGTGGAATAGATATCATTACTCAGGAAAAGAAAGCTGTATTGTTTCCTAAATTTCTAGTAGGCTGTCCTAGAACTGTACCTTTGGTTTATATTTTCTCCTGGACAGAAATCTATAGGTTAACGTCAAATAAGTTAATGCCAGATTCTAGAGTCTGGACCCTAAATAATATGTCAAATAATAAGTTCTCCTGGGTAAACCTGTTAGCAACTGCTCCATTGCGACACTGAAAGAATATGTAGTCTTCTTTGCTCTTTTTCTCAAATTTTCAACATTACTCCCTGGCATCCCTGTTCAAGGTGTTTTATTTATTCTTTTTTCCCCTGTTTTGCTCTGTTTTAATTCTGACCCTGAAGGCTGAGAAAAGAAAATGAGGAAGGATAGAAAAGTTTTTCTTAATTAGTAGTATCATAAGCTAGCATTTTACTCTGTGGGCTTGGCAGCTGTTTAAAGTTTACTCTTGAAAGGATGATGGCACTTCATATATAATGGTACTTCCCCTGATGTGACTGCTGCTTTTTCCCCTTTTTTTCTGTTGCCTAAGTATTAGTGTTTCAGAAGTCTTCCCTACCCAGATGCTTTCTGTCGGAGTTTGAGTGGCTTGTCAGATGGTCTACTCTGAGGGCAGTTCTCTTCAGAAATTTTGGTTGATTTTTATTTTGTAGGGCCTACATCTGCTCAACAAGAAACATTTGTATACTCTTTGCCCATACAAATTCTGGGGAGGCTGACCAATCTCTCCCTGCTTTGATGGTACAGACAGAAGCCACTCTCATTCTCTGCATCATTGAAGCACCTCCCTGGCCAATTTCTCCTGCTTACTAAATCTCCTAGGTGGAAGGCAGACCCTAGTTTACTGGGTCCCTTTAATGTGCAGAGGAGTGGTACCTTTGAACCCCCTCCTTTTTTACTTGAGTTGAAGAAGAAAGTCTTCCCTCTCTCCCTTTGGGACAGATGGTTTTTATAGAATTCCTCTGGCCATACATGTTTTTCTTACAAATCCTCCCCCCACACATATTTTCACTTGGTTCTTTTACATTCTCTATTTTGATGTAAATAAAATACAATGTTAACCTTATATTTTACTTGCCAATTTCCTTTGAAAATTTATTTATTGGTCTTGTATCCTAATTTCTTAGATGGAATATTCACTTTAATAGCCCATGATACTGGTTTTAGGACACTGATCTTGCATGCACACTGTAGTCAGTTGACTTTTTCACAGAATGATTTTATCTGTTTATTTTTGGAGAGCTATCTGTAGGGCAACTGTTTTGAGTCATGTGTTTGCAGGAATATGGGGGATGAATGTGAAGAATGCAGGAGTGGAGAGAAGGTCCAACATGTTTTAGAATATCTTACTTCATTTCCTGATCTAAAAAGATACATGAAATGATAGTATTTATGCCAACTCCATTTTCCCTTCCACACACAGACCTTTTATGTCTTTTCAAATTCCAGGTGCTGTCAGCATTTTGACTTGTTATCACAGAGTACAATATTCAGAGGGGGAAATTTAATGTGCTGTATTGTAATAGTCTGTAGTCCTCCCCACCACCCCCACCCCAGGTAATACTTTCCTTGAAGGAAGGAATTGTATGATGCTCATTATTGTATTTACAGTAGACAGCTTGCCTGGTGCATAATGAACAATCAATAAGTATTTACTGAATGAATAATTAAGACAGAGGGAAGCATGCAGAGGGAAAATTTCTCCTGGACTGTTTTCCAGAAATGGTTTTGTCTCTCTGTTTTTCCCATTAAGAAAGGTGAGATTGGAGAGATAATAGAGAAGTAGAAAATCATACTTACCATTGTAATAGCCTTTCTTCTATAACATGATTACTCATTCATCTGTGCCTATGAATGTGTGTAGAAAGAAGCTGTAAAATTTTTGTAAAAATGTTGATGACTATTGCACTACATAAATATATATACATGTTTATCTAGTATTTTTTTAAATTTTACAATTATAGTTGATATTTAATATTATTTTATATTTGTTTTAGGTGTGTAGCATAGTAGTTAGATATTCATATAATTTACAAAGTGATTCCCCCAGCTTAGTCTAGAACCTACCTGGTACCATTAATATTATTGCCTATATTCCTTGTGCTGTACTTTACATCCCTGTTACTATTTTTTTTATAACTACCAATTTGTTCTTCTTAATCTCTCCCCCATCTCAACCTCCCAACCCCCATCTCATCTGGTAACCGTCAGTTTGTTCTCTGTATCTATGAGTCTGTTTTCATTTTGTTTATTCATTTTTTTTGATCTTTTGATTCAACATATAAGTAAAATCATATAGTATTTGTCTTTCTATGTCTGACATTTCATTTAGCATAATACTGTCTAGGTCCATCAATGTCATTAGAAATGGTTAGATTTTTTTTAATAGCTGAGTAATATTCTGTGGTATATATGAACACCTCTTCTTTATCCAACTGTCTATTAATGGACTTCCATGTCTTGGCAATTGTAAATAGTGCTGCAGGGAAGGTAAGAGTGCATATATCTTTATGAATTAGGGTTTTTGTTTTTTGTTTTTTGGGTTTTTTTTTTTATAAATATTCTGAAGTGGAATTGCTGGGTCATAAGATAGTTTTATTTTTAAGTTTTGAGCAACCTCCAAACTGTTTTCCATAGTGTCTATACCAAATTGCAATTCCATCAACAGTACACAAAGGTTCCCTTTTTTCCACATCCTCACCAACATTTTTTATTTTTTGATTTATTGATGATAGCTATCTGACACATGTGAAGAGATATTTCACTGTAGTTTTAATTTTTATTTCTCTGATGATTAGTGATGTTGAGCATCTTTTCATATGTCTATTGCCATCTGTATATCTTCTTTGGAGAAATGCTTATTCAGATCTTCTGGCCATTTTAAAATTGGATTGTTTGTTTTTTGGTGTTGAGTTATACTAGTTCTTTGTAAATTTTGGATATTAACCTCTTACTAGATGTATCATTGGAAAATAATTTCTCCCATTTAGTAAGCTATCTTTTTGTTTTACTGATAGTCTTCTTTGCTGTACAAAAAATTTTAGTTCGATGTAGTCTTTCTTATTTATTTATTTATTTATTTATTTATTTATTTATTTATTTATTTATTTATTTTCCCTTGACTGAGAAATATATCAGAATATTACTAAGAGCAATGTCAGTTAATTTACTACCTATGTTTTCTTCTAGGAGTTATATGATTTTGGGTCTTACATTTAAGTCTTTGATCCATTTGGAGTTTATTCTTGTATATGATATGATAAGATGATCAAGTGTCTTTCTTTCTTTCTTTCTTTCTTTCTTTCTTTCTGTCTGTCTGTCTTTCTTTCTTTCTTTCTTTCTTTCTTTCTTTCTTTCTTTCTTTCTTTCTTTCTTTCTTTCTTTCTTTTTTGCATATACATTTTTTTCCCCCAACACCATTTACTGAATAGACTATCTATACCCTATTGTGTATTCTTGCCATCTTTGTCATGGATTAAATTACCATATTGGTATGGATTTATTACTGGGCTCTCTATACTGTTCTATTGATCTGTGTGTCTGTTTTGGTGCCAGTTTCAGACTGTTTTGATTACTATAGCCTTGCAATGTAGTTTTTTTTTTAAGGTAGCATGATACTTCCAACTTTGTTCTTTTTTTCTCAAAATTGCTTTGGCTGTTTGAGGTCTTTTATGGTACCATATGAATTTTAGGATTATTTGTACTAGTTCTGTAAAAAATGCCGTTGGTATTTTGATAGGGTTGCATCAAATCTGTAGATTGTTTTGGGTAATTGTCTGGGACATTTTAATGATATTAATTCTTCATATTCCTGAACCTAGTATATGCTTCCATTTATTTGTATCTTCTTCAGTTTCTTCAATGTTTTATAATGTTTTAAGTACAGGTCCTTTACCTCTTCTGTTAAATTTACCCCTAGGTATTTTTTTGATGCAATTGTAAATGAGATTGTTTTCTTAATTTCTTTTTCTGTTAGTCCATCATTGGTCTACAAAATGCAACTAATTTCTGAATATTAATTTTGTATCTGACTACCTTACTGAATTCATTGATCAGTTCTAACAGGTTTTTTTTTTCCTGTAATCTTTAAGGTTTTTTCTGTATAGTATCATTTCATCTGCAAATAATGACAGTTTTACTTCTTCTTTTCCAGTTTGGATGCCTTTTATTTCTTTTTCTAATCTGATTGATGTGGCTAGGACTTCCAATAATATGTTGAATAAAAATGGTGAAAGTGGACATCCTTGCCATGTTTTTGATCTTAAAGAAAATGCTTTTCTTCATTGAGTTTGGTGTTAGCAGTAGGTTTGTCATATATAACATTTCTTATGTTGAGGTATGTTCCATCAATTCCCACATTGCTTAGGAGTTTTATTATAAATGGATGCTGTATGTTGTCAAATGTTCTGTATGCATCTATTGTTATAATCATATAATTTTTATCTTTTAATTTTTTAATGTGGTGTGTCACATTAATTTTGTGAATACTGAACAAAGCTTGCATCCCAGGGGTATATCCCATTTGATCATAGTATATGATCTTTTTAATGTCTTACTGAAATCGGTTTGCTGATATTTTGTTAAGGATTTTTGCATATATGTTGATCAGGGATATTGGCCTATAACTTTTTTTGTAATGTCTATGGTTAGGAAATCAAGGTGATGGTGGCCTTGTAAAATGAGCTTGGGAGTCTTTCCTCCTTTTAAATTTTGGATTAGTTTGAGAAGAACGGGTGTTAATTCTTTGAAAGTTTAGTAAAATTCATCTGTGAAGCCATCAGATCCAGAACTTTTGTTCATTAGGAGTTTTTGATGACTAATATGATTTCATTTATAGCAATTGATCGGTTCAGGTATTCTGTTTCTTCTTGACTCAGTCTTGGAAGATTGTATATTTCTAGGAATGCATCCATTTCTTCCAGATTGTCCAATGTTGTTGGCATACAATTGTTCATGGTATTTTTTTACAATGCTTTATATTTCTGTCGAGTCAGTTGGCACTTTTTTTTCAATTCTGATTTTATTTTGGGGTGGGGAGTTCTCTCTGTTTTTCTCTTGATGACTCAGGTAAAGGTTTATCAATTTTATTTATCTTTTCAAAGAGCAAGGTTTTGGTTTCATTGAACTTTTGTATTTTTTTAAATTCTATTTTGTTTATTTCTGCTCTGATCTACGTTATTTCTTTCCTTCTACTCCCTTTGGGCTTTGTTTGCTGTTCTTTTTCTATTTCCTTTAAGTGTAAGGTTAGACTATTTATTTGAAAGTTTTCTTGTTTTTGGAGGTAGGCCTGTATTGCTATGAATTTCCCTCTTAGCATTGTTTTCATTCTGTCCCACAGATTTTAATTTATTGTGTTTTCATTTTCATTTGTATCTTTTGATTTCTTCTTCGATCTCATTGTTAATCCATTCATTGTTTAAAAGCATGTTATTTAACCTCCAAGAGTTTGTGGGTTTCTCAGGGTTTTGTTTTTGTTTTTGTTTTGTATTCGATTTCTAGTTTCATACCATATGGTCAGAGAAGACACTTGCTATGATTTCAATCTTCTTAAATTATTGAGACTCGTTTTGTGGCCTAACATGTGGCCTATCCTGGAAAATATTTTATGTGCACGTGAAAAGAATGTATATTCTGCTGCTTTAGGGTAAAACAGTGTAAAAATATTGATTAAATTCATCTGGTCTAAAGTTTCATTTAAGGCTGATGTTTCTTCGTTGATTTTCTGTCTGGAAGATCTATCCATTCATGTCAGTGGAATATAAAAATCCCCTACTGTCTGTTAATATTTCCTTTATGTCTGTCAATATTTGCTTTATATATTTAAGTGCTTCTATGTTGGGTACATAAATGTTTATGAAGATATATTTTCTTGATGGATTGATCCCTTTATCTTTATGAAATGTCTTTCTTGTCTCTGATACACTTTGTTTAAAGTCTATGTTGTCCTATATAAGTATTACTACTCAACTTTTGTAGTTTGTTTCCACTTTCATTAAATTTCATTTTCCATTTCTTTACTTTCAGTCTATGTGTGTCTTTCTTTATCTGAAGTAGGTATCTTGTAGACAGCGTACGTATGTGTCTTGTTTTCTTATCCATTTAGCTTCCTTATATCTTTTCATTGAAGCATTTAATTCATTTACATTTAAAGTGATTATTTATTGATATATAATTGCCATTTTCTTATACATAGATATGTTTTTCTTTCTCTTCTTAAAGAAGTCTCTTTAACATTTCCTGTAGTACTGATTTGGTGGTGATGAACTTCTTTAGATTTTTCTTGTCTGGGAAGCTCTTTATCTCTCTTTCAATTTTAAATGATAGCCTTGTTGGATGGAGTAGTCTTGGTTGTAGTTTCTTGCTTTTCATCACTGAGAATATTTTGTGCCAATCCCTTCTAAATTGTAAAGTTTTTGTTGAGAAGTCAGCTGATGGTCTTATGGAAGTTCTCTTGTGGGTAACAAACTGCTTTTTTCTTGCTGAATTTTGGATTCTCCTCTTGTCTTTACCCTTTGGCATTTTAATTATGATGTGTCTTGGTGTGGGCCTTTGGGTTCATCTTGTTTGAGACATCTTGTTTTCATGTCTTTTGTCTTTGCCAGGTGAGGAAAGTTTTCAATTATTACTTCTATGATTAAATATTCAATCTTTTACTCTCTTTCTTCTCTTCCTGGTATCTCTATGATGTGAATGTTCTTATGCTTGATGTTGTCCCAGAGGTCCCTTAAAATATACTCACTTTAAAAAAAATTTTTTTCTTGTTAATACCTTGTCTTCCACATTGCTGATTCGATCCTCTGCTTTATGTGATCTCCTGCTGATTTGATCCTCTGCTTCATCTAATCTTCTGTAGTTAATCTCCTGTATTCTTTATTTTAGTTATTGTATTTTGTAATTCTGTTTTTTTTTTTTTTTATGATTTCTATGGTTTCTTTCATGCTTACTATCTCTTTGTTGAAGTTCTCACTAAGTTCCATGAACATCCTTATAACCAGTCTTTGAACTGTGCATCTAGTAGATTGCTTGTCTCATTTGTTCAGTTCTTTTTTCAGAGTTTTCTTCTGTTCTTTATTTGGAACATACTTTTTTTTTTCTCCTCATGTTGGTTACCTCTCTGTGTTTGTTTCTGTGTATTAGGTCTATCTGCTTTATCTCTCAGTCTTGGCAAGCTGGCTTTATGTAGTAGGTGTCCAGTGGGGCCCAGTGGTGCAGTCTACCAGATCACATGAGCCGAGTGCTCCAGGAGAGTCCCTTGTGTGGGTTGTGGGTACCCTTCTATTGTTGTTGAGATTTGATTGCTTTTTGTACATCACTGGGTTGAGTTATCCTTTAGGCTAATCAGCAGTTAGAATTGGCCATGCCCACAGTATAGGAGCTGCTTTGCTGGGACTAACCCCATAGATCAGGATTTGCCCCAGCAGGCTCTAGTGCCTGCTGAGACCATCTTTTGAATTTCCCACTTAAGAAGCTAATTGGGTGGTGCCCTATTGTGGTCTGAAGTTGGCCTTCAGGTGTGTTAGTTCTAGGACCTCATGGGAGGGACTCTGATGTGGGCCAATGTCTGCTGCTACCTGTGACTGGCCTGGCACTATCTGGTAAGGGCTACAAATCAATCCGTTGTTGGTAGCTGACTTTGCTGGGCCTGAGGCATGTGGGAGATTCTGCACTGCAAACTGAAGCTGGCAGCCACCAGCACTGGGCCTGAGACACTCAGCAAAAGGGCATTCCGAGGCTTTGTGTTGCCTGCCAGTTGCCCATAATGCTCAGTCACTGAAAGAAGCTTGTGTGGTATTAGAGTTGAATGAGCTGAAGTCTCAGGGGATCACTAAGGGTGAATGATGTTTACCAGGTTAATGATACAGATTTAGCTGTTTTTGGGAGAGGGCTCAATACAAGAAAGTTGGCACCGACTCACCAGCAGCATGGGAGGAGGCCTCAACACAGGTCCAGTGGTGGCTGTCCCTCCAGCCTTTGCTTTGAAGCCATACTACTCAGTCTCTCCCACTATGTCTCTAGTACTTCGCGAACAGCCATCCCTCTGTTGAAGCCCAGGGTGAGTGCCTAGGAGCAAGAGAGTCAGTCAGTGTTCAGCCCTTTAAGAGGAGACCTGGATTTCCTAGCTTTTTGCCTCATCCAGATTGGTGGAATCCCTGCTGATTTTCATAGCCAAATGTTGTAGGGGACCTTTTTCCCAGCACTGGTACTCTGGGCTGGGAACTTCAGCATGGGTCTGGGAGTCCTCACTGCAGGGGAACTTCTGCAGCCAAAATATTCCTCTTGATTCTCAACTATCCCATGTGAGTGTGAGACCAGCCCATTTCCTGTCTCTGCTTCTTCTACCAGTAACGATGTGGCTTGTCTATATTCTTACTTACAAGACTTGTGTTCAGCTGGTCTTCAGGTGGTTCACCAGGATGATTGTTCTATCATTTAGTTGTAATTTTGGTGTGGTCATGGAAGAAGGTGAACAGAGTCCACCTACTCCACCATCTTGACTAGAACTCCAATATATCCTTATTTTTATAAACTAACTTAAATGAAAAGATTCTTTATAATGTCACTTTTCATTATGTGCCATATTCATGTTTAGAATTAATTTATTCAATTGAATAAAATGATATCTACTTTCACTATTCTGGGCTTGGGTTTGACCTTCTATTAGGGAAATTATTATTATTAGTCTTTCGTTAGTATCCCAATAAATCTTTTGAAGGGTGTCCCCTTTATTCCTTCTTTTCCTCTAATAAATGTGAAAGAAAATGGCAACCCATATTAAAAAATGGACATTGTTACTCCTTATGGCAATTTCTCTTTCTTCCAGAAAATACAGTTTACTTTAGTACAGCAGCCCCAATAGGACTGTCCTGACAATAGATTTTTGTGTAGTGTTAATGTATGGTATTATGTGTAGCGAAAGGAAAGATCAAAATATTAAGAGAGACATTACTATTTTTAATAGAATTGGTATAATAAATCATCCATCCTTAAAGAGCATACATCTCTTCCACTCAAGGGTTTCTTTCTGAGTTTACCATGAAATATATTTTCCTGATAAGATTCTGCATTCTGATCCATTATTTCTCTAAAAGCCTTGTTAAGAGATTTAAAGTATAAGACACTGCTACATGGTCTGTGGTACTTCATTGACAGTAAGCTTCCATTCTGAAACTGAAGGAAATAATATATATATATATATATATATATATATATATATATATATATATATCCCACAGGTGTTTAGAGCCCCTTCTCCCTATTTGAATTACTAAATATTGACCTTAAATTAAAAAATAAAAAACATTTTATGTAAGTTTATATTTAAACAATATTGTTAATTTTTGTTTTTTGTTTTCATTTTTTTTTTGTCAGAAAAAAAGGACAGATTTAAAACTTCTTTAGTAAAATGTTATGGAAAAATTAAAATGCATAAGTGATATAATCATTGTGACCCTAGAGAGGAATTTGAAGTAAAAAAGTGGAACTCGGTTTGTTATTGATGCATGTCTCTCCCTGACCCTCACACATATTTCCAAGGAAGGGTTGGATGTTGTTTGAATCTTAGACTAGAATTAAATGCTATATATCTAATGGAGTTTTCCTTCCCCCAAATGAATTTGAATGTGCTCATCTATAAAATGAGGGAGGAGGATATAACTCAGATCTGTGTCCATTAAAGCCTGAGGAGAATGCCAACAAGCTAGATAAGAGTATATGGCCCTAATTTTGTTTCTCACTTCCTTTTTCCTGATTTTTAGTATGCCTAAAGAAATTAGCCCAGTTGATAATGCTTCTTCAAAGACATACTCTTGAAATAGCTCAGTGAGGAAATCCTAGGGACTACAGTGAGAAACGCAGAGACTCTGAATTCACGTCTATTGAGTGGAACTCTCATTGGACTTGATAGATATATTCTGGAAATAAATTAACATTTTAACTAGTTTGGAAGTCTGGCCATAAGTATAATTGAGGTAGTTCTGAAATAGGGCCTGGTGGACCACAAAGTATATTTTAAAACCATATTTACATACTTGAGACTGTTTGATTTGTAGAGATTATTTTGAAGGCTACTCATTGTAACCGTTTCCCTCAACCAAGTAATGACCACAATCAACCTCTCAGTGACTTCTGATGATACTTTTACTAATAACTGTGCAGTAGTACAGTCAGAGATTTTCTGCTGTTTTAATGGACATTGGCAATAGAAATCAGCAATAGAAATTTTGAGATGAATGGGCCTAAATTTGAATGTACTTTGGAGTAAGAAAAAAATGTGTCATTTACTGTAGGAAGATTTATAAAAAAGCATCTCGAGCCTGGATTTTAATGTACTGTGGTTGATTTTATATATTTAAAAATGTTTATAAACTTTATATTTCTAAACTATCTTCTCTATACTCATGTTGGTACTCAGTTTTGGTGTTTTTTTTGGTATAAAGTAGGTTTCCAAGTGTAAATCCCAAACTCATAGCATTATAACTTTAAGAGATAAGAGTTTAAGTTAAAATGCTTTGAATTGTGAATAATGGCCATGAAGGAATTATTCCTAAATATGAGATCACAAGAGAAAGACAATAGAGCTAAGAAAATAGAACTCATTATATCTAAAACCATAATTAAATTTAAAAAGCTATGAATACATATAAACATAATAAAGGATGGTAGAGGTGATTGATTTAAAAGATCATAAATGTGGGTTAAGGATAAAATTATCATGGATAACTTGTTGGGTTTCATTAGAAAACAATTCAATAATGATTGCTTAGATCTGATCCCACTTTGCTTCTCCAATTTTCTTTTTTTTAATTAATCGATTTATTTTTTATGGTGACATTGGTCAACAAAATCCAATAAATTTCAGCTGTTTATTTTAACAGTAATGTATATATGTATTTACACTGTATGTTCATTTCCCATATTAGATTTCTTTCTGTCACCACATATTTCACCCCTTTAACCCTGTCTACCTCCCCACTATCTTCTAGTAACCACTAGTAACCCTGTCTACCTCCCCACTATCTTCTAGTCTATTGTCAATGTCCATGAGTCTTTGTTTGTTTATCCTGTTCATTTGTTGATTTTAGATTTATATCCCACATATAAATGATATTATGTGATTTTCAACTTTTTCTGTCTGGCTTATTTCAGCTTAAGATGATTATCTCACAGTCCATCCATGTTGTTGCAAATGGCAGTATTTCATCTCTTCTTATGGCTGAGTAATATTCTATTGTATATATGTACCACAGCTTCTTTAGCCAATCATCTGTTGTAGGACATTTCAGTTACTTCTATATCCTGGCCACTGTGAATAATGGTGCTATGAACGTTGGTGTGCAAATATCTTTTCAGATATGAGTTTTCAAGTCTTTAGGGTAAATACTCAATAGAAGGATTGCTGGATCATATGATAGATCAGTTCTTAGTTTTTTGAGAAACCTCCATACTGTTTTCCATAGTGCTGGATCAATTTACAGTCCTACCTGCAGTGTATGAGGGTTCCTTTTTCTCCATATCCTACCCAATATTTGTTATTACTTGTCCTGTTAATAATAGCTATTCTAGGTGTGAGATGATACCTCATTATGGTTTTGATTTGTATTTCACTAATAGCTAGTGATGTTGAGCATCCTTTCATATATTTGTTGGCCATTTGTATGTCCTCTAGGGAGAAGTGTCTGTTCAGGTCTTATGCCCATTTTTGATTGGATTGTATGTTTTTTGTTGTTGTTGTTGTTGTTCTTGAGTTGTATGAGTTCTTCATATATTTTGGATATTAGGCCCTCATTGGAGGCATTGGTTGCAAATATGTTTTCCCATTCTGATGGTTGCCTCTTTCCCTTGTTGACGATTTCTTTTGCTGAGCAGAAGCCTTTTAGTTTGATGTAGTCCCATTCATTTATATTTGCTTTTACTTCCCTTATCTTTGAGGTCAAATTAATAAAATCCTCTTTAAGTACAAGGTCCTTGAATTTAAGTTCCTAAGTTTTCTTTTATGCATTTCATTGTTTCAGGTTTTATATTCAGGTCCTTAATCCATTTCGAGTTAATTTTGGTGTGTGGTGATAGATAACAGTCATTTCATTGTTTTACAGGTGGTTCTCCAGTTTTCCCAGCACCATTTATTGAAAAGACTTTCTTTTCTCCACTGTATGTTTGACTTATTCTCTCATATAAATATGGGTTTACCTCTGGACTCTCGATTCTGTTCCACTGGTCTGTTTTTCTGCCAATATCATGACATTTTGATTATTGTCATTTTGAGTATAACTTGAAGTCAGGCAGAGTGATGCTTTTGTTCTTTTTTCTCAAGATGGCTTTGGCAATTGGGGGTCTTTTGTGTTTCCATAAAAATCTGATGAATTTTTGTTCTATTTCTTTAAAAAATGCTGATGAGATTTTGATAGGGATTGCATTAAATCTGTATAATGCTTTAGGTAATAAGGTCATTTTAACTATGTTGATTCTTCCAATCCAAGAACACAAAATATCTTTCCATTTCTTTGTATCTACCTCAATTTTTTAAATTGGGTCTTGTAGTTTTTGTTATACAGGTCCTTCACTTGTTTCATTGGATTAATTCTTAGGTATTTTATTCTTTTTGTTGCAATTGCAAAAGAAATTATTTTTCCAATTTCTTTTTCTGGTGCTTCATTATTAGAGTATTGGAAAGCTATGGATTTTTGAACATTGATTTTGTATCCAGGAAATTTACTGTATTTGCTTATTGTTTCTAGTATTGTTATTGTGGAGTCTTTAAGGTTTTCTATATAGAAAATCACATCATCCGCAAATAGTGACAGTTTGATTTCTATTTTTCCTATTTGGATGCTTTTTATATGCTTCTCTTGCCTGATTGCACTCACTAGGACTTCAAATGTAATAATGAATCACAGTGGTGATAGTGGGCAGCCTTGCCTTGTTCCTGATCTTAGAAGAAAGGTTTTTAGTTTTTCACTATTAAGTATAATGTTGGCTAAGGGTTTGTCATATATAGCCTTTATTATGCTAAGGTACTTTCCTTCTATGCCAATTTTGTGAAGTGTTTTGATCATAAATGGATGCTGTATCTTGTCTAAGGATTTTTCTGCATCAGTGATACGATCATATGATTCTTATTGTTTAATTTTGTTGATGTGGTGTATCACATGAATTGATTTGCATATGTTGAACCATCTCTGTTCTCTGGGATGAAACCCGCTTGATGGTGGTGTATAATCTTTTTAATATGTTGCTGTATTTGGTTTGCTAGTATCTTATTTAGGATTTTTGCAACTGTATTCATGAGAAATATCAGTCAGTAGTCTTTGTTTTTTTTTTTTTGTTTTTTTTTTTGGTGTTATTTTTATCAGGTTTTGGTATTAGGGTAATATCGGCCTCATAAAACGAGTTGGGGCATATTGCCTCCTCTTCGATTTTTGGAAGAGTTTGAGGAGAATATGTATTAAGTCTTTCAATGTTTGGTAGAATTCAGTAGTGAAGCCATCTTGTCCTGGGATTTTACTTTTTGGTAGGTTTTTAATGATTGTTTCAATTTCTATACTGCTGATTGGTTTATTTAGATTTTTCCAGTTCTTGATTCAGTCTAGGAAGTTTATATTTTCTAAGGACTTGTTCATTTCTTCTGTGTTATTAAATTTGGTGTTACATAGTTTTTTTACAGTATTCTTGTATGATCCTTTGTATATCTTCAGTGTTGTAATTTCTCCTCTTTTATTCCTGATTTTGTTTATTTGTGTCCTTTTTTTTTAGTGAGTCTAGCCAAGAAATGATCCAGTGGCTTCCGTTAATGTTGGCCACGAAACAGTACAGTGGAGCGGGTAAACATTTACCATGTTTCTGATGTCACTCTTCCCTCCATTTATTTTCTATTCAGCCTATTCCCTGTAGCTATCAGAAAGAGTGCAGAAGGAGAAAATTCCACCATTACAGTTACGATGGTGCCTGGCAAATAATAAAAATCTTAGCATAGAAACCCCATATTTCTCATATATGTCACAACATATTGACCAGATAATACGTTTTCTTGTTTCACTTGATTGAACAAGGAGTCTTTGCCAAGTTAAGATGATTCCTATACAATAAAATGTGACAAAGAGAGCAACTTTTTTTTTTAAGTTTGTTCTCTGATCTAGCCTTTAATCCCAAGCTTCAAAAAATGCATATTCTTTTAATAGAAATATACAATTCAAGATCACATTTGTTCCCATGAAATTTTTCCACAATTTTGAACTGACAAATACCAAGATATTATTTTCTATTTTCCAAAGCTGTATCTTTATAATCCTAATATCTAAAGAATAACACACACACACACACACACACACACACACACACACACACACACACAATATTCCTGCTAAATACATTGCTATACCGTTTTAATATATTAAGCTTCTGGCTTTATTTGTACATTTCAAGCAGAATATAATTTAGATGCAATTCTGTATTAATTGTGTCATATTCCTACATGAACTGTTGTAAAGGACATGTTGAATGGAGTTTTCAAATGGGATAGTATATACTCTGAGATCTTACAGAAAACAAAACAATGCAAAAACTATGTAGAGTTATGAGGTGGTAACTCCATTTTGGGACAATATTGTTAAAATGTTTTACTTAAGAAAAAGTATTCAGAACATTTAAAAATCTCACAAAGTTTTTGTTATAGCATATATGTATTCTAATAGAAGCTTTATAAATTATTTCCAAATAACTCGTTCTAAAGTAATTTATTACATTAAGAAAAAACCTTCATAAAAAGATATGTTTTATTTTCTATTTTATTCAAAATAACTTTTTCTGTTTTCATTTAAATTTTCAGTTTTATATTATCATAATGCTTGACTTTGTGTTACCTCTTGAAGTGCTTCATGATCATATAAGCAGGACTAAATAAGAACTAAATGCACCTAAGTTTAATGGTTTCTGCTCACCAGGTACATAATTACTGCCAGGGATGCTAAAAATGCAGAATATCTGTCACATATTTAAAAAAGCATACACAGGGAGCAGTGATGAGAAAGATGTAAATCATAGCTGGAGGTAATGATTAGTCTAAATATCTTGCTACAGCAAACATAGTATTTGGAAATTCATGAACATTTCTTTTAAATGTTCAAAAGTCTTGGCAAAATGAACCGTACATTAAGTAAAACACTCATGACTGCACTGCCTATACACTAAGCCACCCATAATTTTTCGGAAGTTTCTTTCTATGAAACATGAAAAAAAAGGACCATAAATCTTTTTCTTCAGAACTGGCTTTGGTGACAAATAAGTTTGAGATAAATAATACAGATAATCTCACTTCTCTAACACCCATTATGTAGTGCTATGCCACAAAGTTTTCTTAAGAAGTAATTTATTCTTTTAAGTGCAATATATATTCATTAATAATAAAAAATGTGGTCATTCTATACTAAATAATAAACATAATATGTGAGTCTTGCATTCTATAATTTCTTATAAAAATTATCCACCCTAGATTCTTTCTTTAAAAATCCATTTGGGTTAATCCCCTTCTTTTGGGAAGAATAATTAACCCTTTGGCTATTTAATAAGAAGAAAGGTGGTCTCACATCATTCCAGTCTATATGCTTTTCTACTGTTACAATGCTCACTCTGGTGTTGGACACCCCACTATCCTTGAAACACAGAAAGGCAACCCACTAAACTGACAGCAATTGAGGGATGAACATGGGCAAATCATACTTTTCTTTATTCCTCTGATTCCTTTTAAGTGGTCAGTAAATATTTTGTGAGTGAATAATTACCTTTTTATTTTTTAAAATACTACCATGCAGTGTTTATGTGCTATGCTGAAGAATTGATGCAAATTTCATTATTTATTTACCAGCTCCTTTCTAAGAACAGTCATGAGACCTCCCTGCCTGAGAAATGGGAGTCCATTGCAAAGCCCTCTATCCTTTCTAGACACACAAACCCTGTAGAACCTTGGGAAATACTGCTTTTGTCCTGTATTAAAGGTTATATTCTGTAGAAAGGGCTGTGCGTAATGATGGTGCTGAGATGATAGCTTATGTTATTCATTGTTTTGTCAAGATAACAGTTTCATAAAAATAAATATCATTGTAATCTTCATTTTTAGTTGTTTATATTTCTGAGAATCATGTAAGACAATGAGAGTAGAGGAGAAGTGATGGAAAGTCAATTCTATTAAATGTCTGTTCTGTATCAAGACACTGTTTCCCCTAGGAGGCATAGATTCATCATTATTTTCTTTTCAAGAGGAGTAAATGAAAATTTCAAGAGGAGCAAAGTCCTCAGGTTGATGACTTACAGAGTAAGATTTGGAACCCAGGAGTGTCTAATTTTAACTAGTGTTCTTTCTATAATACAACTTTTTTCTAATTTTAGGGGAGAGAGGGAAGAAGGTATCATTCGGAGGATATGGGAAGTTATTGCACAGACCTACATGGGAAGCATGGGGAATTTTGAATAACAGTATTCAAGGAATTAACATCTTACAAAAATAGAAGGGTGACGCGGCTCTAGCCAAAGAAGACCATGCAAAATAAGCAGTTATAACTGTTGCGCTGATGTCATATAATTTTTCACTGAAATAATTTGCAGAAGTCTTTAGAATGTTGTGGTTTCCTTGTGTTAATATGTAATGGTGCACTCAACTTTAAAAGAAAATCCATTTTGTGGAGTTGTGAAGATCAATTAAAACATCTTTGAGAGGTGAAGGAAGATGGCAGACTAGGTAAAAGCAAGGTTTGTCTCCTCCCTGGTCTGCATTGAAATTACAACTAAATTATAAAATAATCAACACGGAGAATTACCTGAAGTCCAGTGGATTGTAACACCTATGTGATAAACCTGTATTATAATACAAAGGAGCCACATCGAAGCCAATCCAGTGTAGGAAACAACCATCTGCAGATCACTTTGTAGTTTCCACTGGGTAGCCTTGAGATATTAAAAGCAGTGGCTGATTTTGGCCAACCGAGGATCACAAAACCAATGTACTCAGAGGCTGGCACCAGACCACAACAGAGCAACTCCTGACTAGTCCATTATTGGTACACACAAAGGGAGGTTGCAACAAGTACACAAGCCTCCTAGGGCATATCCCACTCAGTGGGGTCAGTCTCCACACAACTCTTACCCTTTGGGTGAAGCCACTTCCCACAATTAGTCAGCCTGAGAAATAATCCCACCCACTGAACTACTAACAACAATAAAAGCTTGGCGACAATGGAAGGTCACACACAACCCACACAAAGATCATGTCCAGAGATCATAGCATAGGGGGATCAGGAAGAGTGTGTCATTAGGCCACACAGAACGTCTGCCACATTAGGCCATTAAGACAAGGGTGAGAAATGAAACAAATATTCCTGACACATAGAAATGAAAACAGAGATCCTGATAAAATAAGAAAACAAAGAAATATGCCACAAATAAAATAACAGGAAAAAACTCCAGAAAATAAGCTAAATGAAATGGAGGCTAGCAACCTACAAGAGACAGAGTTCAAAATAATGGTTATAAGGATGCTCAATGAACTTATGGGGAGAATGGATGAGCACAATGGATGAGCACAATGTGAACATCAATAGAGAGACAGTAAGCATAAAAAAAGAACATAGAAACCATAAAAAAGAGCCAGACAGAAATGAAGAATACAATAACTGAAATGAAGAATATACTAGAAGAATTCAACAGTAGATTGGACAAAGCAGAATATTAAATCAGTGAACTGGAAGATAAGGTAGCAGAAAACACCCAATCAGAACAACAAAAAGAAAAAAGAATTGAAAAAAATGAGGATAGTTTAAGAGACCTCTGGGACAACATGAGGTGTAACAATATCTGGATCATAGGGGTACCTGAAGGGGAAGAGGGAGAGCAAGGGATTGAGAATCTATTTGAAGAAATACTGACAGAAAATGTCCTTAAACTGGCAAGAGAATCATACATAGAAGTTCAGGAAGAATAAAGAGTACCAAACAAGAGGACTTCAAACAGACCCACACCAAGACACATCATAATTAAAATGCCAAAGGTCAAAGACAAAGAGAGAATCTTAAAAGCAGCAAGAGAAAGGCAGCTAGTTTCTTACAAGGATACTCACACAAGAATGTCTGCTGATTTTTCAATGGAAACTTTGCAGGCCATAAGGGACTGGCAAGAAATATTCAAAGTTATGAAAAACAAGAATCTACAACCACAACTACTCTACCCAGAAGACTTTCAATTAAAATGGAAGGTGAGATAAAATACTTCCCAGACAAGAAAAGCTTAAGGAATTCATCACCAATAAGCCAGTATTACAAGAAATGTTAAAGGGTCTTCTGTAAAAGAAGAAGGGATAAAAAAGAAAATAGAAATAACAAATACAAATAATAAAATAGCAATAACTATGTACCTATCAGTAATCACTTTAAATGTAAATGGATTAAATGGTCCAATCAAAAGGCATAGGGTACCTGAATGGATAAGAAAACAAGACCCATTCATATGCTGTTTACAAGAGATGCACTTCAGATCAAATGACATGGATTGAAAGTAAAAAAATGGGAAAAGATATTTCATGGAAATGTAAATGAAAAAAAGCCAAGGTATAGATATTTATATCATATAAAATAGATTTTAAAACAAAGGCTATAAGAGACAAAAAAAGGTATTACATAATGATAAAGGGATCAATATATCAAGAGGACATAATCCAAGTACATTTACACACCAAACACAGGAGCACCTACATACATAAAATATTTATTGACTGACATAAAAGGAGAGATCAATAATAAAACACTCATAGTAAGAGACTTAAACACGCCATCTACCAATGGACAGATCTTCCAGGCAAAGAATCAATAAATATGATTTGATTTAATAGATATTTTCAGACCATTTTATACCCCAAAGCAGCAAAATATACATTTTTCTCAAGTGAACATAAAACATTTTCTAGGGAAGACCACATGTCATGACACAAAACAAGTCTGAATAAATTTAAGAAGATTGAAATCATTTCAACCATCTTCTCTGATCACAATGATATGAAACTAGAAATCAAGTACAAGGAAAAAATGGGAGAGTACACAAACACATGGAAGCTAAAAAATATGCTACTAAACAAAGAATGGGTTATTAATGAGGTCAAGGAAGAAATCAAAAGATACCTAAAGACAAATAAAAATGAAAATACAATGACTTGAAATCTATGGGACACAATGAAAGCAGTCCTAAGAGGAAAATTCATAGCAATACAAGCCTACCTCAAGAAACAAGAAAAAGCTCAAATAATCTAACCTTACACTTAAAAAAACTAGAAAAAGAGCAGCAAGGAAGCCCAAAGTGAGTAGAAGGAAGGAAATAATAAAGATCAGAGCGGAAATAAATGAAATAGAGTCTAGGAAAACAATACAAAAGATCAATAAAACTAAAAGTTGGTTCTTTGAAAGGATAAACAAAATTGACAGGCCTTTAGACAGACTCATCAAGGAAAAACAGAGAGACTCGAATAAATAAAATCAGAAATCAAAGAGGAGAAATAACTATGGACACAGAAATACAACAGATCATAAGAAAATACTATGAGCAATTATATTCCAACAAATTGGACAATCTGGAAGAAATGGACACATTCTTAGAAACATACAATATCCCATGACTGAGTCAAGAAGAAACAGAAAATCTGAACTAACCGATTACCACCAATGAATTAGAATCAGTAATCAAAAAACTCCTGAAAAAACAAAATCCTGGACCAGATGGATTCATAGGCAAATTTTACCAAATATTCAAAGAAGAATTATCATCTATTCTTCTCAAACTATTCCAAAAAATTCAAGAAAAGGGAAGGCTCCCTACCTCCTTTTATGAGGCCACCATTACCTTGATTACAAAACAAGACAAAAACATTACAAAAAAAAAAAAAAGAAAGAAAACTATAGGCTGATATCTCTTATGAATATTGATGCAAAAATCCTCAATGAAATATTAGCAAATCGAATTCAGCAATACATTAAAAATATCATACACTATGATCAAGTTGGATTTATTCCCAGGATGCAAGGTTGGTATGATGTCTGCAAATCAATTAATGTGAAATACAACAATAACACATAGGAAGATAAAAACCATATGATCATATCAATAGATGAAGAAAAAGCATTTGACAAAATCCAGCATCCATTTATGATAAAAACTCTCAGCTCGGTAGGAATAGAAAGAACATACCTTAACATAATAAAGGCCATATATGACAAATATCATACTCAATGGGAAAAAGCTAAAAACATTTTCCTTAAGATCAGGAATAAGACAAGGATGCCCACTTTCACCACTCCTCTTCAACATTGTATTGGAAGTCTTAGCCACAGCAATAAGACAAGAAAGAGAAATAAAAGGCATCTGAATTGGAAAGGAAGAAGTAAAACTCTCGTTATTTGCTGATGACATGATACTATATATAGAGAATCCTAAAGATTCCACTAAAATCTGTTAGAACTGATCAATGGATTTAGTAAAGTAGCAGGTTACAAAATAATTATTAAAAAATCAGTGGCATTTTTATATATCAATGATGAACTTTCAGAAAGAGAAATTAAGAAAACAATCTTAATTTTTATCGAAAACTATAAAATACCTGGGAATAAAACTGACCAAGAAGATAAAAGACTTCTCAGAAAATTATAAGTCATTGAAAAAAGAATTTGAAGAAGACACAAATAAATGGAACCATACACTGTGCTCATGGGTAGGGAAGAATCAACATAATTCAAATGGCCATACTACTCAAGACAATCTATAGATTTGATGCAATCCTTATCAATCAAAACACCAATGGCATTTTTCAGAGAGCTAGAACAAATAATCCTAAAAGTTATACAGAACCATAAAAGATCCCAAATACCCATGGCAATATTGAGAAAGAGGAACAAAGTTGGAGATATCCTACTACCTAATATCAAACTATACTACAAGGCTACAATAATCAAAACAAAACAACATAGTACTAGCATAAAAAACAGATACATTAATCAATGGAATGGAATAAAGAGCCCAGAAATAAATTCAAGCTTATATGCTCTTTTAATATATGACAAAGGAGGCAAGAATACACAATGTGGTAAAGACAGTCTCTTTATAAATGGTACTGGGAAAATTGGACAGATGCAAAAAAAAAAAAATAAAAGAAAAAAAAAAGAAATAGAAGAAACTGAATCACTTTCTTACACTGTATACAAGAATAGACTCAAAATGGATTAAAGACTGAAATGTAAGATCCGAAATCATAAAACTTTTAGAAGAAAACATAGACAGTAAACTCTCTGATATTAATAACAGTAATTTCTTTTCAGATATACCTCCTCAGGCAAGGGAAACAAACAAAAAAATAAACAAATGGGACTACATCAAACTAAAATGTTTTTGTACAGCAATGAAACCATCAACAAAACAAAAAGATTACTGAGTGATTGGGAAAAGATATTCGCTAATGATATCTGATAAGAGGTTAATATCCAAAATATATAAAGAATTCATACAACTCAATAGGAAAAAACAATCCAAGTATAAAATGGACAGAAGACCTAAACAGATACTTCTCGAAAGAGGAAATACAGATGGCTAATAGACATATGAAAAATGCTCAAGGTCACTAATCATCAGAGAAATGCAAATTAAAACCGCAATGTAGTATCACCTGACACCTGTTAGATTGGTATCATCAATAAATCAAAGAACAAGTGTTGGCAAGGATGCGGAGGAAAGGGAACCCTCATACATTGTTGGTGGGATTGCAAATTGGTGCAGCTGCTATGGAAAACCATCTGGAGGCTTCTCAAAAAATTAAAAATGGATATACCTGTTGACCCAGCAATTGCACTTTTGGGCATCTATCCAAAGAAAACCAAAACAATAATTCGTAAAGATCTATGCACCCCAATATTCATGGCAGCACAATTCACAATAGCCAAGATATGGAAGTAATCTAAATGCCCATCAACAGAAAATTGGATAAAGAAGTTATGGTTCATATATATGACAGAATATTACTCAACCATTAAAAAATGAAATCCTACCATTTGCAATGACATAGATGAACCTAGAGGTCATTATGCTGAGTAAAATAAATTAGACAGAGAAAGATAAATACCATATGATTTCACTTATATGTAGAATCTAAGTAACAAAAAGAACAAACTAATCAAAAACAGACTCACAAATATAGTGGACAATTTGGTGATGGACTGGAGAGGGGGTTGGGGGGCTGGGAGAATGGGGTGAAGGGTTAAAGAAGTACAAATTAGTAGCTGATAGATGGTCATGGGGATGGGTAGCACAGCATAGGGAATGCAGTTAGCATTAATATACTGGCTAGGTGGAAAACCAGAGGAGAGAAAGAACAATTATGGAGATAGTTTTATAAACTATATAAATGTCTAACCAATGTACTGTATACTTGAAACTAATTAAAATAAGTAAATATATTGTTAAAAAGTTGATAAGAATAAAATAAGGGAAAAAAAACCCCACACGATGGACAACACCAAGAGTGAACTCTGCCTAATATAAACCATGGACCTGGGATGATGATGATGTGTCAGTGTAGGTTTATCAATTACAACATATATACCACTTTGTGTAGGATGTTGATAACAGAGGAAGCTGTGGGGGGGTGGCGGGGGGGGTAAGGGGGGTTGGAAAGGGATTATATGGAAAATTTCTGTGCTTTCTTCTCAATTTTTACTGTGAAACTAAAATTGCTGTAAAAAATAAAATCTATTAAAAAAACTTTGAAAGAAAAAATATGAACACTATAAGGAACCACTGAAATATTGTTCATTTATTTTTGTACTAGTTTGGAAGGCTACAAGTCAGTTTACTCAGGCCAGAATATATATCAGATTTTGGAAATCACTTAAAGGTCGGTGTTTCCCAAAGAATGTTATAGGGGGTTATTTCCATGGAATGCAAGTACGTTATGGGTTACATGGTTAAACGTGTGGGAAGCCCAGGGTTGATCACAGTTTGCAGAGAACGTTCAGTTTGCTTAATATACAGACTTCAAGGTTTGGAAGCATTGTTTACCAGAATTCTTTGAACCTGGGCCTTCTTTACTTAAAGAATCAATAAAGAGATAAGCACCTTCCAAAATTAACAGAACTTTATGTCACAATATTAAAATCTCAAGTAACAAAGAGATTAGTATCCCCTAAAAACACATCATAACCCTTTTATTGATAATAAATTTTATTGATTAATATTTTACTGTATAAATACAATGGCCTTTTCTCATCTGTATCTTAGCAGAATCCTTCCCAGATTGCCTGTTGTAATTTGCTGACTTAAGATTTATGAAGTCCACCTTCCCCTCTACTACTAAATTGAGTAGTTTCTTTCCTGCTGACCACTGGGTAGAGGTTTGAGGTTGTACTCATTTGCAGAAGAAATTCTGGTCCTGATGTGATAAGGAACTGGAGTGTGGAGTCTCCAGCTTTAGGATAAAAAACACTTCCCTTTTTTCTCTGTAATACAGGTATTAGAACTTGCAACATCTTTTTAAAAATTCTGACAAGGCCATTGATTTTCCTACACTACACAGAACTATTGTCCACAGATCTACCTGGAGAAATGATACCCTTTTTCAAATTAGAAAAATCAGACCCAGAATATGTAAGTTATTTGCTCAAAGAATACAGAAGCTGGCATCTCTGCTGGGGAGTAATTACTTGGAGGGACCAAAATGAACTCTCCTCATAAGAACCCTAAGAACTCTTACAGAGACCATAAGAACCTCCTCAATTTGCTAGCTCTTTTCTTAAAGAAAATTAATATCTTCATGACCTAAAGGAGAAAGTGAGCCTAGCACTCAAAGGATAAAATCAATATTTTTGACAGGCTGCACATTTCCAACCTGAAATTTGCCCAAATATTCATTTGTCTCTGGAAGATTCTGGGAAGAATATTTTTATAGCTTTCCAAAAGTTCTACCACTATATAATATTGTGTAGTAAAAATGAAATTAATTGTATATTGAACAGATGCATGAAAAAATGTGAAGTGAGTACCATCATGGTTTCTAATGAATGCATTTTTGGGTATATAATACTTACAGATCCCCATAGGCCTGTAAGGAAAACCCCCATTTTGAACACTATTATTCACCAGTACAACTGATTTCCTTGTTTTTATTTTTCTTTAAATCTTTTCTTGATTAACAAATTATTACATTCACAGATACGTAGGAAAGAAGTTAGATTTGTTTTATTCATAGGATTGAACATATACAATTTTTTGCATTCTAATAGTCTCTTTTTTATTTTCTTATGGAGAAAAATCATGAAATACCATGCAAATTCCAGAGTTCTTTGATAATTCACAATTGAGGAATTCTTTCTTTTAGGGAATAGAACAATGGTATGATAAGATGGAGTTTAGTGAGGGTAATGCAGTTGGTTCAATTGAACGTATTTAGATTCTTAATAAGTAGAAATTTCATATTGCAAAATTTTCAGAAAGTGATATGTTTATCTATGGGACAATGTTGCTTCCATATCTCTCCTCTAATCTGAATAGTGTCCTCACAAATGAATAATTTTTCTAGTTGATGCTTCAACAATAATGGGTGCATGTAAAAGGCATACCTCTAAATCAGAATTCAAGCCTGCCCACCTGTTCTCTTCCATTATTAGTTGATTAATCATGTCTATTTCATTATTCAAATAGTGATACCCTCTACATTAGGCACAGTATTTAAACTTAGTTCTGAGGAAGATCTGTCAGCTAAGTTGATTTTCTGACTGATGCTAGAACATCTGATGACACAGATGAAATTCTTCTAAATATTCTTAGCTTGACAACACTAAGGAAGGACAGCCTGTTGATATATTGTTGTCTCTGAGTTCAGGGGTTAGGTCTTTGACTTCAGGATTTACTGCTTGATTCTGTAAGATGTTCCTCTAGAATTTGTTAGCCTTTCCAATGTCTCCCCTTCTCAACCAGCTATTTCTTCTGTGGCTCCACCATTCATCTGGAGTCACACCATAGCATGTCTCCTTCCTTCTTCCCTATTCACTATCCTATTTACTTCATCATATACTTGTTAAGAAGTTATTATGTTTTCTAGTACAGGCTAAAAGAGACATCAGAAATTAAGAGACAAAAATATAACAAAGACTTTGAGCAGAGTGAGCCATGGCTACTGAGGATGCTTCAGCTCATCTCGACCCAAAGCAAAAGTTCATCCAGCTTTGTCTCTGATCATTAGTACTTAATTTTTGGCTTTCTGTACAGGATGTTAACCCTTTATATATCAAAATAGTCCTTTTTGCATGATTAATTACTTCAGGTGCAGCTATTTTTTGCTCTTTTATGTGTGTCAAAGAAATACCTGAAAGGTTTCTTTTACAGATCAAAAGGCAGATCTTAGTATTTTTTATTTTTTCCTCTTAGTTTTTCTAACTTGCCATAATGAAAAATAGAAAATTTTGAGTTCTTCAGCACAGAAATAAGTAACACTGTTGAGCTAATTTTTCATGACCTATGTTTCATTAGCAGAAAGTAAAACATCTGAGACACCATTTGTAAACGGAGTTGTACAATAGCATCCTAAAACATGAATTATATCTTATAGGTTAATACATAACACTGTCATTTTCCCAGATTTCTATGGCTGCATAATACTAATACCAATAGTGTATTTAAATCTTAGAAATATATTCATTAGAGGAGAAAATTCACAAAACTGATAGACTTTGACATTTAAGTTTTGAGGGTTAGGCTAATCTCTTATCCTAAATGCTTATAGACTAGTAAATTGATTCAAGGAAATCCACTGCATTATTTGTTGATGTGTACATAAATTTATAAATCATAGATGTCAGTCACTAGAATTTAAACATTCAACAGGTTATTATATTTTATTTGCAGAATCAGCCGAAATGTTAATATGCTAACTAAACACAGTGAAGTTTATACCTATATGACTTGATTCACTGTTCCTTTTGGGGTACAGCAAAAGGGTTATGATCTTTATTTTCAAATAGACTAAACATCATCTCTCAATTCTACTACATTTCACTGGATAACTCCTCTCTCCTCCTTTTTAGATTTTCAAAATGAATATGTATTTTCATTAAGGTAATTTTTTTATATTGTACAGAGCTTAAGTATATAATTTCATGATTTTTGACATATGTCTACATCCATATAACCACTGTCCCAAACAGATTATAGAGCATTTGCATCACTCCAGAGAATTCTTCAGCTTCTAGGCAATTCTTCCTCCCATAGACATCCACAGTTATAAATTATATATATATGTAAACTATTTTTGCCTCCTCCAAACTTCATATAAAATGGAATCATAAAATATGAACTTTCTTTTGTCTGATTTTTTAAAATATAATATCTGTTTATGTATGTTATTGCATGTACCACTAGTTAATTCTTTCTTATTGCTGAGTTCTGTTGAGTAAATATACCGTAATTTGTTTCTCTAGTCTCCTGTTGATTGATTTGTGAACTGTTTCCAGTTTTTGACTATTACGAATAAAAGCTACTATAAACATTCATTTAAGAATCTTTTAGAATTGGACTCGCTGAGTTATATGTTAGCTATATGTTTAAAATTATAATAAATTGACAATTTTCCAAATTGATTCAATCATATTACACTACCACTTGAATATAGTACAGTTTCATTTGCTTCACATTTTTGCCAATATTTGGAGTTCATAGTGTGTAAAGTGGTTTATTATTGTGAATTTCATTTCTGTTTTTCTCATGATTTAAGATGTTTGACATCTTTTCATGTGTATATTGAACATTTATATATCTTACTTTTGTGAATTATCTGTCCATTTTTTTTAACTCATTTTTAAATTGCATTTCATTTTATTATTAAATTGTAAGTTTTCTATATTGTTTCCTAAATGTAAGTACTTTGCTGGATACTTGTACTGAGAGTATTTTCTCCCAGTCTGTGCTTTATTTTTTATCTTTGTAAGAACATAATTTGATAAGTAGTTTTTAACTTGATAAAATTCAGATTTTACATTTTCTATTTATCTTTAGTGTTTTCGATCCTCACTAAAAAATCTTTGTCTACCTCAGGATTATAAAAATGCTCCATTTTCCTCTGGAAGCTTTACAGTTTAGCTTTTAAATTGCTTTTTCATATGAATGATCATCTGGACATTATTTTAGGGTAAGGTATAACACTGAGGGAAGATTTTCCCCCATAGAGATATATAGTTGTTCCACTACTATTTGTTAAACAAGACCTTCCTTTGCTTCACTGAGTTACCTTGGTATCTTCATTCAGTATTAATTGACCACATATGTATGTGTGAGTCTATCTCTGGCCTCTTTTCTGTACCATTGCTCTATTTGTTTATTCCTACGTCCATGTTGCACTGTCTTTATCACTGTAGTTTTATAGAAAGTATTTAAATCATGTAGTAAAAAAATCTGCAATGTCATTATTTCTCAGGTTGTTTTGTTTTTGCTCTTCTGAATCCTTCGATTCTCACATTGTCAGTCAACGTATTGCTAACAGACAAAAAACTTGCTGGAATTTTGTTTGGATTGTTTAATTACATGCCTAGATTAATTTGTAAAGAAATGACATCTTAATATTGATTCCTCTGACCTATAAACATAGTAGAACTCTCCATTTATTTAAGTATTTTTAAATTTGTCTTTGGAATGCTTTGTAGTTTTTGGTGCAGAGATCTTAACTGTTTTTTGTTAAATTTATATCTAGCATTTTGTTTTCAATTCTATTATAAATGCTATTGCTTGCTTAATTTAATTTCTATGTAATGTTAGCTCATAGAAATATGATTGTTTTTTGTGTACTGACCTTTTATACCATAAAATATACTTAATTTTTTTCTGATATACAGTTCTTTTTCTTTTTTAAAGTTTATTGGGGTAACATTGGTTAATACAATTATATAAGTTTCAGGTGTACATTATGATTTGGCATCTATATATTCTATTGAGTGATTACCACCCAGAATCCAGTTTCCTTCAGCTACTATATATTTGATCCCCTTTACCCATTTCACCCTCCCCCCAAAACCCCTATATTTGACCCTCTTTACACTGTCTACCTCTTCTTTCCTCCCTCAACCCATCCTCTCTGATAAGCACTAGTCCATTGTCCATGTCCCTGAGTCTCTGTTTATCCTGTTCATTTGTTGCTTTTAGGTTTATATCCCACATATAAATGGTATCATGTGATTTTCAGCCTTTTTCTGTCTGGCTTATTTCGCTTAACATGATTATCTCAAGGTCCATTCATGTTGTCGCAAATGGCAGTATTTCATCTCTTCTAATGGCTGAGTCATATTCCATTGTATATATGTACCACAGCTTCTTTAGCCAATCATCTATTGTAGAACTCTTCGGTTGCTTCTATGTCCTGGTCACTGTAAATAATGCTGCTATGAACGTCGGTGTACAAATATATTTTTGGATACGAGTTTTCAAATCTTTGGGATAAATACTCAGTAGCGGTATTGCTGCATCTTATGGTAGATCAATTCTTAGTTTTTTGAGGAGCCTCCATACTGTTTTCCATAGTGGCTGTACCAATTTTCAGTCCTACCAGAAGTGTATGAGGGTTCTTTTTTCTCTGCATCCTCTCCAACATTTGTTATTACTTGTCCTGTTGATTATAGCTATTCTAAAAGGTGTGAGATGGTATCTCATTGTGGTTTTGATTTACATTTTCATAATAGCTAGTGATGTTGAGCATCTTTTCATATATTTGTTGATCATTTGTATGTCCTCCAGGGAGAAGTGTCTGTTCAGGTCCTCTGCCCATTTTTTGATTGAATCCTTTGAGTTTTTGCTGTTATTGAGTTATATGAGTTCTTTGTATATTTTGGATATTAGGCCCTTAAGAGAGGCATTGTTTGCAAATATATTTTCCCATTCTAATTTGTTGTCTCTTTACCTTGTTGATAATTTCTTTTGCCAAGTAGAAGCCCTTTAGTTAAATGTAGTCCCATTCATTTATTTCAGCATTTACTTCCCTTGCCTTTGAGGTCAAATTCATAAAATTCTCTTTAAGTCCAAGATCTTTGAATTTAATTCCTAAGTTCTCTTCCATGCATTTTATTGTTTCAGGTCTTATATTCAGGTTCTTAATCCATTTTGAGTTAATTTTGGTGTGTGGTAATAGACAACAGTCTAGTTTCACTCTTTTACAGGTGGCTTTCCAGTCGTCCCACACCATTTATTAAAGAGGCTTTCTTTTCTCCACTGTATGTTGGCTTTTTTATTGCAAATTGTTTGCCCATATAAATATGGGTTTACTTCTGGACTCTCGATTCTGTTCCACTGGTCTGTGTGTCTGTTTTTCTTCCAATACCATGCTGTTTTGATTACTGTTGCTTTGTAGTATAATTTGAAGTTGAACAGAGTGATGCCTCCAGCTTCATTCTTTTTTCTCAGAATGGCTTGGCAGTTCAGGGTCTTTTGTGCTTCCATAAAAATCTGATGATTTTTTGTTCTATTTCTTAAAAAAATGCCAATGTGATTTTGATGGGAATTGCATTAAATCTGTACAATGTTTTAGGTATTATGGTCATTTTAATTATGTTGATTCTTCCAATCCAAAAACACCAAATATCTTTCCATTTCTTTGTATCTGCCTCGATCTCTTTTAATAGGGTCTTGTAGTTTTCATTATATAGGTCCTTCACATATTTAATTAGATTTATTCTTAGGTATTTTATTCTTTTTGTTGTAATTGCAAAAGGAATTATTTTTTCAACTCTTTTTCTGACACTTCATTATCAAACTACGGAATGCTATGGATTTTTGAACATTGATTGTGCATCCAGAAAATATACTGTATTTGCCTATTGTTTCTACTAGTATTCTAGTGGAGTCTTTAGGGTTTTCTCTATAGAGAATCACATCATCTGCAAATAGTGACAGTTTGACTTCTTCGTTTCCTATTTGGATGCCTTTATATCTTTCTCTTGCCTGATTGCACTAACTAGGATCTCCAATGTTATATTGAATAAGAGTGGCGATAGTGAGCAGCCTTGCCTTGTTTCTGCTCTTAAAAGGAAGGTTTAGTTTTTCACCATTAAGTATAATGTTGGCTGAGAGTTTGTCATATATGGCCTTTATTATGTTAAGGTAATTTCCTTCTATACCGATTTTGTTAAGGATTTAAATCATAAATGGATGCAATATCTTATTGAAGGCTTTTTCTTCACTTATTGATATGATCATATGATTATTATTTTTTAATTTGTTTATGTAGTGTATTACATTAATTGATTTGGTATGTTGAACTATCCCTGTTCTCTGGGATGATGCCCACTTGATCATGATGTATAATCTTTTAAATATGTTGCTGTATTCAGTTCACTAGTATCTTATTTAGGATTTTCGCATCTGTGTTCATGAGAGGTATCAGTCGGTAGTCTTCTTTTATTTATTTATTTTTGTTATCTTTACTAGATTTTGGCATTAGGGTCATATTGGCCTCATAAAATGAGTTGGGAAATACTGACTTCTCTTCAATTTTTGGAAGAGTTTGAGGAGAATAGGTATGAAATCTTCTTTGAATATTTGGCAGAATTCAGTGGTGAAGCCATCTGGTCCTGGACTTTTACTTTTTGGTAGGTTTTTGATGATTGTTTCAATTTTCATACTGCTGATTTGTCAATTTAGATTTTCCAGTTCTTCTTGATTCTGTCTATGAAGGTGTATTTTTCTAAAGATTGGTTCATTTCTTCTAGGTTACTAAATTTGGTGTTATATGCTTTTTCGTAGTATTCTTGTATGATCCTTTGTATTTCTGCAGTGTCAGTCATAATTTCCCCTCTTTCATCCCTGATTTTGTTATTTGTTTTCTTTCTCTTTTTTCTTCAGTGAATCTATGCAGTCTTGTCAATTTTATTAACCTTCTCAACAAACCAGTTCTTCATTGCATTTATTTTTTTATTTTTTTTTTCAATTTCATTTATTTCGGCTCTAATTTTGATTATTTCTTTCCTTCTGCTGACTTTAGGCTTCATTTGTTCTTCCTTTATGTTTTTTTAAGATGAAGAGTTAGGTTGTTTATTTGGGCTTGTTCTTGTTTTTGGAGAAAGGCCTGTAATAATATGAACTTTTCTCTTAGGACTGCTTTTGACATATCTCAAAAGTTTTGATATGTTTTACTATCATTATCATTCGTTTCTATGTATCTCTTGATATCTTTTTATTTCTTCTCTGACCCAGTTTTTCTTTAGTAGCATGTTGTTTAATCTCCATGTATTTGTGATACTTCTCACTTTCTTTTTACAGTTGATCTCTAATTTCAAAGCACTATGATCAGAGAATATGGTTAGTATGATTTCAACCCTCTTATGTTGTTGAGGCTCTCTCTGTGTCCCAGTATGTGGTCAATTCTTGAGGATGTTCCATGTGCACTAGACAAGAATGTGTGAGCAGCTCTTTTGGAATGAAAGGCTCTGTAAATGTCAATTACGTCCAGTTGGTTTAATGTGCCATTTAAAGATATTATTTCCTTATTGATCTTCTGTTTGGATGATCTGTCCATATCCTACAGTGGGATATTTAATTACCCCACTATGATAGTGTTTGATCTGTTTCTCCCTTTGGTTCTGTTAGTAATTGCTTTACATATTTCGGGGCTCCCTGATTGGTAGCATAGATATTAATAAGTGTTTATCCTTATGAAGTATCCCTCAGTATCTTTCTTAACTTTTTTGATTTTGAAGTCTATTTTATCTGATATTAGTACCTCTACTCCCACTTTACTCTGAATGCCATTTGCTTGAAATATCATTTTCCACCCTCTTGCTTTGAGTCTATATTTGTCTTTGGAGTTGAAATGTGTTTCCTGGAGGCACCATATTGTTGGGGTTTGTTTTTTGATCCATTATGTAACTCTGTGCCTTTTATTGGTGAGTTCAGTCCATTTAGATTTAGGGTGATTATTAAAATATGAGATCTTTTAGTCATTCTTCCTTTTGCTTTCTGCTAGCTTGTTTTATCCATTGCTTCCTTGTCTTTATGTTTCTGTTTTCTTTTTTTGATTGGAATTTGTTGGCTTTCCCACTAGTTCTTCTTGTTTTATGTTATACACTTCAGTTCTGAATTATTGATGTGTGGTTACCATTACAAATATGTAAAGGATAGTTATATATATATAGTCATTTATATTCTATTGTATGTGCATTATCTGCATTTCCCTCTGTGAATTTGAATCTTTTAATTCTCCCCTTTTCCGTCATTATTGTCTCAGTTTGTCCCTATGTATGGTGAACATTCATTACCATCTTGCTATAGCAATTCTCTTCTTATTGTTTACGCTTACAATGCCCTGTTCTTAGTAAGGGTTGCACTCCTTTGTTTCTATTTGCCTGACAGTCACCTTAGTCCTAATTATGTTTTTTTGTTGTTGTTGTTGTTATTTTTTTTAAGTGATCTGACCCCTTTCGGTATTTCCTGTAATGCAGGTCTCATAGTGGAAAATTCCCTCCTTTTTTCATGTCTGGAAAGTTCTTTATCTCTCCTTCATATCTAAAGAAGAGCTTAGCTGGATACATTATTCTAGGCTGGTAGTTCCTTTCATTTAATAGTTTGAATATTTGATTTCATTCCTTTCTGGCTTATAGGTCTGTGCTAAGAAGTCCAATGATAGTCCAATGGATTTTCCTTTATAGGTTACCATCTCCTTTTCCCTGGCTGCCCTGAGAATTCTGTCTTTGTCATTGATTTTTGATAATTTTAATACAATGTGTCTTGGTGAAGACCTTTTTTGAGGTGAGATAATTGCATGTTTTGTTGACTTCTTGAATTCCAACCTCCAACTCATCCCTTAGATTTGGGAAATTCTCATCAACTATTTGTCTGAAAATGCTTTCTAGTCCTTGCTCCTTTTCCTTTCCTTTGCTAATAACCATTATTCTTATGTTCCCTTTCCTGATGTTGTCAGTTATTTCTTGTATTTCTCTTTCATTATTTTTCATTCTTCGATTTCTCTCTTCTTGCTTCTGATCTATTTGTAGATTTCTGTCTTTGATATCACTGACCCTTTCCTCCATTTGGTCGACTCTATTTCCCAAGCTTTCTATTTCATTTTCATCTCTTGCAGTGTATTCTTTATCTCCCAAAGTTCTTTTCGGTTCTCTTTGAGAGTTTCAATATCCTTGCTAAAGAAGTCGTTTTGCTCATCTAGTGTTTTCAATTCCTGAAATTGTTGATATGACTTGTTTTGGATCTTACTGAGTTTTTTCAGAAGTACTATCCTTAATTCTCTGTTATTTAAGTTGCATATTTCAATGTCTATAAGCTTATTTTCTGGAGATTTTTCTTTTTCTGTTTGAGATGCTTTGTCACCTTGGTCGTTATTGGTGTTTAAGACTATTTCTCCATCTTGTCATTAGTGGAAGTGTATTCTGCTTTTTTTTTCCAGAAAGATTATTTATTATATAAAGGTCTCTCTTTAGCCTGTTGCAATGAAGGCGATTTTCTTTTGGTTTTCAGTAGGTGGTGTCTAAGCCTATTGGATCCCAGGTTTATGTAAAGCCTTAATAATACCTTTTCTTTTCTTATAGATATTTAATCATGCTCGCTATCCTCAGTCTCAGTCTCTGTCAATGTTAGCAACAGTTTTGGTATTATTTGCTTAGATTCCCCTAGGGCTCCACAGTGTTTGGTTTGGAGGATATGAGGGAAGGAACCTCTGGGTTAGGGGTTGTGAGCTGTGGCTCAGCCTTGGTTTTGCAACTGTTGCTGGTAAAAATCACCTATTGTTTCTCTGTCATCCTGCTTCTCTGCTTTCTGCCCTGATGACTAGGCCATGCCACCGGCTGCGTGGATCTCACAAGTTCTCTCAGGCAGGGCTGTTCATGGAACCTGCTGCACCTTCTCCTTTCCCCCTCCTCCTACAAAGAGCTCAGGCTGCAAAAGGCAGCTTCGTTATTTCTCTAAGTCCACCACCCAATACCCGGGATTCTGACCTGTGGTAGCTCATATGCACAGATTCCAGGCTCAGACATGGGTGTTTGGGTGTTTTTTGTTGAGTTTTAGATGTTCAGTTTATTGTTGTTACAAGGGGAGAGGTCTGGGGATGACTCTTGCTCTGCCATGTTTCTCCACACTCATTTTTTTGTTTCCTTTTTCATTACTCGAATATCATTTTATTATTTCATTTTAATTTTTATGTCAGTTTTTTTTGTTATACATCTTTGTACCTTGTTTAAACTAGCTTCTGTAGAAAATAAAATACAGTTTAATTGGAGTTAACATTTACATTATATAGAATACAAGAACCTTAAAAAAATACAATTTCTTTTACCCCTTTATCCTATAATTTGCTTCAACGAATGTTACAAAATCCACAGTGTACTATTATTTTTGCTTTAAAAAATCAGTGACTTTTAAATAAATAGAGAAAAAATAATAGACTTTTATAAATGTAATGCTTACCATCTTCATATTCTTTGTCTTTGAATTCTTTCCAGTTTCATTTGTTATTATTTCTAGTCAACTCAAAGAACTTCTTCTAGAAGAGTTTAGAGTCCTGGTATGCTTGTTACTAAGTCTATGAGCTTTTATTTTCTGAAAAAAAATTGTATAGTCTTTTATCTTAAGAGGTAGGGCATGCCATTGTAGGGATTTAAGCAGAGGAGTGAAATCAAAATTTAATTCTTTTAAAGGTACTCATTACAAGAATAACTGGTTGAGTACAGGTTGGAAGTGGGACAACAGGACACAGGGTACCAAGTCAAAGTACAATTACAGCAGCCTAGGCAATGACAAGGATAGAAGGGATAGATATAGACACATTGACTTGGTCTTATTAAATAGTCCAAGGAGACAACACAAACGTCTTGGTTCAAAACAAGTTCTAAGCCTCAATACAACTTAACAAATTGACATTCTAATTTACCAACATGTTTTAAATTGGGAGGAATTAAACATGTCAAATTCTAATCACATGTGAATATGCTGACAAAAATAAAGCAATCTATAATAAAGTGAAGGACCAAAACTAAGAGGCATGACCTAAATCTATTTACCTTTTTTGCTTTGATTACAATATATAATAATTACAATATACAATATAAATACAATATTTATATTGTGATTATTATTGTAATATATAATATAATATAATATAATATAATTACAATATATAATCTAGCTCTTCGTAAACCATGGCATATGAAAATTAAGTATTTTGTTATGTGCTTTTTGTTTAACAATAGAGTCCAGATCAGATAATAATTATTGTTGAATTATAATAGCTGGCATCAGTGTAAGAAACATTTATTCCTCTTTTAACTAATTACTAGATATTATTATTACCATTCATATGTAAGCTTGTTAATTAGTGAATTACATGAGAAACATGAGTGTTAAGCATAACAAAAAAATTTCGAAGTATTTCTTCTTCATTTCTTTCTTATTCTCTTCAAAATGGGGTGGGGGAGTGTCACAATTTTTTACAAAGGACCTTCATGTCAGGGTACTTCTAGTTCAGTAAATCTTAACTGTGGCTGATACTACCTGTAGGAATTATTTGAGAATGTGTATAAGAATTTGGTTACATACATACTTGGGGGATGATACTTATATTTTAGTAGAAGAATAGCAAGAATCCTAAACATTCTGGAATGCATTGGACTATCTCACACAGTAAACTGCCATGCTCCAAATAGCAATAGTGCCTGTGCTGAGGGTGGGAGTGATGTCAACTTCTTCTTTAAATATTCCACCATACTTAACACAATATTTTACATCATAATTATCAGTTATTATATTTTGCGTTATATTTTTAAAATAATGAATATATAAATAAACGAATTATTCAACACATTTGGGTACATTGTAAAACATGCAGGGATTTATGTCTCTGATCCAGTAGGAATATAATGATTTTGTTTTGGTCGGCCAGTCAATTTATAGTCAGAACCAATCCTCCTACCCACTCTGTGCCCTATATAAAGTGAATTGTTTCCCTTCATTGTAAAGCTGGCCTAGATTTTTTTCATTTTAAATATGGTGCATGCATCATAAATTAATGCTAGACTTATCCAATGTAGCCAAGAATACAATAGAATTACTGGAATCTACTATTCTTATGAAATTGCTATGTAGTCAATTATATGGCCTAATATTCTATTACTCAAATTATTCTCAATGTCTATATTTCTTAAGTAGAGGGGAAAAAAAGGTTAATCTGCTCGTTTTCTCTTCTCTTCTTTTTATACTAAAAAGGTGAAATAACTTTGGATATTTTAAAATAATTTATAAGGTTTCCTTACACAGAGGTACAGAGTAATACATGTGGGGTGGTGCAGTAGGCTTTTTAACTTGTTTAACTCATATATTCATCTGTTTTCATTCAACAATCAAACCTTACATTTCTACAATATTAGAGATGTTCTGCTAAATACTGCACTTAACAACTTAGAATTTAAATATGATAAAGTATGATAAAGTGACAAGAGTAGGTTCTGTGATTAGAATATGTTTAGTTCATAAATAAGGTACAAGGAAGGGACTAGCAGTAGCCACTTTTACCAGTGGTGTTTGTGTGTGTGTGTGTGTGTGTGTGTGTGTGTGTGTGTGTGTGTGTGTGTACATGCGCGCGTGCGTGCTTTTGGGGAGAGGAGACCATTTGAGGGAATACCTTAATGAGTTGGTGACACTTGAGCTGGATCTTGAAAGATAAATGAATATTAAATAGGCAAGCAAGAGGAAAAGGCAAAACAAAAAGAAGAAGTAGCTAAACAAAGGCAAAGGAGCAAAAAGCAAGAAGCAGTGAATCACTTTCATGTATCTTGAGCACATTTATCAGATATAGATAATGGTGGTAAGGAGAAATGGCTGGAGAGATGACTTTACAAAGCACTGTACTCCATGCTATGGAATTTGAAACGTATACTGTCAGCCACTCATTGGTTCTCAAAGTATGCTTTCAGTCTAGCATCAATAGCACCACATGAAGACTTGTTATACATGCCCATTCTCTGCCCCATACAGCCTACTGAATCAGAAATTCTGGAGGTAGAGCCCAGCAATCTGTGTTTCAACTGGCATGCCAAGTGAAGGATACATAGGTCCTCTATTCTCTGAAGTTACTCTTCTCCTGCTACTATTCTGAATGTTTAGGTTTAAACTTGAATTAAATCTGAAAATTTTGCTCTAGTCTAAAATAGAAAAATTTTCATAACTGGAAGACCTGGGTAGCCAGGAAGTTTGAGCTTTGTTGAACTCCTGCTCCTGGTCCATGGTGGCAGTGGTCATGAACTGGAGTGAAATGGTGTCTCTCATTTTTTTTAAAGACCACCATGAAAATTTAGTGAGTTGGAAGTTTTGAAGTAAATGTTTTAAAGATATAAACACTTCTGATTGATTGCCATATAAAATCATAATTTTAATTTTAAAGTGCCTTTTTACCTTGTAGTAACCTGTATACCACTGCTTTCACCCACACACAAGGGCAGGAATCAAGTCAATTAATAACCTGAGATGAAATAAAACATTCTTAGACTGTCTCTGGCTTCTTATTTTTAGGACTAGGTTAAAATGAAACTCTTCCCCAGAGTTTGTAAGAATTAGTTCATGATACCCAATAGCATTAAACTTAATTGGCTTCTGCTCTAATTTTCTATGTCTTAGACAGATTCTGTTTAATAATTTAGATTCCATTATCTTAGTATTGACTTGAAATGACCTTTGGATATCTGGGGTATGTATTTCCTCAGAAATCCCTATATCTCTGAGTGTCAAACATTCATACTTGTCATATTATACCATTTGGCTTTTATTTGACAAAAAAAGTATCATTTTCATTTGTGACATTCCCCTGCCATTTCTGATTTTCTAGTATAAGAGGAACTATCCAAGCACCAAGTTATGTAATCTATTTCTCTTCTTAAGAAGTCACTTCTTTAGTGAAAAAATTATATTAATTTAGTGTAAAGAAAGTATTTGGAAAATAGAGAATTTTTTAAGAAGGAATCCAGAGTAAATTCTACCAAGTTTCTTTTTGCCTAGAAATTAGTAACAGAGAGAATATATTTGTAGAAAGCAGTTTTGTATATTTCTAAAATAATTTAAATGGTTATAAAGCCAATGTACAGATAAAATCATAATTTTAAAAATATGTATTTCTATTTTAAAGAATATAAATATTTATTATCTGATTTGAACTGAATATATGTGAAAGCCCTTTAGTTTATATTTTGTAATATATGATGTAAATGGGTTCTACAGATAAATAACTGAAATGGTTGATAGAATTACTCAGCAATATAAATGTTTACTATTATTTGGTTAGATAGTATTTTTAGAAAAATTCAAAATGTCTAAAAAATATTGTGTTTCTTTTATATAATAGATTCTGTTATTTATTATTACAGCACAGGCTACAAGCAAAACTGACATGATCTTAGCCTTCAACAAGTATTCAACTTAATGAGAAAGACAGATAATAGGAAATAATTATGAGTGTAATGAGTATCACAAGGCAAATGTTATAGAATGGATGACATTGTAGACCTATCTTGATTTGAGTGATAGTGCTTGCTGGGGAAAGGAAAATTTAAACTTTATATTTGAAGAATGCCTAAGTGAAATAGTTAGAGTTGTCTTAGGTGTTTCTAAAGCTGGGAGATGAGGGAGATGATTGGGGATGTGCCACAAACTGGAAAAAGTCCAGTATGGCAAGGGCATAGAGTGCCAATTTGAGAGTGGTGAAAGATGAAATTTTGTAAGGCCCAGGGGAAGCAATTTTTGGGTTTTAAGTAATAGATGTTTGTGATAATATTTGTGTTTTTACAAGATGACTCTAGATAACAGCATGAAGAAGAATTGGAGAACAAGAGTGGAAGCAGCAATACTTCTATAGGCCATAGCGGTGGTCTTGGCAAGGGAAAATGGCAACTAGGATTAAGGCAGTGATGGTGGGAATGTAGAAATGAGACAGCTCTGACAGATAATTAAGCTATAGAAGCAATGAGTCTTGGTGATTGTTAGTGTATACACATTGGGTTATATTACTGAGAAAAAAGAAAAGATTCTACAAAGTTAATCAGTTGAGAAACTATGAGAAACTATGTAGAAAACAATGCTTTCTAGCAAATATTACAGAATAACTGACAGATATCAAGGAGAATGAATTCCATTTTCTGTTGTGGTATTAAATGACACAACCTACAGAAGTAAGTAAGCAAGCAAGTTCAAAATATGTATCATTGTATTATAATCCCCTAAATATTCTTAATTACAATGTAGTGCTTAAGGACATTACTTCTGCATGATGTATTTTGAAGAAAAGTGTTCACAGACACTTTATATAAATTAAAATCATTTTTATTGAACGTTCTAGTTAATTACAGAGTATTACATCCTTGCAGCAAGATAAAAGGCCAAAAACAAACACAATTTTAAACATAGTTCAAATTATTCAAATTATATGTTCGTATAAATGAATTTTGGTACTCTTGTCTATTCTCTTTATTCTCTTCAGATAGGGGAAGATGGAAGCCTCTTCTCCAATCTCCCTGCTTTATCCTCTAGGGGGCTTACGTGTACACTCTTTCAACATTGCCATCTTCACCTCCCCAGTGCTAGTCTCTTGTTCTGTCCCTTGTTTTCTGTCTCTTGTTCTGTCCCTTGTTTTCTTCCAAATTAGTGACCTTTCATGTGTTCAGTGCCCTCTTGGCTGTTCCATCTTTTGTACCATAAACTACCCAACATATCCAAAGCAGAAGCCAGTCTCTGCTGTGTTATAATCAATTTCTCTCCTGAGGTCTCTGAGTCTTTCATAGATTTGATCTAAGTCTCTTGGAGTCCTCAGATTTTTCCTCTTCTTAGAGAGTAAATGAAAACATGTAGCATGAGTCAAGCACTTACTTAATGGCACTCTGTGCTCAGCATTTCATATGCCTGGTCTCTTCTACTTTGCACACAAACAATAGGCAGCTGTTGTGGATAACCCTATTTTACAGGTGAAGAAACAGGTTTGGAGTAGGGTCACACAGTTAATAAGTGACAAAATACTAACATGAAACAATGTTGTTCACTTTCAGAGCACTAAGTATAAGCTTTTAACTGCTCTGCTAAAAGATCTTTTACCATTTAACTCATCAGTTAGCAAGATGTATAAGTATTGTTTAGGCACTTCAGGTCAACTTATCATCTCTCTTCCACTCTCACCAAGGACTGTGCTAAATGCAAATGTATTGTCTCCCTTAATCCTCACACACTTTTTACATGGGTTTTCTTAACCTTCATTAACAGATAAAGCAATTGAGGCACAGAGAGATTCAGTAGTTAGCACTAGGTCTCACATCTAGTAAATGGCCTGACTAGGATTTGAGCTCTGGTCTGTGTAATTCTACTACCTACGTTCTCACCAGATTCTGCCAGTCTTTCTTTATCTGTTTTAAGGACTCCATAATTTCCTGACATAAAACTTTCTATCTTGCTTGTTTTTTCTTCTGTTTCTATAAAACCAACATCCTTTTTGTTTCACTAAAAATATTTTATTCATTGATTTTTTGTTGTTGTTGATATTGTTATTTTGGAAGGAGAGCCTGTTGTTCTTTCACCCAGATTATCTTCTGATCTCATCTAATTAATTCTAAAATTCCTTAAAGATTCTAAATAAAGTCTCAATCTTTTTTAGGGCCAAGTGTCAGCATATTGCTGATCGAGAAGGGAAGGTTTGATAGTGAGATGCCCAGTTGGAAGAATGCACAAGAGGCAGACATGAGAATGAAATGGCAAGCACTAACTTTATTGTGCAGAGCGCACTTCTGTTGGGACGTGCAGTCTATTGCTGGGGCATGCGATACTGCGTGCACTTCTTGTGCTTCCATTTCTTGTGCTCCCTTTCTGCTCTCCAGGGGACTGCATGGCTCCACACCTAGCAAAGTATAATAGCGGCCTTCAGCCACACATGTGTGTTACAATAAGCTGAATAAGGTTTTTATATTTCCTAACTCTGGAGACCTATTCCTAGCCACAGACCTGGCACATAGCCAGGCCTTGGACCAGCCAGACCTTGATCCAGTCAAGCCTTGGATCAGCCAGGCCTTGGATAACAGTCAGACCTTGGATCACAGCTAGATCTTGGGCTAGCCAGGCCTGGCGCCCCCAATCTTCTTCGAAGTTTTTTATATCTACCCACTTATTCCACAGCGAGAACATACAATTTTATATTATTGAATTTCCCATTCCATTGGGCAACACCACTTCATGTAAAGAAGTCTTTCTCCACCCATTTAGGTTAGTTTGCATCTGGTGTCATATCTTTTTCCTCTGTTTCTATGAAAATACCTTTGCAATGCTAAAGTCATTGTAGACTTCACCACATAGATTTGTTGTTTGATTAAAATAAAATATATATGTGTAGAAAAAAAGCAGTTCTATGGAAAGTAACCTCACAGGGTGATCTGATCATAAATTCCTAACTGGGCAGGTCATGGTGAGTAGTCATGTTCCAGGCCTATAACATTTTTAGTGAAAGATTTTTAAGACAGCCCTGTCCATTGTTCTTATTCATCTAAGTTAACCTATCTTTGAAAAGCCAGAGTAATACTCCCTGGAAGGGACTATTAACCCTCATGAGAGTACATAATCTTGTTAACTCTCCTATAATTTAATCCATACATTGCTTCCTCCCACCTTCATGTAATCTTTGTGGTGTTCTCTTCTTAATTTCAGACACAAAAATGTTCTCTGGAGCAGATGAGACTTTGCTCCTTAGCATATGTCATCAATTTGGCTCAAATAAACTCTTATAAAAAATCTCTGCAGGTCTGAACTATTTTTATGTCAATACATACAAACTATATTTTACATTTTACAATGAAAAATTTGGGACTGATGTATAATTTTAATCAACCTTAAACAAAGTGATTTTTGCTGCTTGATAATTAAATGACTATATTTTTGTGTATTCAAAAACTGGATGTCAGTTTAGTTTTACTTACTTTTTCTCTAGTTGAAAAAGAAAAGATGATAGTGGACAACTTTGTCTTTGCTACCCAGTGATCACACACTCTCTCCTCTTGGTAATAAATCCACAATTTTATTCTGGTGAACAATATCTTCTTTTATTCTCAGTGCATAATTCAGTGCAGAAATTTCTACTTCTGCTCCTGGCTTATTGGAACAGTATTGTTCTGGTCACTGTGATTTAAGAAGGGACAGAGACCCAGTTAGAAGAAATTAAATGCAAGGAGACTTTTTTCTGGAACCATTGAAAGAAAGGCTTGACTCTTCTCTCCTAATCTTTTTAGTAATAGGAAAGATATGAGCCTTAAGCTGAGGAAGCTATACACTAGGAGCCTGAGAACAAACCCAAGAGAGAAACCAAGTCCAGATGATACTAAATATATTCTTGGATCAAACTGAATAAGAGGCTGCTCTAGTCTCTTCAGTACCTGAGACAATAGTTTTTTTTTAAAGCTTCAATTAGTCTATATTGAGTTTTCTGTCATATATAGTCATAGTTCTAACTGACCTACCTTCTTTTACCAAGTAAGAAAGAGATTAAACTTTTATTGCCCATTTTTTCCAAACAAAAAGTAAATGCTACACATTCCACTTACTCTGTAATATGCAGTTAACCACTGTTTGCCCTCATTGTACCATAACCAGTTATACAATTTTTATAATAAAAAGAATGAAATAAAGTCTCTTAATAGGTAAAATATACAAACAACAAATTCTGATACTGCTAATTTTACATCCTAAAAGGTTCCTATTTTATTTTAGTTAAGCCAAATACATATATTCTCTTTTCTTCCAACTCTGTGTACTTTGTTGTTGGTACAGGTAGGTGGTATCTGCATTAGGTGACAAGAATGCTAGGATTAGGGGTTTTGCTAATTCATCTGAAGAGAAAAAGGACTGTAAAGACACAGCTTTCTATATAAGAGGTACCCTACATTCCAGACTGGTTGGAAAACTCCTCAGGGCAAGCAAATCCCAATTTAGCAATACATATCAATTAAGTTTTGAAATAGAAACTTCTTCAATTTCTTTGCCTTAAAATAATTGAAAGATTTCTGGTTCAAATGTCTTTCTGTTTCACTTGGAAGTAAGCGGATACTGTTTTTACACAGTATTATCGACATGTATTATGTTAGAATATATATTAGCAGTATTCAGTGAGCTGTAAATCACTGGGGACATCCAGGAATTGCAAGATATTAATGTTTAACTGCATAGTTACTGTTTTAACTTTTAAAGTATTACAGTTTATAGACAGTCACATAATTTCAGTTTAAATGTCCCTTAAATCATTATTTCATTATAACTGAACCTTGCTGTTAACAAGGTCTTTATAGAGAAAACAACAACAACAACAACAACAACACTGATTAAGAAATACAAACTTTAGTTTGTTGTGATCATCTTGAACACTCTATCACTCAGGAAATACTTTAGACTTGGTATTCTTATTGAAATATCTAGACTGTGGAGAAAATTCTGTGTCTATTAGAATATTTTCAGCTGCAAGTAAGAATATCAAACTTAAAAGTGACTTAAACAATAGAATTTATGATCTAACATAAAAAGAAGTTTAGAGTTAGAAATTCTTAGGTTTCAATTTTTGGCAAAGCAATGTCCAAGACCAAGACATTTGGTCTTGTCCAAAATGTTCATGGAGACATTTGGCCCATGCCAAGAGGTCCTTAATATTTGATGTTTGATATTTCACCCCATTCAAAATGTTCATGGAAAAATTTGGTCAACTCTTAAAGTTCCTTGAAATTTGGTTCCGTCCAAAACATCAACATGGATACTTGGTTTACACAGTCAATGTAAATCCTCCTCTTGTGCAAGATTTAAACCTCAACTCATCTATCTAACCACATGTGCTATATCCAGGTAGGCTACCGAAACAAGGAGGGTTATTATTAACAATATAGTTGTTACTGTTGGGGGCAATCTAAATTCATCATTTCCCTGGTAACACTGACAGGACCTCGGTTTTTTTCTTTGAAGCAGTAAAGAATTACAGATCAGCAAAATTTAGGCAAAGTAGGGTTTATTAAAATATGTTTCAAGAGAGAAATGAGTTTTGCCAGAAATGGCTGCAGCTCCACAAGTTTCTAGGAGTATACTGTATATTGTGGTTATGAAAGATAGTTATAGGGAAGGTGATAGATAATTGGCATATGAGGTCATTTTGATCGACCTTTTTGCTATTGTATAACCCCTTGTTTACTAAGTATGAGGTTACCCAGAATTCAGTCTGTTATAATTAGATTCATGAATTGCTGGGCAGAGGTATGATATTATAATGATGGTATAATGAGACTAAGGTTAAAGAAGGTCAGTATATGTACAAACTGTGTAAGTGTTTGTGGATAGGCTCCAGTGGCTGTTTTGTGGCTTTTACTTCCTTGCAATGGTAATTTTTAATGTAAAATGGATGTTTCAGGGTGGTCTTAAAGGATATCTCTGGGTTGAGCCTTCATTCCTCCTTTGCTCATGTCTGTCTATCTGCCTAACACAGCCACAACACAATTATTGAAACTATAAAACATGATTTTTATGTATTAATCCTGTAAACCAAAAGTATAAATAAATGTTATGCATCATTTGAATCCATAAACGTTTTCTAAGTGTGGACATTTTGGACAGGACCAAATATCAAGGACTTTTTTGTGTGGACCAAATGTTTCCTTGAATATTTTGGACAAGAGCAAATGTCTGCTAATTGACCAGTATTATTTAAGGAACAGGATGTTTTCCTGTCCTTCCATCTTCCATTTTTGATGATTTGGCTTTAGTTTTCAAGTGTGTCATCTTGTGGCTACAAAATAACTGCTGGGCGGCAAGCATGTTCTCACAAAATACATTCATGGGCAGAAAGAAGTCTTTTTTATTGGGGATGAAAACTGTAAAAGTTTACTTTGACCAGCACTGGCTTATAAACCTATAACCTAGCTGGAAATAAGTCCTAAGAAGTGAGAATCTAGTATTTTCAGCATCTACAGTGAATAGACAGCAAAGAGAATTTGTAGGAGAACCACCTTTGTCAGACTATTCTGCTATGTGATTACTTCGGAGAAAAGCAGAACTTTAGTAGCAGCAGCTGTTCACCAAATGAAATAGCATATTAGAATCACAAGTTAAATGAAGATTGATGAATCTGCCTTTGGGAGGGGTGGAAAGAAACTTTGCACTTATATTCTTCTTTTCTCTGCTTCTCGCCCCGCCTCCACCCCGCGCCCCGCCCCCCGCAAGTCTTTTTATCCAGCCTTTGGCATTATACCCAGAGAGCAAAAGAAAACCCTTCCCAGTTTAACCTGTTGTCATTAAAGGCAGTATTTTGCATTATAATGGATACTATGCTCTTAAATAAATGGGCATACTTCCTTTACATTCATTGCTATAAAGTTTTTTCCTTTGTGCTCTTGTCATTGTCAAAGGACTATGTGTATTTTATGAATGGAGCTCTAGGCTATTGAGTTATGGTGGACGTCCACTTCATTAAAGAATAGGAAATTTCCTAAATTTACAAGGATATAAATATAATTATATTGTTTGGAATGGCTTCTGACAGACTTCACATCCCAGCTGTTTTTCTTTTAAACCTAAAAAAGGTGAATACTCAAATAAATACACATAACAAAACAAAAACAAAATTCTTAAAAAATGATCAGGCCAAAGCCTGTTTAAATTGATAAATATATACATAGTGTATAATTTTTCCTCTTTTGTTTGTTCATTGTTGAATTGTCTGTCTTTTTCTTTTAAACATTTTAAGTTCAATTTAATTAACATTTATTGAGTTCCTAATGTCCCCCCTGGGGTGATGTGAAATCTGGTGTCACCCCAGTGGCAGGGGGGGTGGGGGGGGGAGGAGAAGATGGAGGAGGATGGTGGTATTCTTCTCCACCGATGAAGCAAAGAATTACAGGTCAGCAAGATTGAGAAAAGGTAAGATTTATTGAAAGTACAGTTAGAAGGAGACAGGCCACACTAGAGAAAGATGCAGCCCTGTGGAATTCGAGAAATGAAGAGATAAGACAGTACACCTTAAGGGAGGAATGAGATTCTAGCCAGGAGAACTGTAGCAATGAAGAAATGGGAAGGTCTGTTTATATTTGGGCTGTGATGGGAGGTCCTAGATGATCTGTATGTGAGGTCCTTGGCTGAAAGTCGGCTGCAATATAACTCTTTGTCTAGTGTGCATGTGCTTACCCAGAATTCAGTCTGTTATAATTAGATTCCTGAACTTCTAAGCATAGTCAAGATATTATAATTATGGTATAATGAGGCTGAAGTTAGGGGAAGTACTTTCCGTGCATGTGTTTGTAACTGGTTTGGTCAGCAACTTTTATAGCTTTTGTGCTCTAGGATTTGGGATAATTTACAACCATAAAAGGGAGGTATTTCTGGGAGGTATTTAAGGAAGGTCTTCAAGGGAAGTTTCTATGGGTACAGAGCTGGGCCTTTGCTCTTATCACTCTTGGCTAACTACCTAACACTAATAGGCATACTAAGTTCTGTAGGAGCGTAATTAAAGTACATTTATTTGTAAGAAATTTATCTACAAATGAGACAGATCAATACATAAATGATTATAATGCAAGATCAGCCTTGTACTTTTATCTGACGTTTGAACATTTACTATGAAAATAAGTAGTCAAGTCTTTGCAGGATCTGGGGATGCTTTGTGGAAGACTTGCCCATAAGTTTCTCTTTAAGGGTGGATAAACAAAGGGAAATATCACTGTTAGTATTTCAGATTGTGGAATCTAAATAAGACAGAAGGTGTATCATGGGGTTAGGAAATGTTGATCAGCCAAATACATTAAACTATAAAGTCAAATTAAACCAAAGCAGACAAAAGACCTGAAAAGGTAGACTTGAGTATGGACAAGAGTATGGAAGCAACACATAGCTACTGGATATTCCTGGCCAAGATATGATCTCCTTTATACTTTAGAACTCCCTTACTTCTGTTTGCAAATCACTGGTATTTGTTGAATGCTATGTTCTGGTCACGTTCTAAGTACTTTAAACATATTGAGTTGTAAAATCCTTACACAAATTCTATTAGCTTCTTATAACTATAAATTTATTTTATAAATCAAGAAATTTAGACACTGAGAGGTTAAGAAATTTGCCCAAGTTCATACAACTTGCTCGAGGTCACAATGTTAACTACAATCTATGTTAATGAGAAGAAAAACACAGCTGTCTTCTTGGTATATATTATTTTCATATTTCTATTAAAAGGTAATACAACAGCATAAATATTTCTTTTTAAATTATTTATCTGATGGTTTACTGTAATAAATTTTCAACAGAAACGTCAATTCCTATAATTCTCTGCACAAGAAGATATCTCATAAAAAAATTAAAAAATAGTGCATTGAAAATCATAAATCTTTCATTTGGAAGAGAAATTAGAAGCCATTTAGAGTATTACAACATTTACATTTATCATTTAAAACAAAAAAGGAAAGATTCTATCACATTCATTTAGTAGATTCATGGCATTGGAATTCAAAGTGACTATAGTCATCAGCTAGGCCAGAGTTTCAAATTGGATGCCCTCAGATGTGGTTTATTTGGCTTCATAGTAATTTCTTTGCTTTTCTGTTTTAATTATTTTACAATTTCAAAAAATCGGAAATTTAATCTAAAAATATCTATCTCCAGCATCTCATAAAAGTGAAACATGAAGGGAATCCACATTGCTCTAACAACAATCAAGTAGAGCTGAGTAAAACCTGGTTAGTTTAGGAGGGTCTTGTATTACCTGGTCAATCACATTGTGTTAGTTTTCTACTGCTGTATAACAAAATTACCACAAACTTAGCAACTTAGAAAAAGATCTGTTTATTAGTTCATAGTTGAACAGGTCAAAAGTTCATCAGCATGAGTAGTTTCTTTGCTAAGGGTCTCACAAGGCCCCGATAAAGGTATTAGTCTGTCTGACCGCCTTCTGGAGGTTCTAGGGAAGAATCTGCTTCCAACTCATTCAGATTGTCGGCAGGATTTAGATCCTTATGGTTTTAGGACCAAGGTCCATATTTCCTCTCTGGCTGTCAGTTTGGGGCCACTCTCATTACCCATTTTCCTACCATCTTCAAAGCCAGCAACAGAAGATCTCTCTCTTGTTGAATCTTTCTTATGCCTTTACTCTCTCTGAATTTTCCTTCTGCAACTACTTAGAGAAGATGTTCTGCTTTTAAAGGGCTATTGCGATTAGTTTAAAACCACCTAGATACAATCTCCTTATTTCAAGGTCAACATATTAGTATCCTTGACCACATCTGCCAAATACTTTAGACCATGTAATGTAACAAAATTATGGAATTAATGCCAGGGCTGAGATAATGGGGCCATTTTAGAAATCTGTCTATCATAGATAGCAGTAGTCCTCTTGGCCACTGTATATACAAAATATACCAAGTATACAAGAAGATGTAGAGTCTGGATACTCATATGTCACTGTAAGGAGTATATATTGATACCACTGCCCTGAAATTCAATTGGGTAGAATGTATGCATGTATGCCCTATAATCCAGCAATTCTATTGTGAATTTGTACACCATTTTTTAAAATACTTTTATTGTGTCCCTTTTAGAAAATTCAGTGATAAATCTCATTTTCTGAACCTTGCAATTGTTTATGAACAGTATCAACATTACCTCCTTTTAAACATTGTGAACATTTCTAAGGTCTCTTGCTTACAACTGATCATATTTGCCTGACCTATATTAAAGAAAATCCTTAAAAAAATCCCATCAGTGTAATTAGAGACTTTATCATTCAATACATAATACACACACACACACACACACACACACACACACACACACACATTTTTTTTTTAAGAAAGCAAATGGGATAGATAAACTCTGAGTACTAGCTATAATTCTAGTTAGGTAATGTCAAGATCTGTGTACTTCTCTAATATGGACTACATGTTTGTGTGAGAGAAAATACATAACACTTCTTTCTGAGTGTCCCTTTGTTTAGAAATTATGTTTGATTACTTGCTTTTTTCATACTCCTAGAAAATTGGTAAGACTAATGGCCCTTTGTATCTCAAATAAAGTCAGAAATAAAATGTGATTAGATGCCAGTTACAGGTCATTTATAAATTCTATTCTGGTGGAAATCAGAATAGGAGTCAGAACACCTGCTGTTCTTCATTGCTAGAAGGGTCAAACTGGCAGTGGTTTTGTTTGGGGCCTCAGACATTATCACTGTATGTTTCCAGGCTCCAAGCAATGTACATACTTGAGGCCTAAGATAGTTGCAAATATCAGTGAACACCACCTTAGGTGAGGGCTTTTATTGGAGAGGAGACTAATGTTGGCATTTCATGTGTTAAGGAATAAAAGGAGATGGAAACCATGCAGCTGGTTCCTGTCTTTTGATATTCTAGAAGTTCTACCTTATTGTGATTAAAAGAATTATAGTGTAATCCTGTGGAGAGACTATAGATAACCTTACATTTGGCTAGCCCTATGATACATATACACCTTGTTCTTTTTATAATTCTATTTTTACCTAGTACACAATTTTAACCCCATAAGTTGTTTCATAGCAAGAAAGATATTACTCACCTTTTATCTCTTTAAACACTAATGATCTTCCTGGTTTTCTAGATCTTTTCTCATTCAGTTCAATGTTTTTGGTTGAAAATATGATGTGAAATTATACATGTTATTAGTGCTTTTCAAAGTCATTAAAGCTGTTAAAAAATTGTTTTTTGTTTTCCTTCCTTGCTGGGTACAAGGTAGAGTTTCACTTCCCCATCTGTAAATGTTTTACTGTTTTCTATTCTTCTTCATTGCCATGTGGCAATAGCTGCTCCATCAGCCTGGGCCATTACCTAAAGAAGGTGATTATTTACAAAAAGATGATATATTTTAAAATTCACTATTTTCATGTAATACCTACTTTTATAATTCTAAAAATGGGTGAAGAGTCTAAAATGATAAATTTTTAGTTTAAAATTTATAAGTCTTGGGGATATAATGTACAGTATGGTGACTACAGTTAATAATACTGCATTTGAAAGTTTCTAAGAGAGTAATCTTCAAAGTTTTCATCACAAAAAAAATTTGTAACTGTATGATTTTGAATGTTAACTAGATTCTTGTGATCATTTTTCAATATATAAAATTATAAAACCATTACACAGTATACTTGAAACTAATATAATATGTCAATTATACCTCAATTTTTTTTAAAAAAAATGATATGTGTTAGTTCTCAGAAGAGCTGTAAAATAGTACTTAAGTTGAATTTGGAGTACTATATTGATTGATTGACTATGATTATTCTCACTTTAGATAGACAACTGTTGTGGGATTTGATAGATTAAACTAGAATACAGATATAGAAATAGAAATTTAAATGTTCAAAAGGCTTGGTTTTTCCTGCAGGACATTGGAAAAGTTTGTAAAATCCAGAGAAAGCTGTTGTCTGTCTTTCAAGAGGCTTCATAAGATATTATATTAGCAAATTCATCAGAATCTTTGAAGTGTGTATAAATCCTGAATGCTAGTTGGTTTGTTTATAATAAGTAGAATAATTGTTATATGGACCACAATATTGATGATAGCAGAATCAGCTCATTCTGGGAAGCCAAAATATAAAGTAGATTTCTCTGTAATCATAAAATTAGAACAGGGATAATTAGTCATATTACTCAAATGTGTAACGGCTTAAAGCTAATCCCAGCTCATTTATTTATACAGTGATAGAAATATTTTTGCCAATCTTTCTTGTATACCTGAAGGCAATTGACTTAATTTTTACGTTGGATATTTGTCTTTATGATTCTTATTTTCTATAACAACTTCATTTTGACTGAGAAGCATTATTATTATTATTATTTTTAAGTCTGCTCACAACTTCAGTTTGGTTAAAATAAGGTTTACGGGACTGACAGAATTTCGTATCTTTTATGTGACATTACTTATCTCTGCTTGGTCTCCTCTGAGGGAATTCGATAGCGGAGTTTCCCAGTATAATCCATTTCCCTTATTTCGAAACACTTCTGACTTATCTTATTTAAACATTCACTTACTGTCAGCAGCAGTCGTTGCTCAGATAATAAAGACAATGTTCATATATTTAATATTTTTGATAACTTGCTTCTTTATAAATGTAAGCAAATTTCTACTAGTCCTGCAAAGTACTTGCCAATTATAAAAAATCGTCCATTTGTGAATACTTACTTTAAGTTTTGTTTGTTTTTCCCTTTTACAATTTATTTCCATTTAGCACAGATATGCCACAAAGAATTACAAGAATTTCTGAAAGTTTTGTAAGAAGATACTGACTGAGATCTACATAATCAAACACTTATTGATTCCTGAAAACATAATCATCAACTCAATCAGTAAATTCCAAAAACATACAGACAAAACAGTTTGACTCTCTTTTGAGCTCCAGGAGAAAAAAAGAACATCTATTAAAAATATAGCTACCTATTGTGAATAAAGTATATTGTTTTTAATCTAGTCTTTTTATAAGATTGTCTCTATTTCTCAATTGTGGTCACCTCTTCTGAGAAAATCTGTAGTTTGATTCTAAATGAAAGACAAATTACTTTAAGAATGATATAAATTTTTGGAATTTTACAAAATACCATTTGTTTTAAATTTCTCCAGATTCTTAGAATAATTTATCTTACAGAAGCTGTGATATATTCTTACACTTATTTCTTTGGCATTCTGATATGATTATTCAACAAAGGAATCCTTAGAGGAGCATACTGCTCTCCATATAAAACTTTCAATTTTTTGAGCTTAAACATTAAGCAAATTCTCTTGTTTTAGCCTAAGACATATATATCAAAAGAATTTCATTTTTACAATAAGCTAAAAAGTCAGAACAATAAATCAAAGAACTGTTCCTAAAGTTAACTATAATGCATACTATTCTTCCTGCAAAATAAAAAAGGTGGCTTTCCCAGCTATTATTGATTTGAATAATCTTAAAAATTGATATTATAGCTAAATAAAATAATGCAAACATTGGAAATTCAACAGTCAAGAGCAGTAGCCTTCATTAGCTCACTCGATGTGCATTTATTGAGTTTTTCTGCTGTGTAAATGCTGGAAAGACACAGAGGAGAATGGAAAACTGAACTGCAATGTATTGTATGTTTCCCTACATGAAGACCACAGAATCTGTAGAAATTGGAGGACCAGAAATAAACATGACAATTCAATTGCAATACAAGTCCAAAGGAGAAAACTGATAACACATTTATATTTCACATTTGCTAAAAATGAGAGGTACAAATAATAAAAGTTACACAAGATCATAGAAATGAAGATATTTTTGAAGGAATTTAAGCTTAGGTAAAAGTCAAGGGCCAGCAGCTGTGACAGTCATTATAAAATGGCATGGTAACAACAGAACCTGCATCTGATTTAATAACATGAGGCTTTTATAAGCAGATTCCTTCTATTATTTTATAAATAGTAAAAAAATTTCTTTCTCCCTAGTGCATTTGGTGATCTTTCCAAATGAGGAAGTAAGTAACAATTGTTTCTGTTCTTTCATAATGAAAGCTAACTTGGAAGCTTGTAAATTTGAGAACGTTGAATGAGGTATGTGTTTTGTTCACTTGTTTGAAGAACTAAAATTTTAGGTAAAAAGAAAGAGTTGAGTTATTATATGTAATTTTCTTGAGTCACTCTTAAAAATTTCTAGTTGATGGAGAAGAGCTGCTAAAAAAGTTCTATGCTGACAAAATTGGGTGGTAATAGTAATGGAGGGAAATATGGACGTGATGAGACATTCATTATGTTGAATAGAGAATTACCTATGTAGACCATATTTAACCTCAAATATCATGATTTAAGGTTAAGCAATCTATAAATATAATTCCTGTTTATTCAATTTTGGCTGAAGCCCCCAAGGCCAATAATAATGCAATAGATGTCAAATATCCCAATAGTTTCAAGGAAAAGTGCTAGACCATTTAACTGAGACATGTTAAGAGATAGTTAAATTGATTATGCTATATTAGTGATCACTCATCTCCAACCATAAAAGCATTAAGGTAAAAAATGAATGAGGGAGACTTACTTCAGAAGGAGCATTGGACAGCTGTGTGTTCTCCCTTCTATTGAGGTGAGAAGGGAACTGATTCTTTCCACATCTTATGTCGACTAGAAGGAATCTTATGGAACCCTCCCAACCCAACCAACTGAAGGGAGCCTATTTCAATCCATTTTGAAAGGAAACCATCCAAAATAATTCTAGGGTTTCATAGCCCAGAAAGGATCTGATTGTTGTTTTTGAGACTGAAAATGACTCTGGTATTATTTGCATTACAAATATTATAGTAGGAGGGAGTAGAGAGGGAATCTCAAAGACCCCCACAAAAGCAATTAGTAAAAAATTCAGCTTGGAACATATGCCAGTCTCATAGGACAAGGACAGCATTTCATAAGTTATTCAACTTGTCTTTTCTCTTTAATCTCCTCTCCCTTGGACTGTACCACAAAGAGATAATATGCTTGAGATTTTTGCTTATGACACAGTGAGAAAGCACAATAACAGTACAATATGCATCAAAAATTGACTTTCAAATAATTCTTCTATATTTTCTCTATACACAGGAAAGATATTTATGCAGAATATTCAAGGCATTTTGTGTGTGTGTGTGTGTGTGTGTGTGTGTGTGTGTGTGTGTGTGTGTTTTAAGTTTTTTAAGTTTCAAACAGAATTTTGCCACAGGTATATATAGAAGTCATCTTCATATAGCAATGGATGTTACTTTAAGACATGAACTGGATTGCCTTGCCTAGCATTTTCTTTCATTATATCTTCCACTTTTGCTTTCGTTTTGTTCTTTCATTTTTATTCTTTTCTTTCACTATTGCTCTTTTATTTTTCTTCTTGTTTACTGAGCCACTTACAAATTAACCTTTTCTTATGAGAGGTTTAGTATCCAAACAATTGAAATAAGCCTGCCACTCTTCTGCCTAGGCTATGAGATTTCTAACATATGTCTTAGCCTTGCTTGAGTTTGCTCCCTCTTCACCTTTACTCTGGGTATTCTTATCTGGCCACTAAACCACTGTCCCCTTCTCTCCTATCACCAACCTCTTTTTTCTTTCTTAATCTTCTAAGGGAAGAGTTCTTAACTCCATATCTTTTCAGAAAGGTTTTCTTTGACCAGACGTATGTTAAAACAAAGCAAAACAAAACAAACCAAAACTCATTAAGTAGGATGATCTTTTGGATTGGCCCAAGAAATATCCTGTTGATGTAAAATAAAGGTAACATTTACAAGGCTTATCAATGTATGTAGGTTTCATAACAATGCAGTTCCACAGGATGACATAAAATGTTTTCATCACTTGAGATCCGATAGTGATATCTCATGAGCTCTTCGAGCTTCACTTCTTATTTATTTATGTGGCTGATTCTACACATCATGTGGGATTGCATCCTTCCTGTGACTCTCAGTTGTTATGACTATAACACATCTGAAAATTGTTTTGCCAAAGTCAACGAAAAATAGAAAATACACATACACACATACAAACATACTCTACAAGTTGCCTAGAAATTCAAGAGAATATGGTTTCATGAGTGGACACCCAGTTTATTGATAGGAAAAAGGCAATAAAATGAACAAAATGACCTTAACAAAAGCTCTTTTTAAGGTGTTTTCTTGCACAATACCTATAGAAAATGATAATTTTGTCATTTTTCATTCATGCTCCTTAGGCATCTACACCTCAGCACATCTGTAACCCATTCCTAGCACTCAGGTTTGGAAGATTATTGCCAGGACTGGCTTCATTTAAGGTTTTTATAAGTGATTGGGAAGATAAAGTACCCAGTAAAATCTTCAAGTTCACAGATGACACTAAGCTTCTCTGGGTAATTAAATGTCAAGTTGATAAGGATAAATTGCAGAAAAATCTTTCCTGCTTGTGTGTGAGGTCAGGACATGAAGAATAACTTTGTCACAGTAGCATGAATATTGTAGAATAAGAAAAAATTATACAAACTGTATTTATATAATGATGACCTTTGAGCATCAGTGATGACACTGGATAAAGATTTGAGAGATATTATTTTATATTTCTTGGAAACATTTACCTTAAGTCTGTGGTGACAAAAACAGTTCCTTCAACTCTGTGAATCATCAGAGATGCTGTTGCAAATGACACAGAAACATAAGTAATGATTTAAACACTTTCATTTATGTTATTTATGTTTAATTCTCAAAATCATTCTGTGTGATAATTTTAATGCATTTTGCAAATGAGGAAGCTGAGACATTAAGTGATTGACTCTTACATCAAGGCATAGGCTTCTACAATTAATTCTGGATGCTATCTCTAAAAAATAATGGAAGTGAAACATGATCGGAAATAGACATTTCAAATAAGACTTAGGGAATCAGAGAGAAGAACTGAGGAGAGCAGGAGATTTCTATAGGGATATATATTTTCTTAAAAAAGAATATTTGATTTGGAAAAAAATGACTGAATACTGAATTTCATATGGCTTGAGTGAAGTTCCGGAATTCTGAACTTAATTAAGTAATTGCCATTACAAAGCACACAAACTGGGTGGCTTAAAAAACAGAAGTTTACTGTCTCATAGTTCTGGAGGATTGAAGTCCAAGATCAAGTTGCCAACAGGATTGGTTTATGCAAAGGCCTGTGAGGGTAGCCTCTCTTCCAGAAAGGACTTTTCTTCCTTTGTTTCTTCACATTTTCTTCCCTCTGTGTCTGTCTGTTTCTGTTCAAATTTCTTCCTTTTATAGGACAACAATCTTATTGGATTAGGGACCATGCTAATACTACATCTTAATTACATCTACAATGACTCTATTTCCAAATAAGGTTATATTCTGAGATACTGGGTGTATGACTTCAACACACAGATTTATTGGGGAATATAATTGAACCCATAGCAAGGGGCAAGGATGCACTACACAGTGGGTGATACATTTATGAAACTAATTGCTTTGAATAAGAACAAGACCTAAGATTTTATATGTTAGTGAAAAAAAAGCATCAAGAACATTAAACCAATAAAGAGTTAGTGGTGATGGGAGAGGAGAATATAACAACTTCTTAATATCATAACATTGAAGAATTGTGATAAACCAGTGTTTTTACACGTTGAGTGATACCCAGAAGGAAGGTTCTGCTCTCTTTGTCCAACAACAGCATAATGAATTGATTTCACTTATTAGAACATTAGTATTCTTTTTTATTTATGGTAGTATTTTTAATCTCTATAAAATATTAAACCCCAGTTATCTTAAAATGTGGTTTCCATAAACCACAAATATTCTTAATTGTTTGAGTATATAATGAAAACTTCAGACTTGGCTTTCTCTTTCAGATTAAAATTAAAAAGATTTTAGACAACTTTATACTAGATACTTTAATACTGATAATTTCTAAAATGAAACTCAACCACACTTCCACATAAAATGGAATAAGCTCCTTCAATTAAAGTATTTTATTCAGGGTATATTCAACCCGTGTCATGATGTCACATGTTATATATGTTGTAATGGGCTAAATGATGTTTTGAGGTCTGTAATGTAAGAAAATTACAATTAATCTTTATATATGGAAAGAAGACATGAAATGATAGAAATGGTAAAAATAATTTTATTTGTTACTCTATTTATCATCTTAAGGCAGTATCTTTGGTTAAAAATTACCTTCAATTGGGGGTCAAGATGGCAAACTAGGTAAAAGTGGAGTTTGCCTCTTCTCAGATCTGCATTAAAAATACAACCAAATTATAGAACACATGGGGCTTGGCAGCTGCTCAGAGTACAGCAGGGCAGCTGGTGAAACATGGAGGCGGGTGAAGCCGTGGGAGATGGTGGTGATGGCCCCGCGAGCAACCAGGTCTAGGCGAAGTTACAAGGCAGAAGCAGAACCACAAAGTGGCACCTTGGTCCATGGCGGATCAGTTTCAAAAAACACTCTTACTAGTTGGATCTCTGGCTATTTGTCCTTCTGTCAACCTGGTAGTGCTTTTCCTCATGCATCTTTTGACCTGAATGGTTTTCCTGATACCTAAATTAAGAAGTTGGCTCCTGGAATGGAGTCTGAAAATGACTATAACTTGAACAAAGAAGATAAACAGGATTGTGCAACAGAAGAATTTCAAACTCTAAGCAAACTTCCTTTCATTTTACACATTCTGTTACTAATTTAGGGACTATATTAAATGGGTAAGATCTCACCCTAGTTAAGTTCTTAAAACTAGACTCTTTGATTCATATGAAAAACTGTTTAATTCATGTTAAAAACTTTTTCAAACATCTGATGGTTTTATAGGAGCTGAATTAAAATATTTATTTAGGAAAAAAAATTACAACCAAATTATAAAATAATTAACATGGAAAATCACCTGAAGTCCAGCTGATAATAACACATATGTATAATAGTATAGAAAGGGAGCCATGTTGAAGTGAGGAGGAGAGCAAAGTTGCGAATTGGGGTTGAACTTACACCCGTGAGTGGCAGTAGAGCTTTAAGAGGGAGAGTGAGGCTGCAGAGGCTACCTTGAAGGAGAGAGGGGTCTTAGCCCAGCCCAGGGTCCAAGCTCAGGAAAGAAGAGTTCCCAAAAAATCTGACTGTAAAAATCATGGAGAATTCTGGCCGTCAGGGTGAGATGGAAGAAGGTCAAAATCCACACACCCCGTTAAAGGGCTCACACACAGGCCCTTTCACCTGTGGACATACATTCTGGGTGCTTGTGGAAGGATGGAGGCTCAGATAAGATTCATATGGGGAAAAGTGGCATTACTTGGCACTAGAACAAGGGCTAGACAGATGGCTGCCATTGTGCTATAGTCAGGCCCAACCCCCGCCACAGGGCAGTCTTGACCATGTTGATCCCTCTCCTGCACAGCCAATTCTGAAGCTCCACTGGCCTGAGGAGATCAGCCGCCCTACCCAACCCACAGATTGCTTGGGGTAGCTTGTCACAGGGCAGCTGCCCCTGCCCTGCCTCTTTCCCAGGCTGAACATTAGTTGCATGCAGCAGACCTCAACAAGTGCTGTGAGCAAATTTCAGAGAAAACAGTGACAGGCAGAGATGACAGCTGCCAACATGAGATACAATATCGCTTGAGCAGATCACAGGGGTTTGTGGGCCCATCCCAGATGGCAGTAAGTCTCACAGTGATATGTGACTTTTGTGGGAGCCTACAGTCCCAGACTTGGCAGCAATTCTGTTGCTGTATAGGCCTAATGTCCCTGTACCTCACTGAGACACCCCCCCCTCCTCCCCTGCCCCTGCATCTAACCCACAAATTACCTGTGGCAAACCTGTTCTCAGGCAACCCAGTTCTATCCAGTGATTTCCTTGGAAAATGAATTCAACAGCAACAACAACACTCAGTTCTTGCAGCCCACACAAAGCCTGTGCATTGGGAAGAAACTTTCAGTGGCAGACCACAAACTCATGCCCATGAGCTTCAGTAATTCTTGAACAGATCTCAGATCTGTGCGGGCCTGAGCTGGGCAGTGGTTGGCCTTGCTGTGATCTGAGACTTGTACCAGGAGCCACAGAGATGATGCTGGCATGTAAAATGACACTGTAATGGCAGGGGGAAATCTGCTCAATATACTCAGGTGATTCCCTGGGTCCCTGCACCACCCAACACACATATTACTCAGAGGCTTTTCTAGTTGTAGAGTCTTGCGGGCAACTGACAGGTAGCCTCAGGCCGTGAGGTGCAATGATCCTTCTGCTAAACTGCCTGATACTGGGGACAACAAGACCACAGCTTACAGCATTGTCTCTTCCACTTACCTATAGATCCAGCATAGGTGGCAACTATCTGTAGATTGCTTTGTAGCTCTCACCAAGCAGTCCCAAGAAATCAAAAGCAGCAGCTGACTTTGGCCTATGGGGTAGCCCCTCCCAAGGGGCCACAAAACCAATATACTCAGAGGTTGGCGCTAGACCACAAGAGAGCAACTCCTGACTAGCCCTATATGCAATACACACAAAGGGTAGTCTCAACAAGTACACAAGTCTTCTAGGGCAAATTCCACTCAGTGGGGTCAGCCCCTACATAACAACTCATATCCTCTGGGTACAGCCAGTTCCCACAATTAGCCCAAGCATTAATCCCATCCACGAATGTACTAACAATAATAAAGGTTTAGCTACAATAAAAGATAACACCCAACCCACACAAAGATCACACCAAGAACCACCAGCACAGGGGATCAAGGAGAGATGCCACTGAGCCACACAGAACATTTTCCACATAAGGCCATCTGGCCAAGGCTGAGAGATACAATAAATATTTTTAACACATAAAAATGAACACAGAGAAGCTAATAAAATGAGAAAACAAAGAAACATGCCACAAATGAAACAACAGAGAAAGCTTCAGAACATAAGCTAAATGAAATGGAGGCAAGAAACTTACTAGAGATAGAATTTAAAGTACTGGTTATAAGGATGCTCAACGAACTTAGGAGGAGAATAGATGAAATCAATGAGAACCTCAACAGAGAAAATAATAAGCATAAAAAAGGGCATAGGAATCATCAAAAAAGAACCAGACAGAAATGAAGAATACAATAACTGAAATGAAGAATATTCTAGAAGAATTCAACAGTAGATTGGACAAAGCAGAATATTAAATCAGTGAACTGGAAGATAAGGTAGCAGAAAACACCCAATCAGAACAACAAAAAGAAAAAAGAATTGAAAAAAAAATGAGGATAGTTTAAGAGACCTCTGGGACAACATGAGGTATAACAATATCTGGATCATAGGGGAACCTGAAGGGGAAGAGGGAGAGCAAGGGATTGAGAATCTATTTGAAGAAATACTGACAGAAAATGTCCTTAAACTGGCAAGAGAATCATACATAGAAGTTCAGGAAGAATAAAGAGTACCAAACAAGAGGACTTCAAACAGACCCACACTAAGACACATCATAATTAAAATGCCAAAGGTCAAAGACAAAGAAAGAATCTTAAAAGCAGCAAGAGAAAGGCAACTGGTTTCTTACAAGGGTACCTGCACAAGAATGTCTGTTGATTTTTCAACAGAAACTTTGCAGGCCAGAAGAAACTTATAAGAGATATTCAAAGTTACACAACAGAATCTATAACCACAAATATTCAACCCAGCAAGGCTTTCTATTAAAATGGAAGGTGAGATAAAGAGCTTATTAGACAGGGAAAAGCTTAAGAAATTCACCACCAACAAGCCAGTATTACAAGAAATGTTATAGGTCCACTGTAAACAAACAAACAAACAAACAACAACAAAAGAAACAGAAAGGGAATAAAAACAAATAAATATGAATGATAAAATGGAAATAACTATGTACCTATCAGTAATCACTTTAAATGTAAATGGATTAAATGCTCTAATCAAAGACATAGGGTAGCTGAATGAATTAGAAAACAAGACCCATACATATACTGTCTCCAAGAGATCCATTTCAGATCAAATGACACACACAGACTGCAAGTAAAGGAATGGAATAAGACATTTCACACAAAACAAATTTTAAAACAAAGGCTATAATAAGAGATAAAGAAGGGCATTACATAATGATAAAGGGATCAATATATCAAGAGGACATAACCCTAGTAAACACATATGCACCCAACATAGGAGCACCTTCAGACATAAAGCGATTTTGATTGACAAAAAAGGAAAGATCAACAGTAATACACACATAACAGGGAACTTTAACACCCCATTGACACCAGTTGACAGATCTTCTAGACAGAAAATGAACAAGAAAACAATGGGCCTAAGATACACACTAGACCAGATAAATTTAATAGATATTTCAGAGCATTTCACCCCAAAGCAGCAGAATATACCTTCTTCCGAAGTGCATATGGAACATTTTCCAGGATAGATCACATGTTAGACTGAAAATAAATCTCAGTAAATTTAAGATTGAAATCATATCAAATGTCTTCTCTGACCACAATGGTATGAAACTAGAAATCAACTACAAGAAAAAAACTGGAAAATAGACAAACACATGGAGACTCAACAATGTTATTAAACAATGAATGGATTAACGATGAGATCAGGAAAAAATCAAAAGATACCTAGAGACAAATGAAAATGAAAACACAGCGACTCAAAATCTATGGGACACAGAAAGCAGTCCTAAGAGGGAAATTTATAGCAATACAGGCCTACCTCAAGAAACAAGAAAAAGCTCAAATAAACAATCTAACCTCACACTTAAAAGAACTATAAAAATAATAGCAAATAAAGCCCAAAGTTAGTAAAAGGAAGGAAATAATAAAAATCAAAGCAGAAACAAATGAAATAAAGTCTAGAAAAAAATACAAAAGATCAATGAAACCAAGAGATGGATCTTTGAAAGAATAAACATGGTTGATAGAACTTTACTCATTAAGAAAAAAGAGAGAAGACTCAAATAAATAAAATCAGAAATGAAAGAAGTAACTGCAGACTCCACAGAGATACAAATGATCATAAGGAAATACTATAAGCAGTTACATGCGAACAAATTGGACAATCTAGAAGAAATGGACACATTCCTAGAAATATAAAATATCCCCAGATGGAGTTAAAAAGAAACAGAAAACCTGAACGCATCAACTACCACCAACAAAATCAAATCAGTAATCAAAAACTCCCAAAAAACAAAAGTCCTGGACCAGATGGCTTAATAGGAGAATTTTGTCAAATATTCAAAGAAGAATTAATACCTATCCTTCTCAAACTATTTTAAAAAATTCAAGAAAAGAGAAGGCTTCCTAATTCATTTTATGAGGCCACCATTACCTTGATTCCAAAACCAGACAAAGACATTATTAAAAAAAGAAACTACAGGCTGATATCTCTTACGAATATTGATGCAAAAATCCTCAATGAAATATTAGCAAACCAAATTCAGCAATACATTAAAAATATCATACATCATGATTAAGTTGGATTTTTTTCCTGAAATGCAAGGTTGGTACAATGTCTGCAAATCAGTTAATGTGATACACCACATTAACAAATTGAAAGATAAAAATCATATGATCATATCAATAGATGCAGCAAAAGCATTCGACAAAATCCAGCATTTATTTATGATAAAAACTCTCAGCAAAGTGGGAATAGAGGGGACATACCTCAAAAAAATAAAAACAAAATATATATGACAAACCTACAACTAATATCATACTCAATGGGGAAAGGCTAAAAGCATTTTCCTTTAGATCAGGAACAAGACAAGGATGCCCACTTTCACCTCTTCTGTTTAACATTGTATTGGAAGTCCTAGCCATAGCAATAAGACAAGAAAGAGGAATAAAAATTTCCCAATTGGAAAGGTAGAAGTAAAATTGTTATTATTTGCAGATGACAAGATATTATATATAGAGCACCCTAAAAATTCCACACACACACACACACACACACACACACACACACACAAAACTGTCAGAACTGATCAATGAAATCAGTAAAGTAGCAGAAAACAAAATTATTATTCAGAAGTCAGTTGCATTTTATACACCAATAATAAACTTTAAGAAAGAGAACTATTCCATTTACAATTGCATCAAAAACAATAAAATACTTAGCAATCAAATTAACCAAGGAGGTAAAAGATCTGTTCTCAGAAAAATGTAAGTCACTGAAAAAAAATTGAAGAAGATAAAAATAAATGGAAGAATGTATTGTGCTCACGGATAGGAACAATCAATATCATTAAAATGGCCATATTATCCAAAGCAATCTATAGATTCCATGCAATCCCATCAAAATATCAATGTCATTTTTCAGAGAGCTGGAACAAATAATCCTAAAATTTATATGGAACCATAAAAGACCTCGAATAGCCATGACAATCTTGAGAAAGAAGAACAAAGTTGAAGGTATCACACAATCTGATATCAAACTATACTACAAAGCCACAGTATTCAAAACAGCATGATACTGGCATAAAAATAGATACATTGATCAATGGAACAGAATAGAAAGCCCAGAAATAAATTCATGCTTATATGCTTATTTAATATATGACAAAGGAGGCAAGAATATATAATGTGATAAACAATCTCTTCATAAATGGTGCTGGGAAAATTGGACAGATTCATGCAAAAAAATGAAACTGAAACTCCTCCTTACATCATAAACAAGAATAGACTCAAAATGGCTTAAAAGCTTAAATGTAAGACCTGAAACCATAAAACTTCTAGAAAAAAATCATAGGTAATAATCTCTCTGATATTGCTACTCATAATTTCTTTTCAGATATATCTCCTCAGGCAAGGGAAAAAAATTAACAAGTGGAATTACATCAAATTAAAAAGTTTTTGCATAGCAAAGAAACCATCAACAAAATGAAAAGACAACCTACTGAATGGGAGAAGATATTCGCTTGTGATACATCTGATAGATGGTTAATATTCAAAATATATAAAGAAGTCATACAATTCAACAACAAAAAAGCCCCAAACAATCTAATTAAAAAATGTGCAGAAAATCTAAATAGATATACAGATGGCCAATAGACATATGAAAAGATGCTCATAGTTACTAAATGCGTACGGTTACTAAATCATCAGAGAAATGTAAATTTAAACCACAATGAGATATTACCTCACACCTATCAGAATGGCTAACATTAATAAATCAAAGAACAAGTGTTGGTGAGGATTTGGAGAAAAGAGAAACATTGTACAACAGTGTTGGTGGGATTGTAAATTGGTATAGTCGCTATGGAAAACAGTTTGGAGGTTTCTCAAAAAATTAAAAGTAAATTTGCTTTTTGACTCAGTAGTTGCACTTCTGGGTATTTACCCAAAAAACCCCACAACAATTTGTAAAGTTTTAAGCACTCTTATGTTTACAGCGGTACTATTATTCACAATAGCCAAGATATGGAAGCAATCAAAGTGCCCATCAATAGATGATTGGATAAAGAAGTTATGGTTCACATATACAATGGACTGTTACTCAGTCTTAAAAAAATGAAATCCTACCATTTGCAACCAAAAGGAATGACCTAGAAGTTACTATGCTGAGGGAAATAAGTCAGACAGTGAAAGATAAATACCATATGATTTCACTTACATGCAGAATCTGAGGAACAAAAAGAACAAACTAGTCAAAAACAGACTCACAAATATAGAGGACAATCTGGTGATGGCCAAAAGAGAGGATGCAGGGAGTGGGGTGGTGGGAGAAAGCAGCGAAGGTTAAAGAAGTACAAATTAGTAGTTAATAGATGGTAATGGGGATGGGGAGCATGGCATAGGGAATTCAGTCAGCAGTAATATAGTAGCTATGTATAGAGCCAGAGGGAAGATAGAGTAATCAGGAGGATCTTTTCATAAACTATGTAAATGTTTAATTCATGTACTGTGTACTTGACACTAATAATGAAATAAAATAAAATGCTAAAAAAAGCCCTTCAATTTAATCTTAATCATAATGACACCTTGTACATGGACTAGCACTATAACTGTTTTATTAAGGTTATTGTGTATGAATCTATGGCCTTTAAAATGTGTCTACAATTATTTTCTACAATTATTTATGAAAATAAACTGATCCTCTGAGTTTATAGCTGAATAGATCTTGGTCATTTTCTCTTTTATTATTAAGTCTCTTGACTGGTCCCTGGAGTGCCTAGTGGCTAAGGGCTGAATGACAACTTTGGCAAAACCAATGTAAACACCAGGCAAACCTCACCAGCACCAGGGAATTGGTGATGTGTAAATTAAATTCCTGTACCCAGTTTCTAAATGTAAATAACCTTAGGTTTCTTGCCAAGAACTAACCTAAACAGCCTTTTACTATATGGATTAGGGAGAACCTTGGAGTTGTGGACCTGTTTTCAATGCCTTCTGAAATAGGTGTGATGACTTGAGTTAAGGCATTGGGTGGGATGTGTATCTGGATCTAAGTATGTGAGAAGAGAGGATTGCAGTGAGCAAGGAGTGATGAGGAAGGCCATCATCAAGGGTCAAGGTAGAACGAGTTCTATACTCAAGATGAGAAGATAGATCTTTTATCTTTGGACATTTAAAGGGAGAAACTTAGAATCATTTTAAAGTAGACCATAAAACACTTTTTAAAAAAATCTGATTAAATTTTATTCCATAAGATTGAAATATAGAAAGAACAAAATATTTTTTATTGTTCACAATATACTGTGACTAATATATACACTATCCAAACACAACTAGTTAACATTTTGATCAATTTTTTTCCCGACCTCTTTGTGTGTGTTTCATATGGTTGCAATTATGCGTTTTCTGATAATATAATGAAATCATCTAATTTTTTTAAATCTCGATTTTTCATCAAATAACTAGTATCTTTTAATGTTAACATTGTATATGTAATCACTTCTGCTTACTTTTTAAATGTTGATACTTTCCAAGGTTCTGTTTTCAACTCTCTTCTTTTACTACTTTCTAGAATCTCCCAGGTCTTTCTCAATTCTCCTATCAGAATAGCTAACACCTAAACACAAGTTACAAATGTTTATCTTATGTTTCAGTCTCACATATATAACTATTAAATATTTAGATGTCCATTAATAAATTAATTCATTAATAATTAAGTAATGAGTTAATTCATTAAGATTTTAGTATGTGTTGGGTGGTATTCTGAGTACTAAGGGTTTAACTTGGAAAATGATGGTTAGAAACAAGAAAAAATGGTGAGAATCAAAGCAGGGGATTAAAAAGGCATGAAAAGTCTACATTTAGAAGGTTCTTATGTGTTAAATATAGGCATTTGGACATTTATACCCAGTCAAATTAACATAGTCTCGTAGCACTCTGCTTATAACACTCATGGAAGTCGTAGTTAATCAGTTATTGGAGTGATTATTTTATTTGGTGTATATATTAGTTTTGTACTGCAGCTGTAACAAATTTCCAAATACTTAGTGGCTTAAAACAACTCAGAATTATTACCTTATAGTTCTGTAGATAAGATATCTGTCTGACATGAATCTCACTGAGTTAAGATCAAGGTGTTGGCAGAATGCATTTCTCTTTGCAAGTTCTAGGGGAGAACCCATTTCCTGCCTTTTCCACTTCTACAGCTGTCTCTTTACTTAATTCATGGCTTCTTCCTCCCTTCTTCAAGGCCACAACATCAGTCCTTCTCTCACTATCATCTCTCTGGTTTTCTTTTTCACATTTAAGGACCCTTATGATTACATTGGGTCCACTCAGATAATACAGGGTAATCTTATTTTAAGGTCAGATAATTAGCAACCTTAATTCTATTTTCTACATTAGTTCTCCCTTGCCATGTAACTAACACATTTATAGGTACTAGGAAGTAGGATGTAGACATCTTTGGGTGTGTGTGTCAGGGGAGGGGGCGTTATTCTGTTCACCACAGGATTTATCTTCCTCTCTCATGCTGTAAATTTCACGTATAAGACTCTATATTCACCCTTCCCCTTTTTTTCTTAATAATAGAATCTTGTTTTTTTTTTTTTTTCAGTGTGGCAATTGCCCAGCTAATAAAATTCAATATCTTGGCCTCCACTGTAGTACAGAGATATAAAGTGGCACTGTTCCAGCAAATAAGTTATAAGGGGAAGTCTACTTAGTATTTCTTGCAGTGATTTTGCTTTCTTGGTGGATGAGAAATATCACTTTTTCCCATTCTGGTCCTGCCTTAGAGTTTAAAGAACAGTCACCTTGTTTCCAAGAATGAAAGGAAGAAATACACCAATCCTTCTGCATTAAGGAGAAGTTAAAACATGAAAAGAGCTTTGGTCACAGATGACATTGTTTAACTGATATATGGTATCAGTTCAAGACTTGCCTCTCCTGGACTTCTTGCACTTGAGAAAAATATTCATTACATACTTAAGGTACTAGAATAAAGTTTTTAGTTATTTGCAGCCAAATGAAATCTTGCTTTATAGTCTACCTGAGAGCAGGCACCTTTTCTATCTTGCTTACCTTTGTGCTTCCAAAGCCCAGGTCAGAACAGAATATCTGTTAATAACCCAATAAATGTTTGTTAATTTCTCTTGAGATTTTGACCTCTTATCTGTACTTAAAACAAAGGGTATTTGTCATTGCTATGAAGTGAAAGTGAACTACTATTATTTAGACAAGTAATAGAAAATTGTGTGACAGCAAAATAATAGGGAGGGAGAGAAAGCTGCTAGATGAGCCCAGTGAAATCTGTAGGCAGCACATCACACAAGACAACCATTAGCCATGTTAAGAATTTCTTTATTTTTTTAATTCAGAGAACATTAATCACAGATTGACAGAGTTTAAGTAAGGTTATCATATTTGTATTTGAAGCTTCTTTTAGGCTGCTGTGTGAAAAAAGGTGAGTGAATGCTTTGAGGGAGATTAGGAGGGTATGAAAATTTTCTAAGAGAGATGGTGAGAGCCTGATGTGATTTAATGATCCTGGAAATGGAGAGAAATGGATGGATTGGGGGAATTCAATTTAGTGCTTAACTGGATGTAGGAGTAGCAGAGGGAAGGAACTAAGGTCACTCTTAGTTTTTTGAAAGTATATATGGGGAGACTGTGACAGCAAAATCCTGGCATTGCTCTGTTGAAGATAACTTACTCAGAATTTTTTGTTGAATGTTTACCACATACTAAGCTAGTAATTGTAGGACTAGGACATAAACCTATATTTGAGTCCTTCAAGGCCTAGTATAAGGTATATATAAGTGGGGACAAGTGGGTGGAGATAATATATAATTTGGTTTAGAGCCATGTCTGGGAATGGCTTTGCAATATCCACTGTAATAAATGTGTTTATTTTTTTTTTTACATGCACTTAGAGGGCACTGTTTCAAGAGCTGTGGACATGAAGATGAATACCCTGTTCTCAATGATCCCAGAATCTAGTGCAGAACTTTCTCATGTGATACATAGATGGGTCACAGGTAAACTGAGCCGGAGATCCCCAGCTCTTGGAGCAGCCAAAGCAAGCTCTTCCGCTTATACCAGTGTGGTGCACATGTATGAATTTCTATGTGTGCTCTGTGGAGAATTTTAGAATTCACTAGGCTTGAAGATAAATTATACACATAAATAAAGATAATAATAACAATAACAGTAACAATATAATGCAATGTAATAATACAATAAGAATGTAAATATAAATATAAAGTAATAATTTAAAAATTGTTATAATGTAATGATGTCATAACAGAATATAAGGTAATAAAACTTATTGCTGGGGAGTTGTTTTGGGTGAGATTTTAAAAGCAAGAATTTGTCAGGAAGTGGGAAAAATTCGTATCTATCCTTCTAAAGTCTTCAAGCCTCAAAACACGGTTAGAGTTTGAACTGTAAAATTTCCCTCTTATTTCTTCACTAACTACTTACTTTTTCAGGCACAATAACATGGAATAGCTTTCATCATATTTTATCAGCTGATGAATTTTGTAGCTAGAGAATGGATGGTGAAGTAAGGATTTGTCTTTGTATTATTTCCTTCTCTTGATAAGAAATAGGTTTACAGAGGTCATGTAGCTTCTCATGAAGTTGAACTTGGGTGTACCCTGAAGTGATACCATTCTCTTTTAATTATCTACTTCCCTCAGCTTCTAAAAGTTTACATTATAGCTCTCTGAGAAGCTTCCAATGCTTTTCAGTAGAAGAACCATTCTTTCATAGCTTCTAAAACTGTATGTTTGTCTTTTAAAATCATCATTTCTCTCCATAGATTTGCTGTACATATCAAATAACTATGTTTTATTTTTTAATTTTTTGGTACATAAGCACTTCATTAAGTCTGTATGATCCTACTCTTTTAGCTCTTTTTTTTTTCCTCAAGGAAGTATTTGGAAGGTCAAATAAAATGGCCATTTAAAAAATCTCCCAATTTCAATAGATTCTGAGGGATTTTAAATTGTGATTTTTAGTTAAATTTCAAATAGATAAGGGAATCACTTGGAGTGATTGCAACAATTAAACTTGAAACTGGGCTTAAAAATTCATTTGGTTTACTGAATCACCAAAGGTAAAAATAAATGTAAAACTATTTACAATATAATTAATAGTACATCATTAATGTGTTACATCATAATAGAAATAACTCTAGATATGTTGAGCTGTTCTCAAACTTCTCCAATATGTAGTGTCAGTAATTGGAAACTGTCCAATTCCTTTGCCACCTTTTTGAGTGCCTCAGACATATTATTAATCCTGTGAGACTTTAATAATGACGAGTCTGCCTGTGCCTCCAAGCCTGTGTTTAAGCCCTGTCCTTCTGGGCTACTTAAATCATAAATGGAACTTTTCTAGACATCTCACATTTAGCACAAAATCCATTCTTCCCTTTTACAAATGTATGACCTAGGCTCTTACACATAATCACTATGATAGAGCTTCTAACCACATCAGCCCACTGTTATAATCAAGCTTTTTGTGATGAGAGTTTTAAACCATCTTGACAAATGCTTATAATTATAATAGTTATCACATGGAGCACTCAGTATCCTCAAAGAGATTTAAGTATATGATAGAATCTTCCTTTTCTAAGAGTTTATCAGCCAGCAGATTTCCATTCTTATGTATGGAAAGTGCATTTTAGATACATAAAACCGCAATAAATGAGCTTTTAACTATGTCGACTGTTGTAGTAATCAAGCCCCTTTCTTTAAAAAGTATTTAAACTACTCATTAAGTATACTTCTAGAGGATATAATGACATTTTCCACATAAGCAAGGAGAATGTCTTGCATTTATATTCTTTTTTATCAGACTCCAACGTTTTAGAAGTTTGGTCACTGGGATAATTAGGCCACCAGCACCCCTCAGCTCCCTTTGCCTACCTGTCAACTCAGATGGCTGAATAAGGATAATTTGCTAAATTGAGAAAGTTGGCTGGAGGGAAGTGTAGGACAAAGTAAGCAAATTTACAACATGTTACCCTTAAAGGCTCTGAGAAATAATTTATGAACTTTCGGAGCCAATGTCACTTGCAAGGCCCAGAAATATGGGCATTTCTTGTATAAGTCCTGAAACATTTATCTGTGATTTAAAAAATAGAGAAGTTTGACTAGAATGTTCCATGATGGTTCTCAAGCAGTTTCAGAGTAAGACAGGGTATGCAGTATGCAGGCTCTGTTTCAGCTCCTGGCCTGGACATATTTCAAGTTAAGTACTGGATATGGGTCCAGCTTTTCTCCCACCTGAACTTCCAAGTGAAGAGGGGTCCAAGACTGTTTTTCATATCTTCTGATTCTTCTACTGGCATTTACAATAGCAGGCAATAAATGTAAACTGTGATACCAAAAAAAGGGTTTCTGTGTTTTGTGGAATCTGACATTATTGCTTTGTTTTGACTTTCTAAGTCAATATTTTACTACAGATCTGCTCTGTATTTATAAATCTGTTGTAAGGGATGAGATAAAATACTCATCTAAACAATAAAAATAAGTAAAAACAGACTAGTGATTATGTCTATACATACATTATATGTTTATATTACAGGTATGCATAAGTTAAACATTATATGTATATGTATATACACACATTGAAGAAATGCTTATCCAGGTGTAAATAATAAAAACAAACTTTAAATGGCTTGTTCATTTTAATTTTCAATAAAATAATTATTAGTAGTAAAAAGAAGACAAGTTTAAGTCTTATTTGTAGTCATGTTTTCAACCTGGTGCTCTCACACTCAAATATCAGTGTCAAACTACTAAGCTCATGATGATGTGGTTCTAGTAGAATTTAAGTCTTATAAAGAGAGCTTTCCCCTCATATTACTCTGTTACTTTCTTTGTGTGAATCTTTCAGGGAATGACTTATTTACTGCAAAGAGCAGTGGCACAGCCATAAATCCATATGATTATTTTGCTTTTCACAATCTGGGAAAACGGCAAAATCAAAGCCAAATGAATTGGGTGTTACTGAGATGCTGATGCTGTTTGTAAAAGGGACAAACATATTTTGTTGTTCTGAGTAATGTATAGGCAGTTATCTGCTGTCAGGGCTGCTGGAAGACTGATGTCTCTTCATTGAGAGCAGTTTTTATCCTAGGGGAACAATCAAATTGAGAAAATCAAAAGCTTCATGTAAGTGGAAACAGCTTCTCTCTAATTTGATGTGGTGTGACGTCATTGTGGACTGGGTTAACATTTGTTCTCTTCCTTTAAGTATGTGGACTATTCCATGCAGTTTTCTTTCTACATAAACACTTTTTTAAAATACCAGTGTGCACTTTTAAATTCTTATTTTGCTATTAGGTTCTTCTGGGTGGAACATATTGTGTTTTTTCTTGTTTAATTCCTCTGGGCACGTCAGTCTCTAACTTCCTCAAAATCTAAAAGAAGCCTGCATTTTTGATATCTAGTGGCATAGATGAGTATTCAAATCCTCAGTACATGTCAACTTGATGTCACTAAGTTTTGACTATTGTCCTGTGTTGCCAACCTTGCTAAGCACAATTTCTCTCCATGGACAGATTCTCTCAGTATCTCCTTCTTTTGTTTCTTGGCCCCAAGACTCTGCTAATCCTGTGGACTTTCATTAGGTTCATTTCATAGAATTAAGTTCCTCCTGTACTATTCAATCTCTTAGCTTTCAGAGCTGCCCTAAAACTGAAAGCCAAGTGTCCTGTCATCATGCAGCTTGGAGGGACGTAGATAAAATGATGTTGAGAAATTGTGTGCCTTAGTGTTTTTTTGGCATCGTGGGCTTGCTGTGATCGGAACTGAAAAGTGTGTCAGCATTTGTCCTCATTCTGCTGCTCAGCATAATGCTTCTGACAAGCAATGTTTCATCACAGAAGCTGATTTGAGAAGGACTTGTACATTACACTGTAAATCCATAAATCAAAGGACAGGGATGCCCAGGGCCTCCTATTTAGAAATAAATGGAATTGAAAATGAAATGCCTAGTAATGAACACTTAGCTGAAAGGTTGGCAACTTGAACAGGGAGTGGAAGATGAGAGAATGATGACCAGGTGATTTAGTAAATGGACAAAATACCTAATTTTGCAATTTAACACATTTGCCTTTGTTCTGCTCTTAGTAGGGATGGCGAACAGCTGGTCAGTATCATCTGTGTAAGAATCCATCATATTCATGAATATCATTGACAAATTTCTCCACAGATTTTTTAGCCTTAGAAAAATACTAATTCCTTTAACCTTTCTAAAGCAGTAAATCAAGCCAGTAACATAGGAATTCAAAATGTTTTCTGAGGATGGTTTGTTTCTTAGGCTAGAGCCCAGAACATAAACTTTATCAACTAAATGGTGTATGTGTGTGGAGAGGTGGTGTGGGAGATTTACTGTCTGCATAGAAGATGAGAATTCCAGCTATGCTGTTAGGTTGGTAGGAAACAGAGGAAACCCAATCCACTGGGCCTCTACAGAAGAGCAGGAGTCCTAGTTTACCCAGGCTTTTAGGGGATGGTTACTGAAAGGCTGTTAAAATCCAAAGTCACTCTGGATGGATAATTATATTGCCTCTTAGCAGCTGAGTTTGAGGCTCCCTTATATTTCTATCTAATCCAATCTTATCTGCTGTTGCTTCTATGACTCATTGAACAAATTCTTTTTGTTATTAGTGAAATTTCCAAAATATTTGTGATTGACCAATAAAATTTTGTAGACCATTGATTAGATTGTATGTTAATTATCCTTCTGTCATATGTTCATTCTAGGTTCACTCAGTAATATGGGGGTCACATGGTACAGAACTTCTGTCAGATGTTCATTTTAGATTCAGTTAGTAACATGGCAGTCACATGGTACAGAACATCTTTTTCAATAACTGAGGCTTCTTAGGGCTCCTCTTGCAGAGTGGGACTGACAGGAATTTTGTTAAGTTCTTCTAGTAAGGTTGGCATAGATGGTTAAGAGTAGGGAGAGAACAATTTTCTCTGTTGCTTTTCCATCTAGACTCACCCTTTGGCTAACAAATGCCTTTCTATGAATCAATGTCCATCTCACAACCAAATAAATGTCAAATCTAGAAACTGGGATCCTTGGTTACTCATATCTCTCTATATAAATCATATCTTCCCATTTTTAATGACCTTTGTGATTTCTGAGCACTTGAGTTTTTTTCACTTTGTTAAGTTTCTCAGTTTCTTACATGGGAATTGATCTATTTTAGTTTTTTTCTATCTTCTGGAATCAATTTCAGAAATTCATGCTTTCCTAAAAAATGTTTTTTCACTTGAATTTTAAATGCTTTCAGATAGAGTTTTGTAAAGTCTTCTCTTATGCATCTTGGATTTGTTTATAAATTCTTTAAAATTCTTTAAATGGCTAATTCATTGATTTTTATTTCTCTTATTTATAAATAAGATTTTTAAGCACATGAATTTTCAAAAGCCAGTTAAATCTTTATCTGTCATCTTGAATAGATGTTCATGGTGTATTGTTACATGAGAAAAGGACATATAGGGGTTATATATCTAATATTACCAATTCCATTTGATGTCATTAAAATGTTAGTCATAGCTGCACAGCAATCTAATATTATTCATAACTTCATGAGATTAATAGGTATAACATTATTTTATATATAAAATTATTTTAACATCAATAACAATAACAGATGCCGTCTTTATCAAGCATGCCCTCTTCAATTTTGTTCATTTAGGATATAGACCACTTTAGCCACTAAGAATTCAAGATCCAACTCTTATGCGATCTTGGCTAAGAAACCTTGCAAAAAACACTCCCAGGCCCAGAGACTTTCTCCCGTCTTCATCTCACACAGACTTTGGTGTCTACAGCTGCTTGAGTTCTTATCACATTGTGTTACCTTCTTTACTACTCTTTTAAAAGTTATTGAAGTAAATGCTTATTATAGAAGTGAAAAATGTAGACATACAAGGCAAAGTTATTCAATTGCCATTGCCTGCTTGAAATAATCTAATAGCTTGGTATGTACGGCTACATACCTTTCCTTGTTATTATATGAATTTGTACAAATGCATTTAAATGTATTGATTTATGTTTGTTTTCCAAAAATGTTATCGTGAGATGCTTATTATTTTGTTACCTGCTTGTCTCATTTAACAATATAGCATGAACATCTTTCTAGGTCAATAGATAGAGAACTAACTCATGCTTTTTAAATTTTTAAAAAATTTTAATTGTGGTAAAATATACATATCATAAAATTTACTATCTTAGCCATTTATAAGTATACAGTTAGTAGTACTAAAAATATTCAAATTATTCTGCAACCAATTTCCAGAACTCTTTTCGTCTTGCAAAACTGAAACTCTATGCCCATTAAACAACAATTCTTAATTTTCACCTCCCCACAGTCTGTGGCAACCACCATTCTATTTTCTGTCTCTATGAATTTAACTACTCTAGATACCCCATATAAAGTGAAATCATACAGTATTTGTCTTTTTGTGACTGTCATATTTCACTGAGCATAATGTCTTCAAAATTCATTCATACTGTAGCAAGCGCCATAGTTTCCTTTCTTTTTAAGGCTGAATATTATTCCATTTTATGTATATAACACATTTTATTTATTCATTCATCCGTTATTTCCACCTTTTGGCTATTGTGAATAATGTTGCAATGAGCATTGTTGTACAAAAATCTTTTCGACTCCCTGCTTTTAATTCTTTTGGTTACATATGCAGAAGTGTGATAATGGATCATATGACAATTCTAGTTTTGGTATTTTGAGGAGTTACCATACATTTTTCCATAGCAGACACGCCTTTTTACATTTCTACCAATAATCTCAAGGGTTTCAGTTTCCCTGATAAACCATTCTTTTGGGCAAATTCATAATTATTGTATTGATTTTTATATATATTTGCATATATGTGCCTTCCTTCCAGTATACTGAAAACTCCTGCAGGGAGTTTGTGAAAAGATAGTGCTGCTTGATTTAGGTTTTGAAGGACAGTTGGGATTTCATCTGATGGGATGGGATGAAGAACCTCACCCCTTCTGGCAGTACAGCTGACCCTTCACTGACCCCTTCTGGATCTGGATAATGGGCCACTTTCAGATGGATGGCCACAATTGTTATGCTTCCTTTGAGTCTGATATCAGACTATAACAGATTGTCCAGTTTAAATTAAAAGATTTTTAAACCGAGAAAAATCTGATTAAAATTATATTTCTTCTCCTAGGAAAATACACATATGCATTCAGCTATTTGCCATTAAATTTGGAGGTTTTAATGTCCCCTGAATCTCCCATGAATGCCCTCTCATGAGTTCCTGGGTTACGAACACCTGCTCCAGGATCTGACTCAGCTCTTTCACATTGATAAATAGGAATTAATTAAAGCTATTTAAGCTTATTATTTATCCTGCCTTCCCAACACTGCTCTTTCTCCCTTATCTTTGTACTTTCTCCCTTATCTTTGTACTAATCTTGATCTTCCCCATATGTTGCCTCTTCTCCTCTTCAATGGTCATTGTTTACAAATTGTAGGAAGCACCCTTCAATTTACCCTTACAGTGCTAACATACGTTGTTCATTCTGTCTATTATCTATTAATTCTCAAAGCATCTTCAAAAGTAGACAGGGAATCTTGTATCATCAATCAAATCCAATGGAGAAGCCACAATTGCATCACGGTGATTGTCAGTGAAGCTTTGGCTATAAAATAGATTATTCAGTGCAGCTAGGCAGCCTTGAATACTACCATGTATTTTTGTTTTATCTAAAATTGTCTATCTAACTATGGGAAGTGAACACACAATGTAAGAAAAACACTATATATATTTATATAGTGCGTGTGTGTGTGTGTGTGTGTGTGTGTGTATACACATACATACACACACCTTACTGTTAAAATGTATAGCTGAAACCTACTGGATTCCGTTAACCAATGTCGCCATAAAAAATAAATTAAGAAAATAGTAATTAATAAATAAATAAATAAATAAATAAATAAATAAATATTTATCTCTTGTCCTTACTGCAGGCCCTCAAGTTGCTTTCTGGTTTTTAAAAATGCCACATTGGACTAGAAACGAGAATCCAATATCTGGCACATGGCATACTGAGTAAAATAAGCCTGTTTTTATGACCTAGTTCCGAATAAACTATACTGTCATTGTGGTATTAATTTATTTTAAAAAGCACGTTTTTCTAAAAAAAAATAATATTTACATTTTAAAATAAGAAACAGTAGTCATAAACAGTAAAGTCTATGGATTTTCAGCAGGTTTCTCACAGCAGAAAACACCTTTAAAATATCTCTGGCATCCAAGTATATTTAACTATGAATCAACATGTCAAAATTTAAAAAATGTAGAAAAAGGTTGAGACATTTTTTAAAGTAGTGATATACACGTTTAAAAATATATTTGCATTCCAATTTTTGTCAAATGTCTTATTGTGTCCTTAAAAATTTATATTTGTTTTTAGTTTATATTGTTAAAATCCTTCGAAAGCATTTGTCAGCACCTTTTCATTTAAGGTATAAACACTTTAAAGGAGAAGGTAAGAGCAAAGTACTGTGTGTTTAAAATTAATTTGTAGTCAACTTTTCAAAATGTTGTTTAAAAATCTTTTTGGTGTTTGAGAAATTTTAAGAGAATTTTTTTGTGAGATTTTGTAGTCTTTTACATAGAACATAAGTTGTGTTTTGTGGTAAAACTTAAAAGATTTAGATGATTCTGAAATTTAGGAATTTTAACAAGTTCTACATTTGGTTACATTCCCATTTTACTTATGATTTTCATAACTATTTCTTCTTTATGGTTAATTATTCAGCAGACAGATTAGGATAAGCTTGTTCTTCAGTACAAAGCAGACATAGAATCTCAGTGGCTTGACACCTAAATTTTATTTCTTCTGGTATTAAAATGGTTATAGTCCAATTACTCTCCAGCACCCTGTCCTTCAGGTGGTGCCTCTACAGTCCAGTCTCTTTTGACTGATGAATCAGCCATCTCAACTTTTGATTTCCACACTTCCTATGAATAAGAACTCACACCTGCCCTTTAATCTTTTGCCAAACTTTGCTCATAGCACATTAACAAGAATAAGTTCACGTAGCACTGCCTAAGTGCAAGAAGGTGAGAAAATATGGGAAGGACATGGAATATTTGGTTTTCAATACTATCTCTGTTGCAAAAGCTAATTCGAAGTTGGAGTTTTAGAGATAAAAGGGACTTGGGAGGATAGCTCCCTAATTTCATAAATAATGACTTTAATGATGCAAAGTTTAGGCCAGTTATTAAGCTCATACTGCTACTTGATTTAAGCAGTACCTTCATCATGCTTTTTTTTAATACATTGAAAAGATCATTCAAATAATCTAGTTATAATGTTGTTTTACCTTATCTTGCCATTCTTGGAAGTTATTCTTAGACATTTTTAACTTGGAATTACAATTAGATACATGTTATGCCATCTCATTCTATAGTTAGTTATATTGCAGAATCACAGAATATATCATGAGAGTAGCACCTTAGAATATAAGAGGATTCTCCTTCAGAAGTAAACAGTGTTGGACTCATGTGGCAGATTTAAATTCTTCTTGTGAGTCAAAGTAGGTATGGCTGCAGATTAATATTTCCTACTCATGACTGCCACCTTTCCCAAAGTTTTGGTGATTTAAGCTCTAGGATAAACCAAAGTGAACTGATTTTCAAAACTAAGCTGGACATCAGCTCTAGCTGGTAGTTAAGGAACTGAAAACCAAAACACAGATTTGAATATTTTATTTACAGATGATAATGCCCAAGGAACAAGATGCATTTAATTATTACAAATATAACATATAGAACTTTATGCTTAGTTTCTATACTTACCTCATTGAAGATCAGTAAGTTTTCTGACCAACAATAGTTCATTGACCAAAATTTAAGTACCACTGAAATGGAAGAGAACTGAGAGCTAACAGACAACCAACTGCCTCTGTCTTATTTCACAGTACAAATTTAAGATAATTAATATTTTGAACTTGAATATGTACTTGCATGTTTTTTTCTCATTTGACTATAGGTTCTTCCATCTATATGCTATTATGCAGAACACTAAAAAGAAAAATTTGGTATATCCATACCAAAGTATTTATAACATTTGGGAGTAGTTATTATCATACTTATTTAATGAATAAGAAAATACATGGTTGAGAGAGAATAAATAACTTGGCTAAGATCACAGAGAATAAGCAGCAACCTTGGAATTCCTTCATGAGTGTCTCTGATAGAAGTGTTTATGCTTTACCATCATTTAAATGACTTAGCTTGAGTTTACATGTATTTGTTTCTAATTGCTGCTGTAACAAGTTACCTAAGACTTAATGGCTTAAATCTATACAAATTTGTTATCTTATAGTTCAAGTGGTCACAAGTTCAAAACCAGTTTCAGTAGGCTAAAATCCAGGTGGTGGTAGGGCTTCTCCCATTCTGGAAGCTCTAAGGGAGAATCCATTTCTTGTATTTTCTAGCTTCTGAAGGCCACCTACATTTCTTGGCAGCCAACCCAGTCTCCATCTTCTAAGCCAGAAATGTAACACCTTTCAATCTTTCTCCCTCACTCTTAGCCTCCTGCCTGACCTTTAGAAGAACCTTTCTGATTACACTGGATTGAGGATAACCTACCCATTTAAAAATACTTAATCACATCTTCAAAGTCTTTTTTTTTGCCATGGAAAGCAATATATTCATGGGTTCTGGGGATTAGGATGTGGATATCTTTTGGGGTAGGGTGGGGCTTTTTCAATCTACCACACACACTACAGTATTTTTTTGACATGTGTATTTCAACAACAGATTCTAGGTTGCTTTGTTGTGGTGTGTGTGTGTGTGTGTGTGTGTGTGTGTGTGTGTGTGTGTGAATACAACATATTTATTTTTATTTGTAGACACTAAAACTACAGAATAATACAAAAAATAAGTAATCCATATTTTCAATAAGAAGAAGTGGACTTGTCACAAACTCCTTACAGCCATAAACAGAAAGAGAACTGAATGTGTATCACAAAATAGAAAAGTGACAGAACCGAGTCTTACTATAACAACATACAAAGATTATGCTTGCTCAACCAAGATAATCTTGCAATTGATTGAAGGGTTAAAACTGAGACTGGAAAGGATTGGGTAATTTATCTGCATTTCCTCTTCTATTCACATGAGATGAAAGTCTATCCCAGCCCTATCTATGAAAAACAAATGGATTGTTTGACTTGACAAAACAGTACTCCATCTGAGGAAGAGAAAATGACAATATGAGGCCGTGGGCCCTTTCATTGCCTAAGAAATTTAAGAGAAGTGGATATCCTCACAGTTCTATTTTGAGAAATAGAGGCGATGAATAGCCTGACATTAATAATTGTGCTGTTTATCGGAGAGGAGTCCATACCTTTGTAGTCCTACATGGTGTTCTCTTGCTTTCCGACTTTATGAACTCATTTAATCCATGCTCAGTTCCTTGCTAATTCCATGTTCTATCTTCATTTGCCAGCTCTTCTCCATGGTGAATGCTACTCTTGCTTAGTCAGCCTCACCTCTTGCTTGGATCTCTCCACAAATTGGGTTCTTCCTTCCCTTTACTTCTCTCTAGTTTACTCTTCACACACCAGCTAATGCTTGTCCTAAGACATAAGTTGGATTACATCACTTTTCTCAAATCTTAATGGCTTTCTGCTACATTAGGAGGAAACCCAAAATCCAAACAGCCTGCCATACTGACTAATCTCGCTGTCTTGCTGCCTGCCCTCCCCTGCTCACTATAGAGCAGTCACATGAGCCTACTTCCAAGTCCTCCACTGAGCCAAGTGCTTTCTTACATCAAAACCTTCAAATACAGTGTTTTCTGTCTGGAGCATTCTTCAGCTCACTCTGACTAGTCAACTCTTTTTATTTCAAAGTTAGCTCCCCCAATCAAATACTTCACAGAACCTTCAACCTTATTTTGAACCTTTAATCAGTTTGTGATTACACAAAGGCACATGTAGTGGTGAGGAGGGGGGGGTGGACTCTTCTCTGTCACCTGATAGCTATGACTTAGAACATGTCACTTAAACCAGCAGTCCTAAATCTTTTTGACACCAGGGACTGGTTTTGTGGAAGACAAATTTTCCATGGATGGGGGTGGAGGGGATGTTTTGGGGATGATTCAAGCACATTAAATTTATTGTGCACTTTATTTCTATTATTATTACATTGTAATATGTAATGAAATAATTATACAACTCACCATATGCAGAATCAGATGCCACCAGATACGACTGTACAATTGAAGTACATCAATTCACTTGCCACTATAAAGTCTGCCACCAGGTGCAGCGTAATTGTCCCTTGCCATTCACTGACAGGGTTTTGATATGAATCTGCAAGCAATTGATTTATTATGATATCTCTGAAGTCAAACCTCTCTGCTGATGTTAAGCCATATTCACAGCTGCTCCCCAGACCTAGCATCACACCTCAGCTCCACCTCAGGCATTAGATTCTTATCAGGAATGAACAACCTAGATCCCTCTCTTGTGCAGTTCATAATAGGGTTCACACTCCTATGAAAGTCTGATGTCTGATGATCTGAGGAGGAGTTGAAGCTGAGGCGGTGATGCTAGATCTGGGGAACAACTGCAAATACAGACGTTCTCTTGCACCTATATGCCTCTCACCTCCTGCTGTGCAGCCCTGTTCCTAACAGGCCCAGACTTATACTGGTCTGTGGCGTGAGAGTTGGGGACCCCTGACTTAAACTCTCTGTAGAACTAATGACTGTACTAAAAAGACTTTTGTGAGAATTAAATGAGTTTATAAGTAAAGTTTTGAGAGGGAAAAATTCAAGATTACTTTGCATATTACAAGGATAATTGAAAATTATCACTTCTACCTAGAAAAGGGGGTATTCTGATTAGGTAATCAAAATAGGTCGGCCTTGGAGACACGGTCACTAAATGGCCAATGCTGTTCAGAGTGGGCTATCAGAGTGGGCTTAAAGAATTCTAAAAGCCTGAGTTTGGGTATTGTCATATCTGGTGTCAAATCTCCATCTTCGCTTAAGGAGACAATGTGTCTGTGGTTAAGTATGTATCTGTTCTCTAGCCTGTGATTGCTGGTAGAGTCTGAAATTTCTGCTCCTTCCTGGCTATGCAAACTGGGGATGATTATCTACCCTCCCTGATCTTTAATTCTTTTATGTGTAAAATAAGAGTAACAATTGTGAAGATTGTTGTAAAGATTAATGAAAAGATTCATGTAAATTACTTGACACATAGTAGGTAATCCATAAATTTTAGTCAATTATTACAAATTAACTAAGATTTACTTTGGCTCAGATCTTAAGAATTCTCAACTCTGAATCTCAGTTTTCTCATCTAAATTAGATATCTATGCAATCAACAGATATTTATCTGGCTCCTGGCACTGGACTGCAAAGTACCGGTGGCTACAACAAAGAACACAACTCAAGAAGTTAATAACAACTATCTGCAGAACTTGTATGAAGACTTAATGAGATAATGTATAATTGAAGTATTCGACTATGCTTTCTAGTATACTTTATTCACTAAAAAATGTTTATTTTCTTCCTTTCTCTTTCTTGGTAAAAGAGTCTTATTTCTTTTATCTATAAAGTCTAAATGTAGTCGCTTTCAATAATTTAATAGGATGGCCAGTGAAATTAACCATTTGTTTTCTTCTTACTTTAATTCAAATGGTATATACTGATGATATATGATTATTAAACAAATTACACTTATCATGCTAAATTATTGTGAATTAAATGTGTTCAAAAATAGAAAAAATGACAGGCATGTTTTGTTCTTAGCAAGCATCATAGCTATGTGTGTGCTTATTCTCCATTACTGGATTGCATTAAGGAACTTTAATGCCCAAGAACAGCTTTTGGTATTTCAGTTGTTGCGCACCAGACAGCTGCTCGGTAGAGACTGAAAAGCAATCGGAGTAAAAGACAATCATCTAGGAGACATTTAAGTAAAGAATCTCATAAATGATAAAAAGGGAATATATTTTGGCTCATTTCTCCCCAATCACTCTTGCCACCTTCACACTCCCTGTTCTTTAAAAGGGACAGGGAGGCTTAGTTCAAATACAAGAGACCTGGTCATGTCGCCTAAGTTTCCTATGGGTGAGAACTTCAAAAGTCAAGGCATAAGAGAAACAGAACCCTTAACAGAGAAATTAGATTCAGATATCGAGGAGGTAGGGTACCCTGAAACAGACATGTACCAGTATGAAAGCGTTCAATGTTTATGACCATTGTCTGCTCTGACAGGTTGGGGCTCATGCTATATTAGTTGTTAAAAACCTTTAATGGTTACTTAAAACTTATTTATTCCGAGGGAGAGAATCATATAGTGTGTTAACCATCAAATTGGGTAAGGAAGTTAGGGGAAGGAAGAACTTGAGTGATGATAGGATTTAGAACTAACGGATTAGAATCAGAGAAACCAGAATTGGTAAAAGTGAGGTAAGAAGCAACTCAGAGGAGACTTTACACTACAGATTTGAGTATCACGTATCATTTGAAACTTGTCTTTTAGGGTGACAGTTAGAGAAAAGATGCAATAGGTATGGGTGGCAAAATACTAATAATATAGCTATATCTAATTTATACTTAATTGTAAATGTTTCCATTGTTTTGGAATTTGAAGAATTGTTTTTTAAGTCATTTCCACCTTTTTTGGTGTTTTAAACATCCCCTTAATTTCAAATGAAAATAATTCTGCAATTTGCATTGATGCTTTAGGAAAAGTTGTATTGCAATGCAGAAGTTTCTTTTATTTGGGGCAAAGATTAAAGTAAATTTCCTAAATTATATGTTTTCTGATCTTTTTCTGAATTCCAAGAGTACATTTAGCTCAAGTCAGAATTTTCCCTTTTGAACTTATGCATTTCTAATATCCTGGTATCTCCCAGGTAAAATAAATGGATTTGCGTGGGATAAGATAATGACAACAGGTTCAAAGTTTAATCATCCCGAAAGATTCTAGACATCTTTTTTTTTGCAAACTAATGTTAGTATTTTAATACATGCTTCATAGCAAAAACATCTTTAAATTGAAATATCTGGAGCAATTCCAATTATGCAGTAAATATTGCTGAATGACTCTCTTATGAGAGATTGGGACATTTATAAGAAATTAAAAAAAAGAAGAAGATAAAAGATAGAGCTAAAAAGAAAGAAACAGGCTTTACCACTGCAAGTAACTTGTAAAACATGTAAGATATGACACCTCTAAGTACGATCTATATACTTGATACTTATAAAAATAAATATAGTAATGTGCTTTTAACTGACATCTCTTTTGCAAATTTGAATTACTGTTACATTTAAAAAATGCATTTCAAAAATAACAAAAATAGTCTTTAGTAACTATTTTGATTTATATGGCAGGTTATTTAAACTATTCCAAGTTAGTGTGCCTCCAACTGTGTTCTCTTACTATAACTTTAGTCTCATGTATGTTTAGAGAACTGCTACTAGTAATGTTTGGTAATTATAGATAATTGATGACAAATATATCCAGCTGGCCAGTCAATCTGGCCAGAAGTATAAAAACCTCACTTCCAAATGCCACTTATACCTCTCTTTATCTCACGTCTGTGTTTCCTTTTATTTCTTACAACAGTTAACACCATTATAGAAGTCAGCTTTTTTGTTTTAAATTTAAATGATCTTGAATTATGGGAACACTATAAAACTGCCTTCTTTCCACACACTTCCAGCTCAGAGTGTGAATGCCAAGGCAAATGAGTCTGTGCTGCCCACCCCATATGTCATGATAACTCTGCAGTTCTGGTTCAGGCCCAGTTAAGCTGGTTGCTGGCAGTGGTGAGTCTGCTGGCTGAGTGTGTCATTGCACTTAGAGCAGTTATGTGTCTTTTATACTTCTCTTTATTTCTATATTTTCTTCAGTTTTAAAAATAAAACTCTTCCACTCTATATCTTAGAAAAGGAGATCTGATGTACAGAATGGCAAACCAATTCAAGAACGAAAAAAAAATTTACTTCAGAAATGACAGTTGGAATAAAAGTGAATAAACTAAACTCTAAGTCCAAGTTGTCTCAATTAGGTACGAGTATAAATTTTTGAAACAAGAGAAAATATTTGAAGGAAGAATAAAATGCTAAGTCAATTCAATAGATGGTGGCATAAAAATGCATTAGCTGAACAATGAAATGGAAACATGTGTGACTTCGTGGATGCCTGGTCAGAAAATACATATACTGCTAAAGTTTAAAGTCTAAACCAAACAATGAATTTTAGCATAAGTGCTTGAATTAATAAGGGAATGGTGTGATTACTTCCAGAGGAGAAATTTTTGGCCAAGCATCAACATTTAAGGGAAGACTCGAAGCACAGCTATAGAAGTAGCCAAGACATTTTCAGAAAATTTGTTTAGATCATTGAAAGGGAAGGCAAGTATTTACAATTTATATTTAAGCCAATGGAACAGGACTTTTAGAAAAGCCAGTACCCTGGCCAATCTATATTTTCAAGGAAGAAAAAGAATACTGCTGGGTACAGAACAGATATGCAAATCTCTTTTATAGGAGCTTAGTAATAAAAGCTGCGTTGAAAGGAAGACCATAGGATCACAAAAAAAGCCTCCATGAACAGATGTCATTTTTGTTCACTAATGTATACCAAGTGCCTAGAACAATATCCAACATCTAGCAGGTGCTCAACAAGTAGTTGTTAAATAATTTATTTGAAGAAGCCTCAGCTAGTTCAGTTCATACTTCAGAAAATTATAACATAGCTTTTATAGTATGCCAGGTGATTACTTTATAGTCTGTAAAATATACATTTGTTTTTATTTTTGTTCCATTAATTTTGCAATTTTTTTTTGTATCTCTTGGTTTATATGGAATGGCTTTTCAGAAATTTAACCTGAGTTCATAACATGGCATCAATAGCAAAAAAATAAAAATAAAAATGGAGTCAATTTGTGGTAATCATCCTCGCAGCTTTAGGAACCAGTTAAGTTTGTCTGCAGTTATTTATCTTGTTCTTTTCTTTTTCTCTCTTCTTTTTCACAGATACTTCCACAAAAACTATCTGTATTTTACTATCATTTTTTAATTTTTATTTTTCCCTTTACTTCACACAATTTGTTAGCTCATACCTAATGAACCTCCTGCTCGCACTCCCAAAAAAGAAAGTTAGCAAAAACAATGTTCTGGTGATATTCAGAATACAGTAATAGTCTTGAAGATGAAATAGAATATCCTAATATGTGAAGTGATATTATATATAATAAACAGCAATGCTACTATCTTCTATCACCTTGGAAATTCACTGGATGACACTTTAGACTCTCCAGAGATATTCCATTTTATTTCCTCCTCCTCTTCTCATTAAACTTCTTTGCTAGTAGTGTAATTACAGATACATTGTTAAAATTGCTATTAAACATTTGTATTTTGGCTTTATTTAGTTTTATTAATGCAATTGTATGTGAATATTTTAAAACTGGAAAGCTGCGGTAATTCACCTCCTTGCTTAAACATATTTTGTGTATTCAAGAAACCTAACAATTTGCTAGCATCGTTACTAAGGGATAAATGGGATTTTAGGTCATATTCTACTTATAATAAGGGGGACACTAAATGGTCAGAGCGAGGGTCAGAGGCAAGGTTTTCTCCTGGGCAGAAGTGCTGGCAGTATCTATTGCTCCTCCATTGAGTCTTGCCCTCTCCTAGTGTGTGGAGTCAGTGCAGCCAGAGCTGAGTCAGCATCAAACTGGATAACAGAGGTCACTCCTCCCAAAGGATTCCCTGAAACTCTGCCATTTCCAACTCGTGGCCCTACCCAAGCCACATCCACTGTTGTCTTGGCATGCCCTGTGCCCCTTGTTGAACAACTGTAAGCCCTGCACTTATGGCACCTGGCCTCAGTTTCTGGCATGTCCTCTTGAGGCAATTATAAGCACAGTATCTGGGGATTGTTTGCTAAATCTTACCAGGTGGCCCTGGAGGGGCATAGGCTGAGGATGAACTTGGCCTGCAGCTGGACCCCTCTCAGCACTGTGCCACTGGACACCTACTATACAAGGCCATGCTAATAAGGCCAGGAGACTTAGGAGTTTTGCTTTGTTCATAGAAACAGATACAGAAAGGCAGCCAAAATGAGGAGACAAAGAAGCACGTCCCATATAAAAGAACAGAACAGAGCCCCAGGAAAAATGGAGTCAAACAATCTGCCAGATACAGAGTTCAAAACACTGTTTATAAGAATGCTCAGTGAGCTTAAGGGAAGAGTAGATGAATTCATTGATAACTTTAACAAAGAGATTTTAAAAAAAGCCATAAAAATGGAGTTTAAAATTATAAAAGAGAACCAGTCAGAAATGAAGAATATAATACCTGAGATGAAGAGCATATCAGAGGGAATCAACAAGAGTGGATGAAGCAGATTGGATCAAATCACCAATATAAGGGATGGGGTAGTGGAGGATGCCTAATAAGAACAGCAATAAGAAAGAGATCCAAAATGATGAAGATAATTTAAGACTATGGGACAACATCAAATGCAACAAAATTCGCATAATAAGGGTGCCAGAAGGAGAAGAGAGAGAACAAGAAGTTGCAAACCTATTTGAAGAAATAATGAAGAAAAACTTTCCTAACCTGGTGAAGGAAATAGACATACAATCCCAGAAAACTCAGAGTCCCAAAAAAGATGAACCCAAAGAGGTACACATCAAGACACATCATAACTAAAATGCCAAAGGTTAACTACAAAGAGAAAATTTTTAAAGCAGCAAGAGAAAAGTAGTTAGTTATCTGCAAGGGAGTACCCACGCATAAGACTGGCAGCTAATTTCTCAAAAGAAATCTACAGGCCAGAAGGGCTTGGCACAAAATATTCAAAGTGATGAAAACCCAGAATCTATAACCAAGATTACTTTATCCAGCAAAGCTATCATTCAGAGTTGAAGAACAAATAAAGATTTTCCCAGACAAGAAAAATCTAAAGGAGTTTGTTACCACAAAACCAGTATTACAGGAAATGTTGGAGGGACTTCTTTAAGAAGAAGAAAAAAAATCTATCAAAAACATGCATAAAGAATGGCAATAACTATATATCTATTAACAGGTACCTCAAATGAAAAAGAATTAAGTGCTCCAACCAAAAGATAGTGGCTGAATGGATAAGAAAACAAGATCCTTACATATGCTGACTACAAGAGACTCACTTCAGATTAAAAGACACACACAGACTAAAAGTAAGGGGAAGAAGTCTACGGCCATGCCACCCTGAACATGCCGAATCTTGTCTGATCTCAGAAGCTAAGCAGGGTTGGACCTGGTTAGTACTTGGATGGGAGACCACCTAGGAATACCAGATGCTATAGGCTTTAAAAAAATAAAATAAAATAAATTAAAAAATAAAAGTAAAGGGATGAAAAAGATATTGTATGATGGACCTAGAAGGTATTGTGGTGAATGGAGTAAGTCAAATAAAGACAAATGCCACATGATTTGACATACATGTGGAATCTAAAGAACAAAATAAACAATAATGACAACCAAAATGGAGACAAACTCATAGATACAGAGAATATTTTGAGGGCTACTAAATGAGAGAGGAGTTGGGGGCGGGGGGTTGGTGAAAAAGGGCAAAGGGATTAATAAGTATAAATGGATAGTTACAAAATAGTCATGGAGATATAAAATATAGCATAAGAAATATAGTTAATAATATTGTAATAAATATGTAAGGGAGAAGAATACTAGATTTAATAGGGTGATCACTTTGTAAGTTATATAGATCTCTAATCACGATGATGTACAACTGAAACTAATATGTTACTATATGCCAACTATAATTGAAAAGTACTCATTGAATTGCATACTGTAAATATGAGCAACTCATTGTTTATTATATTTCAATAAAGTTGTAAAAAAACTACTTAAAAAGGAAATATATTTACTCATGTATGTACAGTCATAGCAATCAAAATGGGCCACTTAATTGTCATTGCTTTAGTTCTGGAATCACAATGAGTAGCTTCACAAACAGTATGCCTTTGGGGTGACCTCCTTACAATGAATTACATGATGGCATTACTTTTGTGAAGTCTCTGTATTTCAGGGTCTGATCACTAGAGTATATCTCCAGCAGTTGGTTAATCAGTTTCTGACTCTAGGAGACTTATATTACCAAATTCACAAGGAAACTTATGTGTTTACCAGGTTGCTGTGTAGTTAAATTAAAATGGGAAATACAATTGTCAAAGAGACCAGAGGAATCAGTATTTTCATAGTAAAGTCACATGAGAAACCAAATTAAAATCAGAATGTTGCTTGGTGAACAACAAGTCAGAGCAAGAGGAGCTTGTTGCATGATTAAAATATCTCACAGTGCCAATTTATAATAACCCAATACATCTGCTACCATCATTAAGGCTTGGCTGCCATGAGAGCTACATATTTGGGTTTGAAGCACTAACACCACCAAGATTTTTCATGTGGCCAACTTGTATACTGACAACTACTCTGCTTCCTAGGGGGGCTTTTGCTTTGATTTATTATATTTCTTATGAACTGATTTTATAAGATTATCTGAAAATATTGGAAGGTTCAGCAGCACAACAAAGTAAAAAGAATACAGACCACTGTGTTTGAATCCTAGTTCTGCAACTTACTATCTTAAATTTTTAACCTCCTCAAGGTAAAGATTTCAAATTTGTCAGGTGGAAATGATAACATCTACTTTGTTAAGTTTATATATCATCAGCTTCAGCACAACAGATAGTAGACAGCATTGTGTGGTGTTTAAGAGTACTGTGTCTAGAATCAGATAAACCTGACTTTGTCTCAGATCTACCATGACTTTCTCCTCTAAGTCTTATTTTATTTCCAAAATGTGGGAATAAAAATTCTGCCCCATAGACTAGTTTTAAATTGAAAGAAATAAAAATAAAGCATTTATCAGTTTTTGTCAGTTAATACATGCTCAATAAACAGTAGCTATCTATGTAAATAATAGCACTATTAGTATTCCTTGTATTTCTAAGAATTAACAACACTCTGTAGTGAATATGTAGTGAGCCAAGATAAGTAACAAAATAATACTCAAATTAATGATTCAAGGGATTGTCCTTGGTTTAAAGAGTTTTCACTGTTCTTATCAGTCATTCAGATGCCAATGATTTTAGGCTGACTGAAAGTGATTATCATTGAAATTTATGTAGTACATGATATAAGATTACCCTGATGAATTGAAGCCTCCAAAGAGGCTAATGTTTCTCTGCCTGTAAATTTCAGAAATTGTTCCTCTCACTATAGCAGCATTCATTTAGGATGAGGTGAATCTTCTATCTTGCTTCCAGGATTGTATTTTTTTTTCTGGGATTATTTAGAAAAGGCTGATTTTCCCGAGCAAGAGTCTGGCTGCCTCTTCCCTGCAACAACATGAAAACATTTCAAAAAAAAAAAATTTGGAAATTATATTTAGGGGAAAAGCTTTTAGAGAAGAGCACATCATGGTGGCCATTATTTTCATAAAGCATGAGATGAGATACTGATGAAAATTAGGGTGAGACAGAACTTGTGTAAGTGACACTATGAATCTGATATAATTTGAAAATATGATGAAATATATTGTTACAATGCTTAATCATAATAAAAGTGAGACTCTTTATTGCAGACAACTGTGCAAAATTAAAAAAAAAATGTTGAAAGAGTGAAATATTTTCTAGCTTTGTCATGAGACCATAGTGTATATATCTTGTGGTGATTTAGTATTTACTGCAAAAGAACAGTAGAAAGTAACTGTTAAGTAACCACTCTGAAATTCTCCTGGACAATAATTCTTACAGGTGATTTCTGAGGTATTGAACTATATTCCAGCACAGCATTAAACAGTTCAGAGTATCGAGGAATTCGTGCAGTTACTAAAAACACTTGTTTACAAAATTTTAAAAATCTCAAACACGATGTATCTCAAACTAAAATCCTGATTCCCCATGCTGCATCACAAACTTGCTTTTCCCACAGTTTTGCTATCTTAGTGACTCAGGCCCCAAACCTTGAATTTACCTATAGCTCCTCTCTTTTTCTCACATCACAGATTCAATCTGTCAAGAATCTCTTTTAGCTCTCTCTTCAAATTATATCCAGAGCACTTCTCCATCTCTCTTCTGCCACCACACTTGTATAAGCTACCATTATCTCTCACTTGAATTATTGTATAGCCTCAGTCTTCCTGTTTCTGTCTTTGCCCCAGTTTTTACTCTAGACAAGAGTGATCCTTTTAAATCAATGTTGGATCATGTCATTGCAAGAACATTGCTCATGATAGTTTTCTTGTCACTTCAACTATCAGAGGTACTTCTTCTGATTCATTTGTCCTGTAGGGTCTTTTCTCTAATATTTTACTTAGAGGTGGTTCTTGGTGACATATTCTCAGAATCCATGCATAGCCTTAAATATTTTTTTTTCACCATGACAGATAAATGATATCTTAAAAAGGATATTGAATCCTTACATTGCAATGCTTTTATCTCAGTGGTCTACATTCCACCACCTTTTCAGTTGATAAATCCAAAACCAGAAATCATACTTTTGTGAATTATATTGTGCTGGCTAGGAAATTGCTGCTTGGCTATAGCCCATGGGAACATAGGCTATCGCCCATGGAAACATGGCTATCACCCACAGGAACATAACATTCTAATGATAAGCTTTCTGCTTCTGTACTCCCGCTTGCATACCCGACCTGTGGGTTGACAGGTAATGAATAGAAGAAAAATAGACCTTTGTATTTAGACAGAATGAAGAATAGGATTTTGGACTTAAAAACCTTGTACCTCTACATTTCGGGGCTGCTTAGTTTGGGGTCTGTGTACCGCTGGCAGACCCAGCTGGCTGAATAAAGAGTGTGTTTCCTATAACTCACTAAGTTCTGGTGGTCCATGCGTTTTTCAGGGGCTGGTGGCTACAACAATATCATAGATATGAAAACAACAGAATATATTTTTAAGAATTTTTTTGTGAGATTGTTTATTAACTAAAAGTCTTAAATTATCTCAGGAAAACCTGAGATGTGGGGAGAGTGGGGAAAATGTATCCTAAAGATTTCATCTTATGAGGAGAAGTATAAGTGGTAAGGAAACAGAGACTTTAGATGAAAAAAATATACGAATTTTTGAAAAGGAAAAATAACTATATAAGAATATCTAAATTAACAAGAAGTAAAATATCATAAGCATCTACACACATGTAAAAAAAAAAGATGGAAGAATGAAGTAAAATACATTTTAAAAATTAAATAAGATGAACATAGCAAGATCAAATAAGTAAGTTTTTACACTAAACATGCACATTCTAAGTGATTTTTTTTTTAGAAGACAAAGACAATAAGATTAGGATAAAACCTCAACCCTAGCTACTGTCCATTTAAAAGAAACACTCTTAAATGACATGTTGAAAAATGTTGAAAATGAAGAGAGATGGTCAAAGAGAAACTAGTCTAAGGAAGTAGAAAGAAAGCAGCAATATTAATACAACAAAAAGTGGAAATTTAGGTTAATAGCAATAAAAAACATAAAAACATAGAGGAGCAGAATTGAATGAATAAGTCCAAGGTAAAGGAGGAAAGATTGCAGTCAAAAACTGTTCTTCAAATTATATAGCAGCTCATTATACTCAAAACAAAAACTATTAAAAATGCAAGAGGACTTAAATAAATAAATGGAATTTAAATACCTTTCTTCTTTAGGATTAGGTAAATGTCATAAGAAAAAATAGATAAAAACATAGAACAACCCAATAATATATCAAAAAAATTGATTATAAATGTATGCATATGTAATATCAATCTAAATAGAAAGACATACAAAAATGTTTAGAAACATAAGATATATTTATCCTTCACAAAAATAAAGAATATTACATATATCTAATATGTAATCTAATCTACATGTGTAGTCACAATAAAGAACTAAAAATAAATTCTTAAAAGCTGACTTCTAAAACAAAGAGAAACCTTATCTAATATGAAATTTATAGACTCATAAATAATATTCAGTCATAAAAGAAATAAAATAGAAATAGTAAAAATGGAAAGAAATATCAAAGACAATAAAGATGATAATTCTTCATATCAAAATATACAGCTGAATTAATTTTTATTTTTACAAAGCGTGATTTAAAATAATAGCTTCTTCACTTGATATTTACATTTTTTGTGGAGAACAGGTTGCAAGTTGACAAGGTCCTTGCAATTTGTGAGATCAACCAAGGGTTGTCTCACCTCTACGAATCCTCCTAAGGGTGAGGAAGTATGAAATGATCAAACTAATTGAAGAACAATGCGGTGTTGGTTTGAGGTAGGAAAGTATGCTCATAGCCTCGAGCAGACGGAAATGCAAAAGATTATAGCAGGGTGTGTAGGTTGGGTGAGGATAATCTTCTTTTAGTTAGCAATTGTATGCTCTTGTATAAACGCAACTTGCAAAAATAAAACTGGGCCACTACTCCATCATCAGTTAGTGGACCTCATGATCCCAGCTTTCTGTCTTCTTTCTTTTCTCAATCTCCCACTGTTCCCACTCAGGTTTATTTTCCAGAGCTGCATTGGAAGTGGCAGGATTTATCACTTGCTGGATGTGGCACATTTTTCCCAATCTAATGGGTGGAAATTGTATCTCACTCGTAGTCTAATTTTCATTTTTTATATTATGAGTAAATACTTTTACGTATGTGTATTAGTCATGTATATTTTGTCATCTGGTAGTTGTCTTTGAATGTACCCTTTCTTCATTTTCCTAGTGAGACTTTGTCTTTTTTAATGAGTAAAAATACTTTAAAATATTTCAATTATTAATATTTTATACACATTGTAAATATTTTTCCCAGCCTATCATTTGATTTTTTAATTTTCTTTATAGATTTTTTCTTTTTGATTTTCAGAAGTTTTTAACATTTAAACTTACAATTGCTTTATTTATTGATTCTAAAATAGGTCTTTTTAATGTTTTTCCCTACCCCATGATTATTATTATTTCTTAAAAATCTTCTATGACTTCTTTTGGTCCTTTTTATTTAGTTAATTTAACAATCACCACTTTAATATATCTGGAAATTTTATTGTATGTGTACTCATGAATTTCTTTTTCCTAGAGAAGAAAACATGCACATGTGCACACACAGGAAAAGAAATCAATGAGGATGATCCTGAGAATTCTAAAGTGTCAAAGTGTCCAGATTATTTTCAAAAATTTGGCTCAAATTAAAGAAAAAAGATTCACTTTAGAATATTACTTAAATATTTGAAAAACAACTGATTGAATTTAAGATTTCAAGAAATATAACAAACCTAAGTGTGATAGTTTTCACTTTGCTGTTATTAACACTAACTATTAACTGATAGAACCAAGAATGGAAAAAAAATGTAGCAAAATTAATGTAGGTTATCAAGGTCAACAGTGATGTCATTGATAGTATGAAATCTTATTGATATAGTATGATAAATGGCATTTTACTTCTGTGATCTTCTTCTCCAAAATCCATAATGACTGTCTGTTTAATTATAAAAATAATAATAATAATAAAACAACAAACCAATAAATAAATCAGACAAATCATAATTGAGGAACATTCTACAAAATAACTGATTTCTTCAAAGCTGTCAAAGTCATCAAAACATAGTTTGAGAAGCTGTTACAACCAAAAGGAGTTTAAAGAGATTTAATGACTAAATGGTATCCTAGATTGAATCCTGGAAAAGAAAAATGCCATTAAGTTAAAAAATATATAGATAGAAATCAAAGTATATATATTGTTAATTATAAAATATCAATATTGGTTCATTATAAAGTATTAATGTAATGTAAGAAAAATGAGTGTACTGTCTGAACTTTCTTAGACTTTTTCTGTAAATCTAAAACTATTCTAATATAAAAGTTTATTTAAAAAATAAAGTAATGATTAGCTGATAGAATTGGCCCATGTTAAGATAAATTATATGAAGGAAACTTTGACTTCCCTTTTATATCTTGTGGCCAGTTTCCTGTCAAGATAGTGAGCATGTGGTCAAGAGGGTGAACATACAACAACAGGCATTAACTGTCTATCAATATAAAAGCCAAATAAATGTTAGTTCTGTTTCTAGTGAAGTAGAAATAACTTTATTACTTTCTTTAGCAAAATAAGTAAATATACCTGTTTTGAAATCAAGGGAGAGGTGCTTCCATCTCTCATTGCCCCTCTCTCCCCTGCCCCACTGTCTCTAACTAAAGAAAAAGTACTAAAAGAAAGAAAAACCATTTTAAACGATAAACTGGGGCAGGGAAGACTTTATTAAAAAAAGATCCACACTTCGAAGGTTTTTTTTTTTTTTTTTTTTTCCCTGCCTCATGGCTACCAGGTTGATGACCTGAATTCCTCAAGGAACATAATACATTTTCCTTCAGTATATTCATGTATTATGAAAATGTTTTCAGTGATATTGGCATTTTAAAAGTGAGTATTAGATACTAGTATATGATTGTTTTTCTAATGTATATTTTAAACCCAGTACTTTGGAGATAATGCACCAGCCTGTGTGCTCTTCATGGTTGTGAATGTGAGCATTTTTTTCAGAGAAACTATAATTCAGTTATTAATTGGATAACTGAATGAGGATTATAGCTTGTAACTTATGATTTATCTACAATCACTATCTCCATCTTGCACAAGTTCTTTTATAAAATCAGAAAGGAGAGAACACAAATGAAAACCTTCAGGAAATATAAAGATGCTATCGCCTATGTTTAAGTTAACGCATTTTAAAGTTTCTTATTAAGATAAACTTTATCCCTGTGATGGACAGGGGCTGGCAGATTATCTATAGCCCTATTGAGAAATGACCATGCTCTTTAGTACTTTCAGCAAACACAGTTACCACAATTAAAACCCTGGAAATGCTATTTGCATTCTGCTTCTATCTTCTGATATTTCTTAATATAAAAAGAATGTGGTCATATAAATCAAGGAAGATAAATGCTAATATACATTGTTCTTGACTGCACAAAAATAAGTCATTTTGTTTGTTTTTGATAACTGTTCTTTAGACCTTTGTTGCTCTCTTTATAGGGTTAAAGTTTATTTTCCTACTGAAGTTAATTACTCTCTAATAAAACATTTTAAAATTATTATTATTACTTTATTGTCAGGACCTTTCTTGTTTAGAATTATTTTCTAACAAACATATTTTTTAATTTTTTTTTTTAAATGCGCAAAATGACAACTGATCCTTGCCTCATTATCTTACGAAATTCATTATTTCTATTTTGTATTTTTCATGACTTGGAAAATGCGATGATGCCTGTGTTATGTATTCCATAAAACATTTCACAAAACTACTCATAATTATGACACTCTTTGTTTTTATAATTATGAAAACTTAATTTTTTTTTCCCAAGGAATGACAAACTTAACATTTAAATAAACATTTGGATATAGCTCTAATTATGTGTGGAAATAAGCTCATATCCTCTTTTGTTCACAGGTATATAAAGCATGCAATGTTTCTATCTCATTCTAGGACTAATGACCTTCTTTCACTCAGGATGTGCTATTGTCTTTATAGCTAGGATCTACACTAAAATTTTATTGTTAATTTTGTGTAACAGCAGCTCAATTCTGGTTTATACAATGTAAAACTTAGTAGCCATTGGGGTGTTTTTCATCCATGAAGCTCATTTCACATTTCATCTGTTATATGAATAAAATGTGAAAATAATTTTTTTTTAAATGGCATTGTTAAGACTGCAAGAAACAAAAAGGAAAACTGCACTAGCTTAAGTAAGTTTATAGATTAGTTTTAACTTATTATTAATTTTTGTAAAGAAATACCAGTGAATTAGTGGAGAAAGTTCATATATCTAGTCATAGGCCCCAAAGCTGGACCATGAACTCCATTCTCCAAGTGAAAAAATTAGTGATGGGAGCCCAAAGCAAGTGAAATGAAATTTCTTTAGTCTTTTGTATATGGTAGAGAAATGCAGTCATTACTTATGCTCAGGGAAGATCTAAGTTCTGTGAGGCTTGAAAATGATATAATTTAAAGTGATGGTTCTCTTAGAACAAAAAATATTAAAGTATGAATTCAAAATTACATTCCAAGGTAAATTTTTAGAATGACCCATTGCTGGAGCTTTGGAGACTCAGATCCATTTTGTCTGAGATCCATCAAGTTAATTTCCCACAATAGCTTCCTGATTGCTTCCCATGTATTTCTCCCTATCTAGAACCTTCCACAATGACCTGCACCTTCCAGTGATTAGAGACAAAAGAGCTCTAAAGTTTAAGCATCATGATCTTCAGGATAAATCAGCACCTGCTCATGCTGATGATTTTTCTTCTGTGTGTGTTTCTAAATGTGTCTCCTCTGATGTTCTGGGCTACCACCCAAAATGTAGGCCCCTCTTTGATCAACTTTATTTTTCTACTGACTCCAGCTTTTCCATAAGCAATATAAAGAATAGTTTCATCTCTTTGGCAACAATATGGAATTTTAAAACTTAGTTTTTTGTTTGTTTGTTTTACAGCAGGTGAGAATACTTGTTTGCACATAATTCTTAAGTCAGTTATCTCTTTTTTCACAGATAAATGTGATAATGTGCTTTTTCCACAGTTGGAGAAGAGAGTCTCAACAGGCAATCCAAACAGTCTGAATAGCCATGGGGTAAACAGCCACCTTAAGGAAAAATAGAGTGCAGACATGCAAGCTGGGTCCAAGCTCTCTGAAGGGGAAACTTTTGATGAAGCATTTAAACAAAACTGATTCCACAAATGTTTCTGTGAGACCCAGAACATTGTAGTTATCTGGCAATGTGGCTGGGGTGACAGAGGGAATAAAGCCTGAGGATATTTTCTCTCTGTCAAATTGGTCACACAGCCTCAGCATGTAGCTGAGCCAGGTCATATGTGGAACCAAAAGATAATGAGCACTGAAAAGCTAAAAGATTTTCACTATAGCAGTTAGAACACTGCAGACCAAGTAGCTCACACCAAGTAATTGTGCAGGTATGATTTCTGTTTTTCTAATCTTTTCCAGTATCATTATTCAAATGCCTACTAACCTATCATTGTTAAGATTTCAGCCAACAGTGAAGAATTAATTGATAATGGTCTAATATATGAATCCTTCTCCTTTTTTTTTTCATAGCTGAATTCTTGATTAAATAAAACAAATAAAATTAAAGATTTTATTTGTATAAAGATTTTATTCAAATATCCTAAATCAAAATGGTGATTTTAGGGAAAAAAGTCAAGCTGTTTTTTGGAGTTGTACAGGTTTTATAATAGTTCGATACTATTTTACATTTATAACTACATTTTTTTTTAGCCTTTATATAACAGGGTTTTGTGAGGTGTCCACGAATGAGAGCACTATAAATTTGGAAAAGGAAATATGTAAACATCAAATTAGTACAATTTGCATTGTACTCCATATTTTTTTAATTAAAAGCTTTAAAATGGTATAATTTTGCCTGTAATTATTTTCCTAAGTAAGTTGATTTATAAAACTAAAAATTTTCCACTCTATCTTTCTAGCAATAAAATATTCTATGGGTAATGTCTAAAAAACAGGTGGAGTTTAGGGCATGAAAGAGAAGGGAAATTGTATTTCTTGGGAACTATGTTGTGCTGGGCACTGTGATTAAGAGTTTTAAGAGTTAACCTACTCCATTTAATGAATGATACAAATAAGTAAATCAAAGTGGAGATAATAAGTTTAAGCTCATGTGATAGATGTTTCACAGACTTGTTCGGGAACAAGATATTGTTGGAAATTGTGGTCAATGAAGCCTTCTTGAAGGAAGTATATCCTTTCTCAAAGGATGTATAGGAGTTGGCCAGATGAAGGAGAAGAAAAGTTTTCCAGGTTAATGGAAGATTATATGGGGAGGCCTAAAGTTGAATGAATGTATGATATATTTAAGAGATGTTCAAGATAATTGAATCACAAAAGGTGGTGAGGAAGTGAGAGATGAGAGTAGAAAAGTGTCAGATATAATTTTTATTATATCATAAGAGCAATGGGAAGCCTTTGATAAATTTTAAGAAACAAATATTTTTATGGTTTTATTTTAAGAAGTATATTAAGGTTGTAGAGAAGAAAAGACTGAAAATATTATTAAAATATCTATAAATTACTTTAAAATGTTTTAGAACAATCAATATGATATAGATGTACCAATTAGTTTAGGCTCTAATTGTAGATCTGGTTTTCTAATACCCCACTAAGTGAGCATAGTCAAAGGGAGGGCATTTCAGATTCTATCAGAAAGGGCCACACTCAGGGGAAGCTACCAAAAGCATTTCTCTACTCCTGTCTATATAGACAACCAATTCTTTGCTAAGTGGCATAGTATATGTTAGAAATAGTATTTTTTTAAGTAATTTTTTTCTCGTATTTTTAAAAAATTTATTATTATTATTTTTTATGGTGACATTGGTTAATGAAATCCAGTAAGTTTCAGGTGTACGAGTTAACAATAAGGCATACATATATATTGCATTGTGTGTTTACCTCTCATAGTTAGATTTCTTTCTGTCACCACATATTTGACCTCTTTTACCCCATCTACTACCCTCCTCCTCCTCACCTGGTAACCACTAGTCTATTGTCCATGTCCATGAGTCTCTGTTCGTCCTGTTCGTTTGTTGCTTTTAGGTTTACATCCCACATATAAATGGTATCATATAATTTTCAACTTTTTTGTCTGGTTTATTTTACTTAGCATGATTATCTTGAGATCCATCTGGAGGTCCTAGCAAGTGCAATCAGGCAAAAGAAAGATATAAAAAGCATCCAAATAGGAAATGAAGAAGAAAATGTATTGTTGTAACTGGAAGCCTGCTGATTAGTATGATGAATGGTAGAAATTATCATTAGTTAAATTAAAAGTATTTAAGCTATATAGAATAGATAAAATGCTTTAGACATTCTTACAGATTACCTGAACAGGATATAAGAATTTGCTCAGGGCTAAAACATCTTTTAAGGATGATGCCTGAGGTTTGAACTCTGATCCTACATGTAAGCATTAGTTTAGGAGAATTTTCTGATAGCATGATGCCAACTAGAGGCAATAATTGAATTTTACCAAAGACTGTCTGTCTAATAAATGTCTATAAATTTGTCAGAATTTAGCCTGAAATTTATTCTTATTAAAAATTAATAGTAAAGTAATGAGGAAATAGTTAATCCTTCCTATCTAAAAATTTCTTGACTGCCATTATTATCTATCAAAAAGGACCTAAGCATTACTCAGGACCAATGTGGCTTTGGTCCGTTCACAAAAGACAGTATCACCTAACACATTTCCCATTTTATAGTAAGAACAAAAGTGGCCTGAACAAGTTGAAAATGATGGCTGAATTAAAAAATGTGTAGGTGGTAGACTCGACAGAGTATGATAATGATTAGTAATAAGGAGACTGAGGGAGAAGGAAAAATGAAAAATTATCTCCAACTTTCTGTCCCTGGCAACTGGTTTGGGAGAGCTTTAATTCACTTAGAAAACAAAGGTAAAAAAGAAACGAAATGAGTAGTAGGAGTTTGCAAGCAGTTTCTCCTGAATAGTCATCATACTCTAGATTCCCTTTGAAGTAGAAACTACCTTTATACTAATAATTTGTAATAGACAAAAACAAACAACAAACAAAATAAACAAACAAACAAAAAACTCTGATGAAATTAGTATCGAAAGTGAAGAAATTCAAGGCAAGGAAAGATGGTGAGTTCAGCTTTGCAAATAATTGAGTTTGAAGTGCCTGAAACAGTTAAGTAGAGTTATCTAGTAGTGAATTGGATATGCAAGTATGAAACTGTGCAGGATATATGCTGTAAATGAGCAATGGGACCTAACCTTCCTAGGCAGAGAAACAAAACAGCAGATAACCTCAATTATGGCAATCACCCAGCTAATGAATTTGTGCAATTTACAGTCACAGATTTATCTCAGGTAGCAATGTTTACTGGGAGAATACGGAACATAAGGCCACTATGCAACTATATAATTTATTTGCACTGGTTAAAAATAAATTTTGTCATAAACAATAGATATGCAGTCTCCGGAAGCTCCCAAATGTTCTAGGTCAATTTAACTTATTTTTACGTGATCCAAATTCTACTTGTCCTTCAACCTTCTTTCAAGATGGATGTAATTAGACCTTGAATTTCTTCACTTCCAATATTAATTTCATCAGATTTTTGGGGGGTCATTTTACATTATTAACATAGAGAATAGTTTCTATTTCAAAGGGAATCTGGGGTGTGGTGACTATTCAGGGAATCTGATTTCAAGCTCCTACTACTCATCTCATCTCTTTTCTATGATGTGAATGACAAAGAGGCTGTGTGATAAATCAGTGACAAAAGTAACCTGACAAGGTGATCTGATCGTGAATTCCTAACTGGATGGATCATGGTAGGTAGTCACAGCTCAGGCCTATAAAAGTTTTATCTTTGACTTAAGCAAAGCTTGCCCATTATTTTTGTGCATTTAGGTTAACACACCTTCGGAATGCCAGAAGTAAGTCTCTTTTCCAGATCCCTTAAAGATGTAACCACCCTCAAGGGAGCCCATAATCTATCCTGTCATCCTGTTATAGAAATTTACCCACCTTACTTTCTCCCACCTTCATGCAATGTTCCTTAGGTTCCTTCCTTAACTCCAAATGTATAAAAAGAACTACAAAACTGTCATTCCATTCCCAGAACATCTGAAATCTTACTTCCTGGCATGTCATCAGATTGGCTCAAATAACCATTTATGAAATTGTCTACAGGTTTAAACATTCTTATCTCAACAATGGCTGGGGAGCTACTAAGATTTGAGAAACTCCAGAAAACGAGGGAGTGAAAAGAAATTTTGAAATGTTTGGCTCCACAGGGGGAAGGAGTTTATAGTGGTTGCTATGAGGAACTCTGGTGTTCACAGTACTTTTTAAATGTAGGAAAAACATGCTTAGATTATAGTTTATTAATTCAAATGAGAAGAAATATATTATGCACAGAAAAAAAGAAAAAAAAAAGGATTCTATGGAAACCTCACAGGGCGATCTGGTCATAAATTCTAACTGGGCAGCTCATGGTGGGTAGTCACAACCCAGGTATATAACTTTTTACTAAAAGTCTTATTTTTGCCTTAAGCAAGCCCTGTCCATCTAGGTTAACACATCTTTGAAATGCCCCCTTTCAGATCTTTCTTCCTAATACCACCCTCAAGAGAGTGCCTGCAATCTGATCCCTGCCTGACCACTCTTGTAGTCCAATCCCTGCCTTGCTTTCTTGCACCTTCTTGTATTCTTCCTTACATTCCCTCCTTAACCACAAACGCAAAAGAAACTGCGAAGTGTTATTCTTGGAAACATTTTATCTCAGTCTGTTGAGATCTTGCTTCCAGTTGTATACTTTCTTTGGCTAAAATAAATTTTTATTAACACTACAGATTTGACTGTTCTTGCACTGACATTATGGAGAAGAAGAAGATGAAGATTAAAGGATTTATAGGGAATAGTCAATTGATCAAATTGCCTGAGAAGGCAGAAAGTCATGGGCCCCAGAAAACAGGCTAGAGATCAGCTGTATGCAGGAGAGAGGCTTTTCCCACTGTGTTAAGATAAAGAGAGAAAATTATACATGCATATGACAAAAAGTTTTTCAGTGCTTATTATATGCCAATCATGTTTTTAAGTGCTTCTTACATACGAGGTTGGCAGTTTCCAAAGTATAGTTCCTGTGCTGCAAAATCAGTACCACCTGGGAAATTGTTAGAAACTCAGATTCTTGGGTTTGATCCTAAGCTTACTGAATGAGAAAATGTCAGAATGGGGCTCCACTTGTGTTATAACAAGCCTTGTGGGTGATTCTGATATTGCCCAAGTTTGAGAACCACTGAACTAGACCATTTAGCAGTAGAATCTTTTTTTTTTTTTTTTTTTTTTTTTTTTTTTTTTTAGTTTAGCTGTTAGGATTGTGCCCATTTTGCAGATAAGAAAGCTGAGGCACAGAAAGTTTAAGTGATTTGCCAAAAGTCAACAGCTGTCTGGATCCAAAGATGACACTTTTAAGTCCTATCTTATGCTATCTCTAAGAGTTGCTTGTAAATTTGATGATGAGATGTCAAACAATTTTCTACTCAGTGATTTTATGATTTATTGTTGTTTTTCCTTTAATGCAAAAGGAGAGTCACTTTCAGAGACTGAGAGGGACAACTGATGAGATTTGTATAAAATGTTAAAGGTTTAATGTAGTTTGTGTAGAAAATTGGATGAATGTTTGCATGGAACAAAAGGAAAAATTATTTAGCATTTTAAGGTCAATGCATATTAAATATCCATGAATTTATAAAGGAAATAATCTAGATGGTTGTTGATTTCCTCTATTGATTTTTAGAAGCAAAGAAATAAAACATTTAATTTATCCTGCTTTGAAGGCTATTTAGGAAGTTATCACAGGATAGAGAAGCAGGAAAGTTAAAGAAATTAGCAAGAAAATGATTATAATGTTAGAAAATATGATCTAAACTGTATAAGAAAGGGAAAGAAATCAGGAAGGAGATGACAAGAAATAAAGTATAAAGTCAACATTCATGGATACTAACCCTGTCCTCTAAACAATACAACAATAACAATAACAGCAATATTAGGAATAATACAAATTAATTAGCCAGGATGTAACTTCTCAATATAATAAATATGGAATTAAACATTCTCTTCTTGTAATAAATTATTTCCTTGGCTTTAATTCTCTTGTTTTTTTTTTGTTTGTTTTCATTTTTTTCTGCTTATCTGTGTAGTCACTCATTTTCCTTTGCAAGGTCATCTTCTTCCATTTTGCATTTAAATTTTAAATCTTGAGATTTCATAAAGCTCTGTCCTTGGCTTTCTCCTGTCCTTTCTCACTTCACTGAATGACCACCCACACCTGATTTCAATTTTTGATAACACAAAAAACTAGATTACTAGTCCAGACTTTGTCTTTGAACTGTAGGTCCATATACCCAACTCATTGTTCAAAATCACCACTTGGTTATTTCAGAGATCCTCAACTCAACACAGAAAAAAACAGAATATATCTTTTAACCCACTAACCTTGGTCTCCTTCTGGAGTTTACAACTTCAGAGTGACGCCATCATCCATGAAGTTGTGTAGGACAGAAATCTATTAGTTGTCCATGATACTTTCTTTTCTTTATATACATATAGTCTAGGTGATTATTTTATCTACTGAATAATTATCAAATTTGTTCTCCTGTTCTCCTTTTGCCCTACTATCCCTTGAACTCTGTTGTCATTATTTCTTATGTAAGGTGTTTACCAGCCTCCAGAAATCTATCCCGTGATCTAGTGTCCACATTGTAACAAAGCAATTCTTAAAAAATACATATCTCAACAAGTCTCCTTGGTCTCTTAGGAGAAACGCAAGAGTCCTTCATATGGCTAGTCCAGTCTACTAGGTTTCACATTAAGCATGTGACATATTCATGGGTAATAAAATTATTTAGTAGATAATAGCAGTTTTAATTATTTCCATATATATCCATATGTGTGTGTGTGTGTGTGTGTGTGTGTGTGTGTGTGTGTGCGCGCACTGACTAGTTCTTTATGCCAAAGAGTTTCTTACTGTGGATCATAGTCTCAAAAAGTGAAAAGCCACTGAGCCAGTTTACTACCACCTCGCCTGTACCACTATTCATTCCAGCTGTATTGGTCACTTTCCAATTTCTGTAATGGGGTCTTTGTACATTCTCCACACTCGGAGAGATACATATTTCTACATTTATATAGTTGAATTTAACTTGTCTGAAGCCCTGAGCTCAGTCATTACTTTACTAAGGTAGCCTTCATCATTATTAAGCAAGGTCAAACCTCCCTACAGCACACATTCACAAAACAATGTTCAACTTTTTATAACACTTATCATACTTTAACTTTTGTATTTATATGTGTTATTATTTGATAAATGGCTATGTCCCCAACTAGAATTTATTCATTTATTCACTACATATTTATTGTGTCCACTATATGCCATTTTTTCTTTAAGATATTGGGGACCCAGGAATGAATAAGATAAGGCAGACTAATTGCTCTCATGGAACTAATAGTGTAGTCTAAGGATATGTACAGTTACTATATAAACAAATAAGTGAACATTGTATATTCTGATGATAATTTGCTTAAAAAAATCAATAAGACAGGGTTAATATGACAGACTGAAAATATACTACATTTGATATAGTAACTAATGGGATATCTTTGAAGAGATGGCATTTGGGTTGAGAATTAAATGGTGAGGACAGAACAGGCATGTAAATATCTGTGAGGACAGGGTCCAGGTCTGTGTTTCTTCATCAGTGACCATGTTGATACCTGTTACATAGTACTGCTGTTGGTAAAACTTATATTGCTGAATAAATAAAAGAATAGATAGATGAATGAATGAATTACTTTATCAGATGGCAGAACTGCAGTCTCTAAAAGCAGAATAAAAATTAGTTTTATGATTATGAACTTGAAGATATTTCAGTAAGAAGTAAGTACATATTCAGATGATAGGAGAAGATAAGAATGTTTTTCAAGTTTCCAAAGAAATGTATAGAATTATTTCTCTTAAAAAAATATTCAACAAAAGATATGCAATATACTTTTATTTTTAATATCCATAAAATAATAATTTGACAAGGCAATGTTTTAATTTTGTGAAGCCATTTGTTAGTTATATATTTGGTTAGAGATAGAATTACATAATACGACGGAAGGTGAATCAGAAATTAACATTTTATAACTCATTTTCTGACAAGATTATACTTTCATGTGAAACAATATAGTTTTTGGTGGAGAGAAATGATAGTAAAAACAGATGATAGCATTATAAGATGAACCCTGAAGCCCTTTTTAGATTTCTAAAAAGATAGTTCAAAAGATTATAATGAACAAATCTAGCCCTGTTAGTCTACTTTTTCTATGTCCTTTAGATGGAAAATATCACATTCTAACTGCAAAAATCACAAACTAATTACACATTTTCTGTATGTTTATTCCTTATACAAATATACCTAGGTTTACTAACCTATTTCTTTTCAAAGAAAAGAAGAAACATTCTGGGTAAGAATTCCAGGAATGTTTTGTCAGTTTGTTTTCTTCCCTCAAAACAGTAAGGGGAGAAATATGAATCTATTCAGGGATCGATTTTGTTAGGCTTGAGAAAACTCACTAATTGGTTCACATTAATCATATTCTCAAATGTGAGACTCATATCCATCTACCTTTTCATTCACTGTGTGTTAGTTACCTCTCTAGGAATGAGGACACGTTAGTTTGGCAAGAGCTGTGCTCTGATTACTAGACAGGGTAATAAGTGAATATCATACATAGGCTAATTGTATCTGAAACTTCATTGCTATAAACTATTTTGGGAATTCTGTTTTGAAATTATATATCACTGCTTTCTCACTTTTAAAAAGGGGCAATGGAAACCTATGACTTTTTTGTTTGTTTGTTTTTCTTAGTGAATATCTCTCAATAACTAATGATTTTCTTCCACCTTCCATTGAAATGAGAGCTTCACTTGAAAATCAATGGACTAAAACTGTAAGGAAGGAAATGATACTAATAAGTTGAAATCATTTGTTATTTATTTAAGAAATCTTTTGATCATCTGCCACTTTTAATCCCCAAATTGAATGGAGGTAAAAAAAAATTGTTTATTTGCCTTTGTTTATGGAAGATTTCTTTTCTCTTTCATTTAAGGATGAGACAATGTTCTTTCAAAAAAAATGTAGATATCCTGGAACATAACAACAAACACAGGCAGAGACATATATAATAAACATAGACAGAGACATATTGATGTCATTGATATAAAGATTATAAAATCACCTAGTAGGTGCTTGAGTATAATAATGAAAGTAAGCATTTATTGGATGCAAACTATATGCCACTTAATATCACATTTGCTTGTTAAAAGAATCCTATGACATTATCCTAATATTATTCTCTGTGTATAGATGAAGAACTTGGATTAGAGAGAAGTTAAATAACTTATTTAAATCTATGTAACTAGAAAGAGGTAGAATTAGTTTAATTAAAGGTTATTTTTATCACTATATTATCTCCAGATTCGAAATCAAATAAAATATAAACTTGGTGGGGTGAAGAGTCACAAATACTTTTATTAAATTCATGTTACTTCTTGGTTTACTCTAAAACCATGTTGTAGATTCATTCCCTGAAGAGTCATTAACTTATTTTATTATTTAATCATAAATGCCAATATCTCTCTACGTCATATTTGCTACATCCCTAAGACACTGGAAATATAGCCTTGCATGGCAGAAGGATTTGTGTATAGTTAGACCCCGTTTTCTAATTAATATATAGAATGATCTATTTAACTATAGTTAAGTCATAAAGGGATAGTACTTATTATTTGTAAGCACAGATAAAACTTTATCTGTAAGAACAGAAAATTTATAGTAGATGCAAACTGAGGTGATTGCCAAGCTCACAATGAGTTTTCCGGTAGACATATTTATGCTATCTCCTCTTTCTCCCCACTTGAAAACCTCCCCTTTCCTCCTTGCCCTGCCCTGTGGATGGGGAGAATACAGAATCTGCTCTTTTTTTCCATTCTCTATTCTGGCATGTGCTATTAAAGGCATTTGAATGACCTGACTCCCAGTAACCGGAATGAATTCATAGTAACTCAATTTCCTTGCCACAGTGATTCATCCATGGACTGAACATGTAACTCAAGTTGGGTAATCAAAGGATTTTGCCTGAGTCTGTAAAACTGGAACTAGCAAAGAGAAGCCCTTTTCTCTCTGCTCTCAAAACCCAAGATGTGAATATATGGGCTGCTGCTGATCTCAGTTTCAGTAGGGGTAATTAGCCTGAAAGAATAAATTTGTCACACAAAGAAAAGCAGAGATAAGAGACAGGATGAAACAAATAGAAAGTCCTGAAAGTATTTGAGTCCCAGATTCTAACTCTCTCTTTCAGTCTGTACAGAAGCTTGAACCAATATATTCATCACCTTCTTTTCTTCTTTTATCTAAACTAACTCAAGTTGTATATCTATATAAGTTAGGGGCTTAGTTGCAGATAATACATACTAACTCTGATCAGTTTAAAAAGATATTATAAACCTTACTAAATCTCTGGACTGGACAGAGAGCCATGCTCAGAAACTGTCTATCCAGGATCAGTGTCCAAACTCACACCACATAATTGGTCTAATGAAGACACCACAACTGCTGTCCTTGGGCACACATACTGTTTGTAGTTGATATACTTAAACTCTGAGGGTCCTGCCTCTGGAAACTGCACGTCTATCTCACCCTTTTTTGCCAAAATAGATTCTTCACAGAGAGTGTGTATGGGTTGAAAGATTCAGTGTTGTTAAGATGTCAATCTTCTCCCAATTGAGGATTTTTAAAATGCAAATTGCTAAGCTCATTCTAAAACTTATATTAATATGAACAAAATAAGGGAAAAACTAAAGCAATCTAAGAGCTGTACAAAGCTAAAGGATTTACACTTACTGAAAAAAAAAAAAAACTTTTTATAATTAAGATGATATGGTACAGATCCGTGACACTGAATAGAGAATCCAGAAAGAGATTCAAACTTAGTCACCCGGTTTATGAGAAAGGTGACAATGCAATTTTGTGGGTAAGGTATGGTTTTTCAATAAATGGCTCTGCGTGAATTGATGTCCATTCAAAAAACAAAATAATATTATCCCTGTATTACTTTTTAGGGTTTCCATAACAAGTTATACAAGTAGTGTAGCTTAAAACAGTGCAAATTTCTTTCCTTCTCAGTTCAAGAGTCTAAAAATCTGAAATCAAGGTGTTAGTTCCTATTGAAATCTCTAAGGGAGAAACTATCTCATGCTTTTCTCTTGGCTTCTAATGATTGCCAGCAGTCATTGTGTTTCTTGGATTGTAGATACATCACTCTAGTCTCCTGCCATCTACCCAAGGCTTTCTTCATTGATGTGACTGTTTCGTACTTTTCTGTCTCTTTCCTAACAATTCTCTCATTTAGAGCTCACCCTAATTCAATATGATCTCATCTTAATCCTTACCTTAATTACATTTGTAAAGACTTTCTTTCCTAATAAGGTCACATTCTGAATTTTTAAGTGGACCTAGATCTTATGGAACACTTTTTAACCCACTACAGTCTCCTAGCTCTTATTATGCAAAAGTCACTTCCAGATAAATTACAGGTCTAGATATGAAAGGCAAAAATAATACAGATTTTAGAAAAAAATTAAAACATTTTGATAACTTTGAGTTATGCATGGTTGTTAAAAGTGTGATATTTGGAATAAATCTTCAGAAGTTCAAATCCTGACTCAACTATTTACTAACTATATGTCCCCTATGTAAGCCCTGTTCTTGAATTTTCTCATTTAAAATGTTAGCATTCTCATAATGCCTACTTCCTAGGGTTATTACAAGGAATAAAGAATATAGCTAGAAAGAGCTTAGCATGCTGCATATTAAGGGGAATTATTATTACAACTAAACTGAACAGAAGACTCATGAAATGTCTAGGAGATAACATTAAGGGCCTTATGGAGATTTTATCCAGGGGTAGGGTAAAATTCTACCACTTAGAGGTGGTTTAAATAGAAATAACAGAAAAAAAAACTTTATTTTTTTAAATTTCACTCTACTGAGTAACAATTAATATACTGGTTACATGAGATTACATGTAAAAGATTGGGATGTTGTTCACAACATGAAAACATTGAAACAACTGAAACATTCAGCTTTAAGAGAATGATTTTAAAAATTATGGTACATACATTGCACTGTGTACTGATATGAAAAAATTTCCATGACACTAAGGAAAAGAAAAAAGCAAGTTAGAGAACTCTGTATATAATATGACCAAATTTTGTAAAAATGGGCTATAGGTAAGTATCTGTATAAATGACTAGAAAAAATAGTTAAAAAATATACATCAAATTTCAAACAATGGGTATTTCTGGGGAAGAGAATGGAATTGGTGGTTCTATGGGAACATAAAGGAGGCTTTTAATTTACATCTGTTATTAGTTTAGCCTTTTTAAAAAAGTAGAAAACCATGTATTTATTACTTTTGCAATGTTAAAAAAACATTAAAAGATAGGGAAATGGGCAGAGTTGTTTGTGAGAGAGAGAGAGAAAAAAAATAGAGGAAAGAGAAGTAAAATAATAACAAACAAAAACTTTTATTAAATTTTACTTTTAGTATATGAGCAAATATTTGCTACAGGGATGTTCATTACAGTATTAAAGGATTGGGGATATTTACGTCTGATGATAGACTGAGTAAATTGTGACACATTTAAGCAATATAATAATATGTAACGATAAAATCCCATAGAAGAAATGTGTTATAAAAAAAAAGACTTAGATAGCTTGATCATTTTTTTTTGTATAAAATACAGGTTACAAAATTATATATAACATTATATTGTTTTTATTTAAAATCTGAAAGAACATACATCAAAGTTTTATAAGTATAGTTAGAAAAATAATAAAAAGTAATGATACAGACCTTGCCCTATCAGTTATGAAAACACATTAAAATAATTTATAAATGTTTTAAAAGAGAATATCTGCGGATGATGGGATTATAGGTTTATTGTTTTATTTGTCTACTTACCTGTATCATCTTATTTTCTACAATTACTATAAATTATTGTGTAATTAAAAATAATAAAACTTGATATTCAAAAAGTTTCAAGCAAGGTAACTCAAAATATATTTTTATAAGTTGTTTTTACATTTCACAATATTCTCACAGATTTAGAAAGGCTAAACTTGAGGTTCAGTTCTCTCCATTTCTGTTTAAAAGTTATCTTGCTATGGTAGGGGATACACTTCCTTTCAACACTTTCTTTTTCCGTAGTTGTTCTGTCTCCGGGACTAAGTAGAAAGGACACGGCTGCAGATACGGAGTTTGCTTGGTTGTAACAGAGGCTATTATTACCTTAGGACAGCAGTTTTCAAGCTTCAAAATGCATCAGAATCACCTGGAGGGCTTGTTAAACTACAACTAATTGGGCCCCAACAACAGAGTTCCTGATACAGTAAGTCTTACTCGAGGCCTGAAGATACCAATTTCTCACAAGTTCCCAGGTGGTCCAGATGCTGCTGGTCTGAGGGCAACAATTGGAGAACCACTGTGACTGAGCATAAGCATGTACGTCCTCTGATTTGGAGTGGCCAGTCTCATTGACAGGCTTTGTTCTCTTCAGAAGTATGATGAATAGATAAAACATCATAACCAAAACTTGCCCCACCTCCTCCATGCTCTTTATCTTAATCGCTTCTTAGAAAAATGATTAATTGGATAATAAAGAAGTCAGATCTTAATAATAGGTGTTGTATAAGCTTACATGTACCTTTAGATATTTCTGAGATTCTAATAGTATCAGCATAAATATGTAAATTATACAAGGCTACCCAGGGCCCATCTATGAAATGTATAGAAACTAAATTCTGATTTTGGCTATGAATTTTATTTACTATTTGCTTATTTTGTTTCTCTAATACCTCTGTATTCTTTTTTTTAATTTCTCTGCTAAAGTTATATTTTTTAAAAATGATTTTGATGTCATATTCATATGTGAGATCTGCATATAACTTCCTTTTCTTGTACAGCCTAGTTTTTGCTACCGAGGTTACACTACTCTGAAAAAAATGAACAGGGACACAGTCTTTATAATTCTGTTCTTTAGAAAAAGGTTAGAAGCTATCTGTTTCTTAAAATTTAGTGGAACTCGTCTGTAAAATTATTTCAGCCGTGCGCTTTTGATGGGTAGTTTTTTTTTTTTTTGAAACATTTTTAACTGCTACACAATTTTGTTTCTTAAAATGAATTTTGCTAAATTATATCATATACTAAAATTGTAAAAGTCAAGTTCAACAAATTTACACAGAATTAACCCAGCTATGTAACCAACACAGATGAAGAAATAGAATATTACTGGCACCCCATGAGCACCCAGTTTCCTGGCTTCTACCAACTGTTAAATGAAAATAAATAAAGGCTACCAAATGATACTGTAAAGTAAAATTGAATTTATTTGTTTACCTGGTAAGGAAGAACAACATTACTGATGTACAAATTCAGTTTCTCTTTGTGCATGAATAAAAAGGGCTTAATATAGATTTACGAAGAATAAAGTGTACACAATTAAGTAACTTTTTGAGTTCAGGTCTCTAGGTGGCTTACAAGGGTGGACTGTAAACTCTTCTTTGTGAGTGGCCACTATCAAGTTTCACTTTACTACCAACTGGAAGCTTGGTTTCAACAAGTCCAAAATGGGTTGTATAAAATTCCAGAGCATCGGGTTGTTTATCACAAGCGCTGTGCATACATAGTTAAAGTTGAACAAAAATTTTCTTAAAACACTATAGATTAGTTTTAAACTTTATATAAATGAATCCATGTAGTATATATTCTTTTGTATTTGTTTTTTACTCATTATTGCATTTATGAGATTCATCCATGTTATAGCATGAGTGATCATTCATTTTCATTATTGTATAGTATTCTCTTATTTTAATTTATCCATCCACTTTATTGTTAACAGATATTTGGGTTGTTCCAGTATCTGGTTTTTATAAAGGGTCTACTACAAACTTTCTTTTAATATTTGTATGCTTGTCACATAAACACATACAGTTCAGTTGGGCATATGCCCAAGAGTAGGATTTCTGAATCTTAGGGAATGTGTAGGGAAACTTTAGTGGGTACTGCCAGTTTTCCGTAGCAGTTGAACCAATTTACAATCCCATCAGCAGTAATGAGTTCCAGTTGCTTTACAACTCTGTATACACTTAGTATTGTCAGTCTTTTAGTTGTAGCTATCTCAGTGCATGTGTAGCGCTATCTCATTGAATTTTTAATTTGCATTTCCCTTGTACCTAGTAAAAATGAACATTTAAAAATATGTTTATTAAACATTTTAAAAGTATGTTTATTTACAATTTGGTTATCCTCTTTTGTCAAATACTTATTTAAATATTTGACCATTTTCTAATCAGGTGTTTCTTTACTTCTAAAAAATTTATAGGAATATGCAACTATTCACATATATAAATACATATAGACAGACAGATATATACACACATATATGTTCTGAGTTTGAGGCCTGCATGGTTATATTTATAGAAATATTATTTGTTCTGTTGCTTGCCTATTTATTTTTTTCCTTTTCTGACTTGTCTTTTTTTCTCTTCTTTTAATTTTTCAATTATAGTTGACATAAAATATTATATTAACTTCAAATATATGACATAGTGAGTAGATATTTATAAACAGTCTGCTTTTCTCTTAATGGTGCCTTTTATTAAACAGAAAATTCATGAAGAATAAATTTTTAATGAACAAATTATTTTTAGTCAATTCAAGTTTTCTTTCTTCTTGAATCTATTTTAGTAAGTTATAATTTACAAATAAATTATCTCTCTAATCTAATTTTTCAAATTTATTGGCATAAAGTTTCTCTTACTACTATTTTAAATATTTTTAAAAACTACTTATTTATACTTATGAACCCTTTCCTTGTTTAATTGTAAGTATTCTTTTTTTTCTTAATAAATATTGTCCCATTTTTATTTTTGTTAAATAAATTCACATCTTTAAAATATTAACATCATTGTAATTTCTTAATTAATTGAGGTAGAATTTATTCCACATCAGAAGTTTATTTAAACTCTTCTAAATTGTATCCAAAACATTAAACATTTGAAATTCTCTACCTGGACAGTACATTTATTTGAGTCTAATAACATTAGGCAAAAAATCCTATAAAAAATAGGATACAGAATATTTAATAATACCAAATAGTATGCTCTGGTTTCTCATTTGAGGTCTCTATATTGAATTTACAAACATTTTCTGAAATTCAACGATTCTATTATATTTTTAATCATCTTTTCTGTCTCATATTTTATGTGTGGTACTGAGAAATATGCTAATGATGACAAAAATATGTTACATGAAACTAACTGTTACTTATGAAATAGCTGAATAAACATGTTGGAGGAATTTAAGTCATGACTTTCACAATAATTATAGTGTAGGCTGATAAAAGTGGGCATGAAAGCGCTAAAAGTAAAGTTCTTATATGCTTCAAACATAAAGCTGCACAGGCTCTATGACTTCTGGTGGAGGTATGTTTGTCACTTAGTCTTGAATTGAAGTTTGCCTTTTCTCACTCAGACCCAGAGCAGAATAAAAATTGCTTCCCATCACAGCAGGTCAGTTCCAAGTAGAGTCAGAGAGAGAGAGAGAGAGAGCACTGTGCAAAGAAAAATAAGGTTATTTCTGGAAAATATTATGGATGGCAGGCATTTTTCAGAATATATTAGAAAAAGAGAGAAAGAGAAACTCTTCAAGTCTTTAAAATTAGGATTAGAAATTCTTGGAACTCAACCTCCACCTACAGTACACTTCCCTCCAAAAAATAAAAATAAAAATAATAATAATAAAATAATAAAATAAAAACATAAAAACAAACAAAGAAGAACAGTCATTAAGGACTCTACTTAAAGTCTAAGATTTTAGCAATAAGAAGGAGAAACCAAGAATTTTTGCAATTACTATAAAGGTAAGACATGAAGAAATGCCTGCTCCCAGTCAGATGGTGTACAGTATTAGAATTCTTGAATACAGAAAAAGGATCAGTAAATTATGTAGAAGCAGATAAAGGAGTTAGGAGCAGGCAACACAGAAGGATGAGGGCAGGAACGTGCCTGTTTGTTATCTATATATGGCTAAGGCAGGGTTGGCAAGCACATTGTGTATGTGCCAGCATGCAGTCTCTAGCACCCATAACAAGCACTGCCCAAAGAATAGGGCATTTGTTTCCTGTTGAGCTCCAGCCTGCTTCAACAATCTTTCAGTTACAAATTCAAGGTTGCCGTTTTTAATCTGCCTATGAAAGTCAGCTCATGAGAAGCAACTACTTCGTTTTCATGAGGTTAAGGGGTTCATCAATTAGAGAAGAGAAACTAATAGTTAATAGCAAAATTGTATCACATGTGTAGGTTGTGTGTGCTTACTTGGAGAAGACTTTATGAGTCTCATCTCATTGAACACAGTCACTGTTAATCAATATCTGTATAAAGTCTTGTGTTAAATAGCTTCTTTGGGGATTGTTAGAATTGTATATGTGGTTTGGGGAGACTTCCTCACAATTGGGTAAAGATTTTGATTTCCACACTCTATTGTATGCTGCCTTAATAAGGCTTATTTCTGCTCTTTGGTACATTGTACATGAACTATTCATGACTTTCTTTCTTTGTTTCAAAATGATTTTTTAGTCCTCCTATGCTGTGACTGTTTTCATTCTTCCCCTAAATTCTCTCTTGAGTTTAATAAGTATGTATCAAAATACAGCCATTATCTTAGGTGCCGTAGGCCATGATAGAAGTGGAACTTGAAATATAGGCTTTAAACAGGTGATTCGGGCTGGCCATGGGTATCTCATTTAAGCAGGATTGCAATTTGGTGAAGTTACTAGGACTAGGAAAAGAGGATGCACATGACCATGTCTTAGGGCAGTGATTCTCAATCACAGAGAGCTCTTACAAAACACCAAATTCTGCTCTGACTCCTATCCAAAATTTTAATTTAATTAGTTTTGAATAATTCCCAAACCAAGGTATATTTTTAAAGCTCCCTAGGTATTTAATATGCATCTAAAGTAGAAAAACATTGCCATAAAGAGTTAAGTCCTATTTAAGGCAAAGGGGCATAACTGGCAGGTGACTGGTTATTTGTCAAGTGTTGTTTCCAAACGTAGGCTCATTGATAAACCCATAGTTGAGGTTTATCAGAGTAAAACAGTTTATTTCTACCTTGGAAAATAATAAAATTAACCTTACCAAAGGTAATACTTTTGTTAAGAATTAAGGTGCAGAATTCATGATAAACTTGGACAATGCACTAATTTTGCAATCTGTTCTCACTTTATAGAAAATGTCTGCCATAGACAAACTGAATGTGTACACTTCATATTGACACAGAGGAAAACAAGAAATTTGTCAAAAGATAATGCCAGACTCTTCAGACATATTCCAATTGATTATTGTATTTAAAGGATTTCTAGACATTTGTTGCTCTAAGGAAGGTGAGTTAAGGTTAATCCATGATTTATCAGTGCAACTGAAAAATTATTAAAAGGACATTTATACATATCTAGGTTTGCTTTTTTTGCAATAGAAAATAAATTATTAATTAGATCTTAATGGCAAAGGCCCCTTTCTGATAATATAAAATTTTACCTTTGATTTGTTGCTAATGTAACTAGATAATTAATTTTAATTTTCAAAAGCCTATGCCTACAAAAAATATATTTGCTCTCCAGCTATTGAATTAATTATAATTTTTATTATTGAGACATATTTGTGAAGATGAATGTCAGTAGAAGAAATAGAATTCAAATAAGTAGATTGGCTTTAAGTATAATTTTAGTACTGCTTTTATACTCTATTACTAAGAGTTAAATTCCATGGTAACACAGCAGTATGTCAGTTTAACCATGAAACACTTTATAATAGACATTGCACATAATTGTCTATTCATAGCAGTAGGTGCAGCCTCTTCAAAAACAGGAAGAAACCAGGGTGCATGTAGAAAAAACTAAATTATTAAAGGGCTGATTTTAATTGTTTCTTATAAATAATTTCTTAGGCTAGAATATGTGCTTTGGGGAAACAATGTAACATTTGAATTTGTTATAGACAAGTAAATTTCATGACAGAAAAATTACTTGTATTTCTAAAACACAGTCAGTTGAGATGTTTTTATCACATTTGTCCTGCGTCTTTGTCATCGGGATTATTAATGTTTCTGCTATCTCGCCAGTCACATAGATTCCAAATGTAGGCATATTTGACTCATTCTTATTTTCCTTTATTTCTTCTCTTTTCCTCCCTGCAAAGCACCTCATCTACACAGTATGTTAAATCTTTCTAATTCATGGTTCCTAATGTAACACTTACCTGCACAGAAGCCATTAAGGCTTTCACATTGCATGCTGAGTTTTGAGTTAAACCTCTTTTTTTATTATTACATGACAGTAATATTAGTAAGAAAATTCTCATTTTCAAAAATTGAGTCATAAAGCCATTTTTTTAAATGGGCGTGAGTTGGGGGTGGGGAATGTGAGAGAGGGAGTAAATAATACCACATCAGCAATAATCAAAGTATATTTTCTTCAGGAATTTCAATAATGAATACCTTTAAAATGACCATAGTAATATTTTGTGAAAACTAAAAATAATAAACTGATTAATCAAAACTGACAAAAATAAATCATCCTTTGGAAAGTTCTGAAGATCATGTAAGATCAGACAAGAATCAATAAACTCTGTAGAACCAAAATGAGAGCTAGTACTGTTTATAACCTTTAGCAGAAACAGAAGAAAGAATGCCAACTGAGCATCCATTTACTGCACACCAAGCAGGTGTGACCTCCTACACTGTTTATTCAACAGCATTTTTCCACTGAGCAAAGTGCTTCTTCCTAATCATAGTAACTATGTCTAACAGCTGCTGCAGTAGTGCCAATCTTTTTAATTATTGAATCGTGTTCTTTCCAATTTATATTAGGAAAACTCACATAATAGGAGAAATTCCTGTACAAATTCTTCAGTCTAGGAGTCAGGGAAGGACCCCACAATATAGCCTTAATTTGTGTCACTAGTTTGACTCCTATTTGCTCAATAGACAGTGTACTTATTGATTAGGAATATGGGCTTGACAATCACTCTACCACAGTTCAAATTCCAACTCCTATGTTTGTTAGTTGTACTCTGTGAGGGAAGTTATGGGAACACTTTGTTCCTTAATTTTTTCATCTGTAAAATGATTGTGATTTTAGTACTATTATCCCCATAATTGTATTGAGGAAATTAGCTACAGTTCTTAGATCTAACTAGAATACTGATTGTACCCGGCATACAATTCTCGAACACTGTGTAGGGCTGGATGGCTATTTCCTAAACATAAGCCTCTGCCTCTGTTGTTCCCTCTGATAAGCATGTTATTTCATCTTTGTTGGCCTGTTATAATCTTACTTACAACTGTAGGTCTATTTCTGATACATTTCTTTTATAATCTTTTCATATGGATACAATTTTCCTTTCCTTTGTACTCAATTGTAGGTCATTTCCCCTGAGACCTAAGTTCTTAAGTTCAAGACTGTATATCTATGTATGTATGTGTGCGTGTGTATGTATGTATGTATGTATGTATGTATATATGTATGTATGTTACTATTGTGTCAAAACCATCATTTGTGGCTTAACCCATAGATGCTAGAGAGACTTGAGATCCAGTGCTCTTTCTGTATGCCTTGTAATTTTGCTAGATTAGAAGTATGTGCTCCAGCCCACAGTGTGTAATTCTTTTTGTGGACAGGCTATCTAGTATCGGACTCACAAAAAAGCTTTAAAACCCAAATTAGTCATCTGAGTGAGTATAATGTCATGTCGATATCACTGCAGTACCCTCATTTAATGCTTCTTTGGATAGGTTTTACCATTTTATTGTCTACAGTGAATGTATAGGCTGAGTCAAATTACTACCAAAGTTTGTTCCTAATTACCTTTTAATTTAAGAAAAAAAAATTCAGATAAGCCTGAAAAAAATAATACTCCATCCACCTGAACCAGGCTCTGTCCCATCAGCTGTGAACACACCTCATGGTGTCCAAAAGAGAATATTTCCTGTTAGAGGAGAATAGATGAAAGAGCATTTCCCTCCTCACAAGGCCAGAAAGAGAGATTAATTCCCTGAGGCTGCTCTTCAGGAAAGAGAAAGAAGGCAATGACAACAACAAAATATAGATATAAGATATTGTTCCCTTTTTCTAAGCTATAATAACCAGTTAATAATTTGTTAGTTTAAGATACAGCAAAATTTCACATTATTTTTTGGGGTAATGAGAAACAAATTAGAGAAGAGAAGGAAAGTAGACACTTATTTTGCACCATGGTGATTTGGTAAGAGCTCTTCATGGTTGACTCAAGGGGTAGTCAGGTGATTCCAGACCTGCTACTAAATAACTATGAGATAACAGGAAAATGTGTTGCTCTGTTTTATCTCTCCAACCACAGGTATGTGCCCGAGGTTTCCAACAAATGGTTAATTATCTCCACAAATTTTCAATGATCTTGGGGCCAGCACTAACAGCTCAGAATAAGCATGTTTAACTTTAGGACCCAGCTGGACTCTTGGCAACTAGCAATGGGTGATACTAGCTACAGAAGTCAGTTTCTCTGAGCTTGTGCAAACCATTTAATTTCATTGTAAATTTGTTTTCTTTCTTGTAGAATCATTTTGAGATCAGAGCAACATTTTCAACCTGAAGTGTACTTTTCCTTATTCTCACCCCAACTGTGGGGTCAGCCACATAACTTTTCGCAACATAGATATGCATTTCCTACAAATGTCATGCCAAATGAAATTAAACTTTGGTTATTAAAATTAATATTGTACAGTTTATGCAATATAAGTGTTTCAAAAAAATAAAGGGAATTTTCTCTACTGAAGATTTATTTTGATATTTTTAACTAGGGAGCCCAGGATTCAGATCAGTGTATTGAAGGTATTATTTGAAACTTGTTAGGGTTGGTTCATCACTTATAACAGTGGTCCCCAACATTTTTGGTACCAGGGACCAGTTTCATGGAAGACAATTTTTCCATGGACCAGAGGGGCAGGGGATGGTGATTTCAGGGTGATTCAAACACATTATATTTATTGTAAACTTTATTTCTATTATTATTACATGGTGATATATAATGAAATAATTCTACAACTCACCATAATGCAGAATCAGTGGTAGCCCTGAGCTTGTTTTGCCGCAATTAGACTGTCCCATGTGGCAGTAATGGGAGACAGTGACCCCCGAAGTGTGTTGCATATGTTCAATGTACTCCTTAATCTCATTTTGGTTGCTGTCACTGCAGAAAACCCTGCTTCACATAGATAGGTTTTGAAAATGGAAGCAGGCTTTTCAGTGCTTTTGTGGCAATCTCAGGATATTCTACCTTACTTTAATCCAGAATATATGGAGATTTGAAGTTGTCTCAAACATACTTTAAAAGCCACCATCATTTGTGATCTCAAGCAGTTGGTCCTCTTCTAGTTTGGACAAAGTCAATTCACCTGGCTTATTCACAAATGGATCACACATCCATTCCTTCCTAGTTCAGGAGTCTTTTGTGGCTGGGAAGTAATGCTCAAACTCTTTTGAAAGCTGAGATAGGTGACCATGCACCAGCTGGGAGAAAGAAGGTCTAGCTCAGTCTCTTTCAAAATCTCTGCTAATTATTGAGACATGTCAAAAATCTTAATGTTTATTAGTCAACCCCATAATTCCAATTTGGCTTTGAATGCAGCCACTTTATCTGTCGACTTGAACACAGTTGTCATTCTCTCCTGAAGTGACAGATTGAATTGGTTAAACAGGTTGAATATGTTACACAAGTAAGCAAGTTTTGCAACCCATTCTGCATCACTGAAATGTGCTTCCAGTGGTGATTGTTTTGCTAAAAGAGATCTGTGTAATGGCTCTTGTAACTAAAAAACTCTGGCCAGTGATCTACCTTTAGAAAACCATCTCACTTCTACATATAAGAGAAAATGTGTGTGCTCTGTGTTCATCTCCTCACATCAAGCAGATGTGAGTTAAGGGCATGTAGCTTACTGTGGTTGATCATTTTAATCACATCCTGTAAAACATTGTTAAGTTCAGGTGACTTTTTTTAGTTAGCCGACATTTCTCTATGAATGAATGACACAGTACATAGACTCACATTTAGAAGTGACCTCTTTGACCCAAGTCATGAAACCAGAACTTGGCAGTCATGGCAGCCACTCCATCTGTGCATATACCAATGCAAAATGACCAATTCAGTTTTCCTGATATGTAATCATTCAAAGACTTGAATAGTTTTGCAGCTGTGGTGTTGGTTGGCAACAAAAATTCATAGAACATATTATCATGTACATCCTCCTGAAAAATAAATTATATAAAAACAAGCATTGCTGCCTTGTTGTTAACATCGGTAGGTTGTCAACATGGATGGTGAACCATGGTGACTCATTAATCCTCTCTAACAATTGTGCCTCAATATCCTTTACTATTTCATCAGTTCATGTAATTATGGTGCGAGCTGAAAGATGAACACCTGTCATCTTTTGAGCTGCACCCTCTCCTAAAAAATTTCACGACAAATGTCCTTATTAGCAGGCAGGATCAACTCTTAGCTTTAGCAATGAGGTTAGCCACTAAGAATGATGCTTTCAGTACAGACATATTTGATGACACGGTGACCTTCAATAATTGCTTCTTTTTTTTGTGCTCATGGTTTTTTTTCTTTTCTTTTCTTTTTTTTTTTGTCTTTTGAAAAACTCCAAAGTCTTGTCTTTCAATGCCGGGTGTTGGTCTCCATGCGGCGAAGCAGTTTTGAAGGTTTCATGGCTTCTTTGGATAGCCTGTCGCCACATATTATACAAAGCAGGCTTGGAGAATGTGAATCACCTGTTGCAATGAACCTGTGATTTAAGTAGGACTCTTGGTATTTTCTTTTAAATGCATCTTTCTTTTTGTTGGCAGTCTTAGAGTCTTCTGCTGTCTCATCATTAGGCCTTTCCCCCTTCTCCAGGAAGCTCTCCAGTGACATTTATTTTTTTACTCATTTTGGCTAGGATTAGCTTGTGGGCTTACCAAAACTGACTGAGACAAGTACACAGAACAGGAATGAGGCATAGACAATAGTGGTAAATAAAATAATGGGCAGGCCATGTGCAGACTAAAATAACTGCTGGATTCTGACTTGAAGCCTGCCACCAGATGTAGCTATACAATTGAAGTACATCAACTCACTTACCATTATAAAGCCTGTCACCAAATGCAGCTTAATGTCACTTGCCACTAACTGACAGGGTTTTGGTATGAGTCTGCAAGCAATTGATTTACTATGGTCTCTGTGTAGTCAAAACTCTCTGCTAATGTTAATCTATATTTGCAGCCACTCCCCAGAACTAGCATCACCACCTCAGCTATATATCAGTTCATCAGGCATTAGATTCTCATAAGGAGCCTGCAAACTAGATCCCTCACATGCATAGTTCACAATAGTGTTTGCGCTCCTATGAGAATGGTTAGTACTGGGAAGTGGCTGCAAATACAGTTGAAGCTTTGCTTGCCTGCCGCTCTCTTCCTGCTGTGTGGCCTCGTACCAGTTGCCCAGGGGATTGGGGACCCCTGACTTATAAATTTCAATATAAAGTTAATTCTTTCATTAAAAAAGCAAAACTGTTTTGTTCTAATAATTTGAAATTTAAGCAATTAATATTAGATTTGCATAGAATTTTCTCTGTAAACAGTGTCCATAACTGTTAACATATAGTTATTTTACTTATTTGTGGATACTACACCAATACAGCTAAATAATCTTAGCCATGTTGTTATATATATAATTAAATATATAAATATTTAATTAAATAGAAATTTTAAATGTTTGATTATATAATTATTTTGTAGAGTTTATGCATTTTGTTGACTTTATGATAGCATGGTAGCAATATATTAATTTATATGCCTTTAAAACTTTTGGGAAGTTCCTATGTAGGAGACATACTCTAGAAACTATTAAGGAAATATAGAAAATTTTAAGAACAAGTTATTTTTAGCCTAGAGGTTTCTCTAATTTATTTAAACTTTGCTTTTAATGCTCAATGTTATTCTAGTCTATGTAGGAAATAATGGTCTCCTACTAAATGAATAGATGTTGGTCTCAGTGGAGACATCCATCCTAAATTAAAAGAGGTAATACTCATAAAGAGCTGCAATGAGATAAAAGGTCCTCAGAGTTGGTGCTGATATGTAGGTCTTTAGCCAGGGCTGCTGAGGACTGTATAGCTACCAAATAAATAATAATAATAATAATAATAATAATAAATAATTTAAGTTGCAGATACCATAGAAAACAAGCCCACAGGAGCAAATCTAAAAGCTATAAATCTGAAGGCAAAAGCAAGGCCTGAATGGAAAAAACAAAACAAAATAAAACAAAACAAAACAAAAAAAAAACATGTAGTCAGAAGCTGCAGAGAAGAGGAGCAAGTTAGATTGTGGGGTTCAAGGTGGGCAGGTGAGGACATGTCAGGATATTAGAAGCTCACTCTAGTGTGGTCTAAGCTACCCAATACAGAGCTGGCTAGACTTAGTTACATTAGACATATACAAGAAACATATTTTGATAAAGAAATTGATGGCTACATTAGTAAAATTTAAGTTTGAACACAATTCCAATTTAATTTTTTGAGAGATGTTTTTATGACAATTGATTCTTTTGGCTTTAATTACTGACTATTCTTTTCCAAGTACTTACCAATAGTTACCAGCAATTCAGTTTAACCACAGAGCCTACCCTGTTTCCAAATAACCAGTGTAAACACTTTTTTTTTGGATAAAATTTTATTACCTGAGAACAGATCTGAATTTAAATTCACAATCTTTCCCTGAACTGGATTTCTTTGATATGTATGTATGTGTGTGTATATATATGTGTGTGTGTGTGTGTGTGTGTGTGTGTGTGTGTGTGTGTATCTGTGTGTGTGTGTGTGTATATATATGTGTGTATATATATATGTATGTACATATTTTTGGGTTAGTGGTGTTTATAGTCTTTGTGTATCTGTTCTCAAAATGTTTGATTCCAGTTTTATTTATGAATTGTTTATTTCTGGAATCTTTTATTTAATATGTTGAACAGCTGTTTTATCATGGGTACTGAAACCATGGAAAGTGAAACTGTGGATAAGGGAGACTACTATAATGATTTCTAGTGATTATATAGAGGAGGTTATACTTGTAATTAGAGTAGAAAATTAGAGGTGCAATTCTATCAGTCAGAGTGTGACAACAACCTGGGTGTATCAAAAGAAGTAAAATGTTTTCAATATATTAGGCAAATATAAAATAGGAAATGTGGTTTTTATTAAATTCCCCCAAGTTATGGGCTATATTTTTTTCAATTCTAAAACATTTACTTTACTTTTAATTTTAATGTTTCTAAAACTGGGAAACATTTTATAATTGATGTCAAAATATAATTGATGTCAAAAGAAGCTTATATGCAGCTGGGCAGTGAAGCAAATTATAAAGTCATTGTCATTTATGAGCTCATGGTAACATAGCCAAGAATTAAAAGCATCTGTTTATCTAATTACCACATGAGAAGTTATTTGCCTCACTACCACCAGAGCTGGTTGAATTTTAAATTGATTTGCATTTATTATTTAAAATGTCAACAAATTATACCTTTAGGGAGCATTCGGATAAAAAGTTATTGTGAACCTAGATGATCACTTGTCTTTGCTATAGTACAATTCAGGACAATAGTATTGCCCAAACTCTTAGAATTGATCATAGACTTTTCAGAACTAGATGAGGTTTTTGGAAGCAATTTTTGAGTCCTGCATGACTGTTAATCATGCAAAGAGAAATCAAGTAACTATAAGTTTAACCAAATAGTGAGTGGAGAAAAAATTCTAGGATTATCTAATGTTTTAAAATTATACCAATGTTCCTAAAATTGCTGAAAAAATTAGAATCATTTTCACTGGTTATCCCTGCAATGCTTTGCTTAACCACTGGTGGTCAAAATTCATTAGCCCAACCTTTAGACTTGAAATGTATTATGGCTTAGATGCTAATATTGATGAATAATGTGGTATGGAATTTTATAGATAAGTGTATGCTATTGCTGCATAGTTTTAAAAATGTTTACATTTTGATATAATATCTTTTCTCAAAATGCTATTCCTAAATTGATATGTCTTAAAAATCAATACTATTTTAGGATTAAGGAAATGTGGTAAACTAATGGTATCGTTGAAAGAATAGAGGCTGCCATACAACTTGATTTGCATTACTCTTAAGATACAACTTTTACTTTAAATTATTCACATTTTTATTGTCTTGTATTCCATACCAGAGAGTAAATTCATTGAGGGGAGAAACTGTGAGTACAATTAGTGTATCCTTAAATTCCTTTACACAGAAAGAGTGCTCCCTAATTTCTTGTTTGCCTAAAGAAATTAGAAGGAGGTGAAGGAGCATCTAAATAAAAGGGACAATAAGAACTAGGGTGAGATGCTGTGTCAGAAGTCAGGAACTAATGTTGGCCTGCCCAGCCTGGCTTTCTGATACTGACAGGCAAACCTCCAACATTTCTACCTATCTATCTAGTCCCCAAACATTAGGAAGTAACTGTGTTATGTTAAAGCTTAGTTTTAAATGGAAATGAAAAAATAAACTAAATATAATCTCTGTCTAAGGGGGTGGGTTTGTGTAAAAGACCCCTGTGTAATTATAATATTCTTGGTACAATACATAAACACTGGAAATTATGAGAGTAAAAAGGAGTTCTTAATTTCGCACATGCAACATAATACAAAAAATTATGGTGTGTTCAGAGTAATTGCAAACAATTTATTTTTATGCCTCCAAGCAATGTTATTTTATTTATTGAGGATTTTAATAAAAAGTAATCATTCATAAATTATGGATGCCCAGAAAGAGTAGATATGTGGTTGAAGTACTTTCACTTTGATTTATTAGTTCTTGGTTTATTGGAAATGCCATGTCACAGAGTACAGCTAATAAAAGCAAGAACATTTGTCTTTGAGCAAGTTTGACTTGAGGTGAATAACATTAAACAATAGCCTATTGACAAGCAATTAAACACCACTTATTTTCCTAGCACTGCTTTAATTATGATTGTCCTAAGTAATGGAAGTATTCTTATATTTTAGAATTCCAATATAATCTAAGATGAGAAGAATCTTTTAAATAGACTTCAGTAGAATCAGCCATGACCTACTGCTCATCATCTTTATTGCTCATCTTCATTGACTTAGGCCAAAACAAAACAAAGATAAATAGCAAAATTCATTAACAATCCATTTACTTCAACTCCTACTTCAGATTCAGTGGGCATTATTCATGCCGACTGCCATTTCCTCAGGGAACATAACATGGCTTTCTCCAGAGAGAGTACTGAGTTTCTTAACTTTAGCTTTAGAGTAATTTAGTCATCTCTTATGCATCATGGAGGAACCTGGCTGCAGTAAAAAGATATAAGATGGTTTTCTTTTTCCATTCACACTTAAAATATTTATTTGAAGGAGAAATAAACTGAGATACCAGATTGCTTCTTTCAACATCTGAAAAGAAAAACAATCACCAGATGCTATACTAAAAAAATCACAGAAAATATCTGCATTATCCAAGATAATATTGAGGTCAACTTGGAAGAAAATTTACAAGAGAAAGTTAATTATAATATTCTTTTGCAAATGAAGAAGGTCTTATTTTACCACCTAGATTTTGTGATCCAAAAATTGTAAAATAATAGCCCTGTATAAGCTCTTCTCCTTTATAAAATTTCCTCTAAGGAAGTATAATGTTAGCTAAACTAACATATTGCCAGGCAACAGTATTAGTGTGTTTAATTAGCAACTTCCTTCTGAGAAAGCCTTGTCACTTCTTCACAGGTCTTATTCCCACTTTTCATTCCCATCCTATATCCAAATGCATTAGTACAGGTATTCTTATGTTTTGCATTTCACTTTAGTTTGTGCTAGTTTTAACAAGCAGCATTTGCTATCAATTAAAGCAGTTTTATTCACATGTGGCAACCCCTAGAGAACTGCTTTAAATTAACCAAAAAATAAACCAATTTTTTTAGATCTATGTTTCTTCCTTGCCTTGCCTTTTATGTAATTTCAATTGCCATGCCCATTAACTATTTAAATTATTTAAAATTTTGAGGATAAAATAATTTTATTACAGTATGATGCATGGTTAACTACTTTTAGGCAGTTTAGTATTGCCTAAATTACACTTGGTCATCCAAGTAGAAACTAATAATGATCGGATAATAAACAGATGGAAACATGGTTGCTAAGGAAAGAGAAAAGGAAATTAACTCCCTAATTAGATAACCAAGGTTTTTGTCTACATAATGCCAAAATAACTAACTTAATATGTTGAATAAGTTAGACTGGTTTTTATCATGTAAGCGAAACAAAGGATTAATTCCTTGATGCTTTCATTCTTCAATTAGTTGTGTTGGCATTATATAGATGTAACCTAAATATATTTCAAGCTGCTTTTTCTTATTATTTTAGGCAACATTTCCTAGAGATACTGCCAAAGGTATTTTTTGTTTTCCCTTTGTTAAGCTATGAAGCAATGTCTGTATTCAGAATATAGTTTGATTATTCTGGTTGAGTTTACCAGTAACATTGGCCTCCCCAAACAGTCTGCATAGTGTATGTCTATACCTGTGTATGTTATTTACCAACATTGAGATATTTTGCAAAGAAAAAAATCAGCTTTTAAAAAAGTCTAACCATATATTCTTATACATTTTAGTTAAGAAATGCTGATAGGTTAGAAACATAACCAGAATTGTAGATCTGGAGCTTATCCCAAAATATTTGTATATTTTTAGATTCTATGACATCTTCACCTCTTGCCTTGTCTCTGAACTTTCTTTGAGATTTCTAAAACTAAGCATTGGAGTTTTCCATTAGTTTTAGAAAACTCAGTCATTATTACTTCAAATATTGCCTCTCCCTTACAATCTTTCTCTTCTTGGACTCCAATTAAGCATATGATAGGTCTTTACATGTTATTTTTGTCTCTTAACCTCCCTCTGATATTTTCTATCTCTTTATCTCTCTGCATTATATTCTGAATAATGTTTCTTAGTGAGTTCTTTCTTCATCTGTATTGGTTGAATCTGCCATTAAACCTACCCATTCAGAATTATTTTACATTTTTATTTCTTATTTTTATCTAATTAATAAATGTGCAATAAAATAATTCTATAAACTATGGGAAATAGCAATTCTTAGGGCCTCTTTCTTCTCATTTCCCTATTCTCAAAATATCAATTCTTGTATTTGATTATTTTAGCACTTGTCTCTATAATTCTAAATAATAGAATTATCATATGATAATTTCTTATGATAAAAGTTGAGAATTAGTTGTTAAAGGGTCCTTTTGATGTAGAAGCTCATATACTACAGTTGTGGGAAATATTCCGAAGTCAGTTCTTTGATGTTAACATCCCCTCAGTTTTCTCTGTTCTTTCTTTTTGAAACTTTTATTCTCTGGAAGTTCTGTCTCCTGGAATGGTCTTCTGTTTTTCATCCTTTTTTTTTTTGTTCAGACTTTTCTTTGACTCCATCTTTAAGCAATTTTATGAAGTTGTTCATTCCTACTATTATGTGTTTAATTACCAAAAGCTTCTTTTTATTCCCCTGAGCATTCCTTTTTATAGCATTGCATTCTTATCATCTTTCTTTTTTATTTAAGGATGTAATTATTATATTAAAGAGTTTTCTTTTCATACATCCTTTTTATTTCATCAGGGTACTCTTTCCTTGGAAAAGGTATGTCTCCTGGCAAGTGCCCTGTTTAAATTTACTTTTAATTTCTGGGTTTTTGTTTTGGTTTTATTTTTTAAAAATACTGCCCTACCTTTAATAGTGTCTATTATCTCAAGGTAAAGAGACTCAGCAGCTTATAAAGGAAGGTACCTATGTGAAATAGAAAAAGGAATCTGGAGAATCTAATTACTTAACATCTCATAAATCCTCCCTGTTTTATATCTCCAGCAACATCCCAGTTCTATGGATAACTAGTATAGACAATTTTTGGAGATTTTGGGAATTCTGAAGTGTGAAATGGATTAGTTCTCTGCTCTTTCTATTTCCAGGTTAGGAGTCAGCTCTCTTGGCTCAACTCTGTTACCACTTGTCTACCTACTTTCCAATTTTTCCAAATCTTAATACCATTTCTTCTCTTGTTCTTACTGTCCTTGTGGATTTATTGACCTTGTAAACCAGGGTTTCAGAAGGGAGGGATATTAAATACATTTATTTGATATGCCAACTTTATTTGAATTTTTTAATTTAACTTCTATAAGCCTTGACTCTTTTTTGTAAATATTTCTGATTATATTTTAGAGTTTTACTCTTTTATTTTATTTCAAAATTCTTATTTTACATATTTAACCATTTCATTGTACTTATTTTGTGTTCTGAGCCTTGGAATCCTAATGTATAAAATATTATTGATCTGATTCTACTGTCTGTTGTTTCTTCTGGCTCTTACATAAATGTATGATTCCTTTGTACATTTTGTGATTTTTGTTGATAATCTTATATTTCTTGCAATCTATCAGTAGGATTTCCTTAAGGCCTAGATGAGTAGATTCCATCAGAAAGGATTGTACTTTCATCTTCTGATCCTCTGAGATTGGGAACTGTTTGAAACTAAATTTTCAGCATGAGGATGTCTGAAACACCTAGGTATTATGAGTCAGCCTTAGCTTGTGCTTTTGAATTCTTAAGGGAGTTTTTTGTGTTTGTTTTTTCTCTTACCACTTAGTATCAAAGTTTGAGAGGGCAAAATTTCTTCCTCCCTGCCTTTTTCAAGAGGAGATAAATTATTTTTGTTTACCTTTATTCTGAGGATGGAATATTTTGAAGAACTTAGCTTTACATGAGTATCTACTAGAATGCCCAAATTGAGCTGTACCTAGGTTTTGTCTTTTGTCCCCTGAACCATGAGAGGATATAAAAATCAAGTGCCATATCACTTGCATTAAGCAAATACTCTTAGACCAAAGACAACTTCAGTCTTCTGTATACACCACTTAGATTTCCACTTACACTTTGTTTCAGCTGATGATGAATCTTTACTTTCTTTCCGTCTCACTGAAGTTTTTAAAAATATGTTTTTTATGATTTATCTAGACTCACAGGTTACATTCAGTTGTAGAGTCAGTCATGTTGTCTGACCCATTAGCTGTTATTGCAACTTTGCTGCTTTCTCCTGAAGATACGAAATCTATAGGTTTCAGTCCTTCTTCTTCTTCTTGCTATATCTTCTTTTTCTGTCAATATCCATATCCATAGATTCTTTTAACATCTATATTCTGTAGACTATCAGATATATATCTTCAGCTCAGATCTTCAAATTGAGTTCCAGAACCATATATCTAAGTCTATCTAGGACATCTTTATTAGTTCTCTTAATAATTCCAACAGTTTTTATGACTTTTAATATTGGAAGTTTTGTATTTATTTTAAAATTTTCCCCAGATAGAACTTCTCTTTGTGCCTTCTTTTTCTTGGATAATCTAACCTGTTATAAAACCAATTGTAATCCTATTTAATTTTACTATTACCCTCAACACCACATTAAATTAGTCATTAAATCCTGTCGATTCTATCTTCTTATTGTTTCTCCTTTCTTTTTCTTTAGTCTCCATTTCTTGGCCACTCCTTGGAAAGCCATTTAATTTCTCTTAACTGGCTTTCCTTTTCTTATCTAAATTTCCATAATATCTTTCTTCATTTAACTGACAGGTGATAATTTCTAAATTATTCCCTTGATTAAAGTTCTTTTTGTGGCTCCCTTTTGTCTTCATAGAAAAGCTCCCATTTCTTAGAATGATACTCAAAATCCTCTTCAGTTTGACTTTGACTCATTTAGCTTTGTTTAGCTTCATTTGGCTGGATTTTAAGCTCTAGCACTATTAAACTATTTACAATTCTTTAAATCTACATTTTTTTTACACACTTGAATGTCTTGCATACTTCTACCCATTGACTTCTTGGAAATCTCTGACAGGGCCTTTTCTCTCTCCACCAAGTATGTACCTCTATTGGTTCATATGTTGCATTTTATTATAATAGTTTTTTCCTCATCAGAATATAAACTACTTGGATTATGCCCTTTTTTTCCTCATATAAGTTTTTAACACATAGCAGACACTCAATAAATTTTGAATTTATGAATAAATAAATGCATTGGAAAGTTTGGAACAGAACTATTTCTCCAGACTTCCTTTCAATTTGCTGTTTGCTGTGTAATCTGAACCAAATTTAATACAAAGAATAACTTTTTGTAGAAATGTTTTTCATGTTTTAATAATTTTAAACTCTTGGAAATGTCTGATCTCACAATATCATAACTTCAAGTTCTGGAAGGGAGGGTATTTAATTCAACTTTCAGACTGACCATGAGTTTCTGCACAAATTCTCTAACATGTGTTTTTCCAGATTGCATTTGAATAACTTCAGTCATGGTGAAATGAAAGCATAGGACCAATTCTTTCTATCTTCATAGAATTATCACCATAGAAATGGTCTCTTTTTATACCAAATCTAAATTTCTTTCTCTACAAGTTTTACACACTGAGTTTAGTAAAACCCCAATGGTAAGACAAAACATATTTAATACTCCTTCCATAAAATAGCGGTTCAAAAATTTGCAGAAAGCTTATGCTCCTCACCCAGATCTTTCCTATCGCAGCTTAAAATATAAAAAATGCTTTCAGGAGATTTTATAGGCCTCTCAAGAGGCTTTTCACCACCATCTTTCTTTTCCATCTGCAAGGATACTCTGTTAAATGAAATTCATGCTTTTAAGACTGATTTAAAAAAAAATTGAGTTGGACTCTGACATTATTGTTTATAAACATTTTGATAAATCCTGATTTTGCATATATTTGTCCTTATTGCTAGTTTCTTGTTATAAAACTAATTACATTTTTGTTATAAAAAATGAAACAACACAGAGTTGTAAAAATAATGTGTATGTTTCATAATTTTACCTTGGGCATTACCATTTTTAATTTGGCATATATGGTTTTCAGAATATTAGTATTTCTATAATATGCATATTATATATAATATTTACCAAAATATTACAAAAATTGTATCACACTATGTGAATAAGCATTCTCTAATTTGCTATTTTCACTTAACATTATGTTTAAACATTTGTTATATATTTTGGTTATCTCATAATACTAATTGATTCTATTTAAAAGCTACAAAATATTCTACTCTTTAAATGCATTGTCATTTATTTAACTAATTTATTAATATTATTTCCAAAACTTAGAATCATAAAGTATTCAATGAAAGTTATTGAGCATTTGCACTATACACAGCATTATGTTAATCAATAGAGCTAAGAAGATGAATACAATAATCTGCCTCCAGGAAGCTCACAGTATAGTGTAATAGAGCAATGAATTCATAATCACAGTACACTATAAATGGTATCTGAGGAATATGCACAGACACACGGAGGAAGTAGACACTTGGAGTATTCAGGTAAAAGTTGCATAGAGAAGGCAATGCCTATGTTGTGCATTAGAGATCACCATAGAGAAAAGGTATTTCTTGTTGCTGGAAGTAGCATATTTAAAGTCACATTGTTATGCAAATTTATGATATATTTGAGAAACTGCAAGTAGTTCAATGTGTTATATATGGCAGAACCATGTAGATGACTGAAATAGGTAATAGTTATCTAATGATGGCCCTATCGTGTTATAGCATAAACTTTAAATCTTATCCTATAGGCAATATGGAGCCAGATATGCTCAGTGGAGGGAACTAGAGAAAGTGTAACATGCAGATGGGAATACCTCTTCTTCAAGCAAAATTCTGTAAGTTGATATTTTGCCTGGTTTGACCTATGAGGACACAGCGATGACATTTGTGCTCTGACTTTATCATCTCAAACTTCATCATTGTAAAGCCTTCCAGCTTTCCTTTTGATTGCATGACACTTATCTCTTGAAGCCAGAGACCATTCTGTCTATGATCATGGTAAAGAGGTGCCAGAGAAAACAGTGGTCCACACCCATAAGCATCTCTCAACCAGTTATGGATGGGATTTGGTCTATAAATCCCTTAGTTCTCTTGCACCTGGATTGGGCTAATTCTGAGGTGTGTGTGCAACACTAACACTGAGAATTTTCTTGTGGTATTAAGTTCTAGGGTCATTGAGGTAACTGGTTTGATAACAGTTTCTTTATTGGTTACCTTTTCTCCCCTGTCCCACTTTCCTGCTCCCATACCTAAAGTCCCCCTCTCTCAGGATTACCTACTAAATAAATCATTTTCACTTGAATCCTAGTCTCAGGAAACTCAAACAAAAACATTAGTCAATAAAGTATTGGCCAAAATAATCAAAGTAATCTATCAGTTAAGTCACAAACTTATTTATCTACAGCAATACCAAGAAAACTTTTTGTTTGTTATTTTATGGACCACATATATTTAAAGAGTATAATTTTATAAAATTTAATCTATAGGTACACCAATAATACTACCACTACAATCCAGATATAGAATATATGCATTACCCTTAAATGTTTACTCATACCTCTTTGTAATCTCTTGTTTTAAAATCTTGCCCACCCTGATTCCTGTCCCCAGGCTGGCTCTCCTCATAAATGAGTCTGAATTTACTATAATTTTATATAAGTGGAATAATACAGTATATACTTTTTTTTGCCTAGCTTCTTTCATTGTGTATAATTATTTTGAAATTTGCCCATATTATCATGTATATAATTTATGCCTTTTTGATTATTGAGTAATGTTTTATTTTATAGATATAGTACCATTTTATATTCATTCACAGTTGGACAGCTGGAGACTTGGGATATTCAGATTGTTTCCTATTTTGGATAATTAAAAATAATGCTACTATGAACATTTGTGTACAATTTTTTTTATGGATATCCATATGTTTTAATTTAACTTGAGTAAATACCTAGGAATAGAATGACAAGGTAGGTGTATGTTTGGCTTTTTAAGAAACCACTAGACTTTTTTTTCAAAGCTGTTGTCGCACTTAACAGTCTCATACACGTAGTATATATGCATTTCAATTGCTTTATAGTGACAACTCTTGGTAAGGTCAAGTATTTTTAATTTTAACCACTCTAACAGGTGTGGTATTTCATTGTAGTTTTAATTTGCATTTTCCTAAACACTAATTATTTTGACCAACTGTTCCTTGTGCTTGTTTGCCATGTATATACTTTGGAAAGCATCTGTTCAAGATTTTGTCTTTTCTTTTTAATGTTGATTGTTTTCTTAATATTGAGTTTTTGTATTTTGTGAATTTTAATATTAACCTATTTTCACACTAAATGTATAATTCAGTGATTTTTAGTATATTCACAATGCTGTGCAACTATTCCCATGATCTATTCTAGAACATTTTCATCACCCCAGAAAGAAACTCTATATTTATGAGCAGCCACTCTCAATTTTCCCCTCTCTTTATTTTGTTGCACCCACTAAACTACTTTCTGTTTCTATAGATTTACATATTTCAGACATTTTATAAAAATGGTATTATAGAATATATGACATTTTTGTCTTATTTTCATTTAGCATAATATTTTTAAATTTCATCTAAATCATAGTATGTAACAATCTTTATTCCTTCTTTGTAACTGGATAATTTTGAGTTTTGAGAATTCTTTATATAGTCTAGATACACATTCTTTTTTTTATTAAAAATTATTGGGGTGATAGTGATCAACAAAATGCAATAATTTTTAAGTGTACAATTCAACAGCATGTCTTATATGTATTGCATTGTGTTTTCACCATCTAGAGTTAGATTTCCTTCCATCACCAAATATTTTACCCCTTTACCTTGATCTACCTCCTCTTTCTCCCTCTTCTCTTTTATAACCACTAATACATGGTCCATGTCCATGAGTCTTTGTTCATCATGTTTATTGTTTTTAGGTAGTTATCCCACATATGAGTGCTCTCATGTGATTGTCAACTTTTTCTATCTGACTTATTTCACTTAGATTAATTATCTCAAAACCCATCCATGTTGTTGGAAATGGCAATATTTCATCTTTTCTTATAGCTGGGTAATATTCTGTTGTATATATGTACCATATCTTCTTTATCCAATCATCTATTGTAAGACACTTTGGTTGCTTCCATGTCCTGTAAATAATGCTGCTATGAATATTGGGGTGCATATATCTGTGCAGATAAATGTTTTCAGGTTTGGGTAAATACCCAGAAGATGGATTGCTGGATCATATGGTAATTCAATTCCTAGATACACATTCTTTATCAGAGTCATTATTTGCAAATATTTTATCTGAGTCTGTGGCTGGTCTTTTTTTTTTAATAGTGTCTTTCAAAAATCGGAAGTTTTTAAATCTAATGAAGTTCAATTTATTATTTTTTTCTTTTATGGATCATAATTTTGTTAATTATCTAAGAACTCTTTGTTTTTAACAAATATTTTCCTTTAAAATTTCCTTTTGAGATCACAAACATATGCTTTCTTCTAAAATTTTTATAATTTTAACTTTTACTGAATCATTTTACATTTTTTTATATAGTGTGATGATAGATTGAAGGTCCTTTTTTTTTTTTTTTTTGCATATGGATATCCATTTCTTCCAGCCCAAAATTTTGAAAAGACTATTCTTTTCCATTGTTATTCCTTTTTTTCTTTCTTGAAAATCAACTGACTGTATACATGTGAATCTATTTGTGAACTCTATTAATGTCTTCCACTGGGCTATTTGTCTATCTTGGTACTAATACTGTATGTCTTGATATTCACTCCATGTCTATAAACCAAGTAGAGTAAGTCCTCCAATTTTTTTTCAGAGGTGTTTTGACTATACTATATCTTTTCATTTTCATCTGAATTTTAGAATTTGATCATCAATTTTTAGAAAAAAATCTGTTAGAATTTTAATTGACATCGCATTGAATCTATGTATCAATTTTGAGATGACTGACATTTTAACATTATACCTTCTAATCATTTACTTAGGTCTTCTTTTATTTTGTTATCATTTATTGGGTTCATGTATAATTTTGCACATTTTAATTAGATATATCCATAAATAATTTACGTTTCTCGATATTGTAAATACTATTTTAAAATTTTAAATTCTAAATGGTTATTACTATATGTAGAATACAATTTCTTTTTATATTCTGATCTTGAATTCTAGAAACTTACTAAGCTCATTGTTCACATTTTTTAAGATTACATCAGATTTTCTACATATACAATCATGTCATCTATGAATAAAGTTTACTTTTGATAGGATTTTAAACTACAAATACAATTCAAATTCTTGAATAGATTTAGGCTATTCAACTGTTTCTTTATGTGCAGGCATGTTGTTCCATCTTTCAAGTCTCAAGATCTTCAGGGTGAGTTAGCAAGCTGGAGATCCAAGAAAGCCCAATGATATGTCTAGTTCATTCCAAAGGCCTGAAAACCAGGAAACCAATGGGTAGTTCCAGTCCAAAGGCTAACTAACTCCATACCCAGAAAAAGCCTATGTTTCCGTTCAAGTCTAAAGGCAGGAAAAAGCTAATAACCCAGTCAAAGGCAGTCAGGAAGAATTCTCTCTTATTTAAAATGGGTCAGCCTTATTGTTCTATTCAGGCCACCCACAATAGAATAGCATATTTATATTTAATGTGTTTATTGATATGGTTTTGGTTTAAATTTATATTCTTGCTATTTTTTTATTTCTCCCACCTTTTTTTTTCCCCCTGTTTTCTTTTGGACCAGTTCACTATTTTTTATGTTTTAATTCCCCACTCCCCTCCTTGGCTTATGTTAGGAGTGTATGAGGGTTTATTTTTCTCTGTATTCTCTACAACATTTGTTATTACTTATCCTGTTGAGTATAGCTATTCTAACAGGTGTGAGATAGTATCTCATTGTGGTTTTGATTTGCATTTCCCTGATAGCTAGCAATGTTGAGCATCTTTTCATATGTTTGTAGGTCATTGATATGATCTCTAGGGAGAAGTGTCTGTTCAGGTCCTCTGCCCATTTTTTGATTGGATCATTTGTTTTTGTTGTTATTGAGTCATATGAGTTCTTTGTATATTTGAATATTAGGCCCTTATCGGAGGTGTTGCTTGCAAATATGTTTTCCCATTGAGATGGTTGTCTCTTTACCTTGTTGACGATTACTTTTGCTGAGCAGAGGCTTTGTAGTTTGATGTAGTCCCATTCATTTATTTTAGCTTTTATTTCCCTTGCCTTTGAGGTCAAATTCATAAAAATCCTCTTTAAATCTAAGGTTATTGAGTTTTGTTCCTATGTTTTCTTTATGCATTTTATTGTTTCAGGTCTTATATTCAGGTCCTTAATCCATTTTGAGTTAATTTTGGTATGTGGTGATAGATAACAGCCTAGTTTCTTCCTTTTGCAGGTGGCTTTCCAGTTTTCCCAGCATCATATATTGAAAAGGCTTTCGTTTCTCCACTGTATGTTTGGCTTTTTTGACAAAACTTATTTGCCTGTATAAATATGGGTTTACTTCTGGACTTTCAATTTTGTTCCATTGGTCAGTGTGTCTATTTTTCTGCCAATACCATGCCGTTTTGATTACTATCACTTAGTAGTATAATCTGAAGTCAAGCAGAGTGATGCCTCCAGCCTCGTTTCTGTTCTCAGGATGGCTTTGGCAATTTCGGGTGTTTTGTGCTTCCATACATATCTGATGATTTTTTGTTCTATTTCTTTAAAAAATACTGATGAGATTTTGATTTGGATTGCATTAAATATGTATAATGCTTTAGGTAATATGGTCATTTTAACTAAGTTGATTCTTCCAATGCAAGAACATAGAATATCTTTCTATTTTTTTTGTATCTTCTTCAATTTCTTTTAACATGATCTTGTAGTTTTCATTATATAGGTATTTCACATGTTTTGTTCAATTGATTTGTAGGTATTCTTTTTGTTGAAATTGCAAAAGAAATCATTTTTTTCACTTCTTTTTCTGGTGTTTCATTATTAGAGTATAGGAAAGCTATGGATTTTTGAATGTTTATTTTGTATCTAGAGACTTTACTGTATTTGATTATTGTTTCTAGTAGTGTTCTTGTGGAGTCTTTAGGGTTTTCTATATAGAGAATCATGTCATCTGCAAATAGTGACAACTTGACTTCTTTGTTTCCTATTTGGATGCCTTTTATATCTTTCTCTTGCCTGATTGCACTTGCTAGAACCTCCAATGTTATATTGAATAGCAATGGCAATAGTGGACAGCCTTGCCTTGTTCCTGATCTTAGAGGGAAGGATTTCAGTTTTTCACCATTAAGTATGTTGGCTGAGGGTTTGTCATAGATGGCCTTTATTATGTTAAAATACTTTCCTTCTATGCCAATTTTGTGAAGTGTTTTGATCATAAATGGATGCTGTATCTTGTTGAAGGCTTTTTCTACATCTTATTGATATGATTATATGATTCTTATTTTTAAAATTGTTTATGTGGTGTATTGCATTAATCAATTTGCATATCTTGAACCATCTCTGTGCCCCTGGGATGAAACCCACTTGATTGTGGTGTATAACCTTTTTAACATGTTGCTGTATTCAGTTCCGTAGTATCTTATTTAGGATTTTTGCATCCGTTTTCATGAGAGATATTGGTTTGTAGTTTTCTTTTTTTGTGTTATCTTTACCAGATTTGGATATCAGAGTAACACTGGCCTCATACAATGAGTTGTGAAGTTTTGCCTCCTCTTCGATTTTTTGGAAGAGTTTGAGGAGAATAGGTATCGAATCTTCTTTGAATGTTTGGTAGAATTCACTGATGAAGGCATCTGGTCCTGGACTTTTACTTTTGGTAGGTTTTTGATGATTGTTTCAATTTCCATACTGCTGATTGGTCTATTTAGATTTTTCAGATCTTCTTGATTCAATCTAGGAAGATTGTATTTTTCTCAGTATCCCTCCATTTCTTCTAGGTTATTAAATTTGGTGTTATATACTTCTTCATAGTATTCTTGCATGATCCTTTGTATTTCTGTGATGTCAGTCATAATTTCCCATCTTTCATCCCTGATTTTGTTTAATTGTGTCCTTTCTCTTTTTTTCTTTAGTGAGTCTATCCAAGAATTTGTCAATTCTATTAACCTTCTCAAAGAACCAGATCTTCATTGTATTTATTTTTTCTATTGATTTTTGTTTTCAATTTCATTTATATTTGCTCTAATTTTGATTATTTCTTTCCTTCTGCTAAATTTAGGCCTCATTTGTTCTTTCTTTTACAGTCTTTTAAGATGAAGAGTTAGGTTGTTTATTTGGGCTTGTTCTTGTTTTTGGAGATAGGTCTGTAATAATATGAACATTCCTCTTATGACCGCTTTTGCCATGTCCCAAAGTTTTGATATGTTGTACTATCATTATCATTCATTTCTATCTCTTGATCTCTCTTTTTATTTCTTCCCCAACCCAGTTAGTTTTCAGTAGCATTTGTTTAAGTTCCACGTACTTGTGGGTCTTCTAAATTTTTTTTTTTTTTTTTTTTGCAGTTGATCTCTAGTTTCAAAGCATTATGATCAGAGAATATGTTTGGTATGATGTCAACCCTTTTATATTTGTTGAGGCTATTTCTGTGTCCCAGTATGTGGTCAATTCTTGAGAATGTTCCATGTGCACTAGAGAAGAATGTATAAACAACTGTTTTGGGATGTAAAGCTCTGTGTATATCAATTATGTCCAGTTGGTCTAATGTGTCATTTAAGGATGTTATTTCCTCATTGATTTTCTGTTTGGATGATCTGTCCATATTCGACAGTAGGGTATTAGGTCTCCTACTATGATAGTGTTTTTGTCTGTTTCTCCCTTTAGTTCTATTTGTACTTGCATTACATATTTTGGGACTTCCTAATTTGGAGCATAGATATTAATAAGTGTTATGTCTTCTTGGTGCATGATTCCTTTTATCATTATGAAGTGTTCCTCAGTATCTTTCTTTACCTTTTTTATTTTGAAGTCTATTTCATCCAATATTAGTACCACTACTCCCGCTCATCTCTGAATGCCGTTTGCTTAAAATATCATTTTCCACTCTTTCACTTTGAGTCTATATTTGTCTTTGGAACTGGGGTGTGTCTCCTGGAGGCAGAATATAGTTGGGCTTTGTTTTTTGATTTAATCTGCAACTCTGTGCCCTTTTTTTTGGTAAATTCAGTCCATTTACATATAGGGAGATTATTGAAATATGAAGTCTTCTAATAGTCATTTTATCTTTTGCTTTCTGGTAACTCAGTGTTTCTATTGCTTCCTTGTCTTTGTGTTTCTGTTTTCTTTATTTTGGTTGGCTTTTGTGGATTTTGTCTCTGATTATTATTGTTTTACGTTGATATACTTCTGTTTTGACTCTATATAGTATGTTTTACTTTTTCCCTTTACTTAATTGTGTCTGGCCAGGCATTATATACCTTCAACAGCTAAATGAAATATTCCACATCATAAATGTCAGCTTTTACAAGGTTTCAGATATTCTGCATCTTAAATGTTCAGAAAGCCTCTATTTAATAATTTGGGTGCATTTAGGACAAATATGACAAATAAATGATGTTTTCATATGCCCAGTTTGAAAATCTCCAAACTTTGCTTTTGTTTTTCATATGCACATTTATGTTTTTTTTTTTTTCAAGAAAAAGCATAAGAAAAGACTGGTATAGAGACATAATTTATGATTCAATTACTTTAGAATTAGTACATATTTTATGAAACTATGGTAAGAGAAGGCAAATCAGTATAATTTGGCCACCTGATTGATAAATGTGGTTTTATTTTTAATGTTGGATCATTGAAAAGAAAAAGATCAAACACATTAATTGTTCAGGTTAAATTTACAATTTACTAAAAATAGATACTGCTATTAAGGTGTACATTATATGGGAGTAATGCAAATAGAAACTATAGAATAAAAAACATTATATTTATGTCATGTATAAAATAGTATATGTCATTGCAAAATATTAAACTGTGAAATGAATCAACCTAAGTTTCCTTGGAGACAATGATGAATAAAATAACTCATTACACTAAATTAATCTGAGGTAATAGAGCTAATGAATTATCTCGCACCTAACTTTCTCTCCTTCTTCTAGGTCCTTCCAGTATGTTGTCCCCTGTGTTGTCAATCTTTTATACAGATTCTTATAATTCAGGTTAATGACATAATTTCAAATTATGGAATAGCCATCTATGAATTTGTTTCTGCTTTGTTGATTTTATAAATGATAACTCTCTCCAATGTTTTTATTTTCTTGATATTATATATATACATATGTGCATATATATTTTTTTCTATAAAAAATAATATTAGCCATAATAAGATCACCAACAGGAATATTTCTAAAAATTGCCTTTCAAATGTCTTTTACATTTGTTATTTTTGCCATATAAAGTTGGAAGATGTGTTAAAAAGTAATCAGGGTAGGATCCCAAGAATGGTTCATTAATGACATCACAGAAAAATGCAGAACTAGCAACCAGATAGCTTAGATTTTGGTATTGCTTTTATCTTTCTTAATGGTGATCTCTCCCAGATTCAGTTTTATCATCTTTAAAATTGAGATGATAAAATCTATTCTATCTACTTCGACTAGATTGTTGGGTTGAATGAAGCCATACATATGAAAGTACTTTGAAAGCTGTGATCTGACATGAAAATAATCACATAGAAAAGGTAACATAGAAAACAGTAATTAGCTTACAATTTTACTACATAAAAATAAACTTATAAATAAATTAATTAATTAAAGTACATTTATTGAGTGCTTTCTTTGTACATTTGTTAACTCCATGGGAAATAGACACTATTATAAACCCATTATACAGAAGGGGAAACTGAGGCACAGAGAAATTAAATAACTTACTTAGGGTTACAGAGCTGTTGGTGGTAAAGCTGAAGTTAAATCCAGGTTCTCTAGCTCTAGAATTTAAGTCCTTAACCATTATGTTATTGTTATGGAATGACTGATAAGATTTGGTAACAATATCTGACTCAAAAGTTAAAAATACTGGTTATAGGCTCTGTAGAAGAGAATGAGAAATAGTGGTTAATACTCTATTAGAATATTTGCTATTTTGTGCTTGTGTGTGTGTTCATAAGTGACTGTGTCAAAATTCATTCTCTTTTACCTTTGATTTTCTTCTCAAATCCTGAATCAGGGTTCAAGTAAGAAAAAAGAATTCTGTATATTTAAAATGTGGAAAATTTACAAATGGATTAAAGAGGTAGTGGAAGAATTAAGATGCTAGAAGCAAAAAAAGGGAGATAGTCTTGAAATTGGGAGCAGTAGGAGTCTCCAGCAGCCCCTAAGCTACAGGGAATAAGGGAAGAGAAGGTTTGAGTAGAGCCTGGGGCTCTGCACATTCAATAGGAGTTGGAACCCTGGAGGCCTATCTAGTGCCTCGAGAATAGATCCACTGAGAAGACTCAGCTGCTGGGGAAGAACCCACTCAGCCAGAGAAGGAAGATATGAATAGTCTAGCTTCCTCCTTCCTTCCTCCTTCCCTCTATTTTCTTTCCAAAGTATTCCATCTATTGAAACCTGCTGCAAGCCAACTGTTCTAGGAGCCTGGTATAGGCAGCCTGTAGGCATTGATCTCACAGCTGAGTTAGAGCTCAGAGAAGGATAAGACGGTCTGAGCGCAACAGTCTCAGGACCGCACATTTCTCTTCGATTTTTTCAGTTTCTATTTTCTTTGGTAATCATTTCCACTGTGCTAGCTTCATCAGAGAAGAGTTATGTTGACACTTTATACTGTTTGATGATAAATGCATTGTTTTTTCTTCTACTGATGAGTTAAGTTACACTCGACTGCTGTGAACTGTGAAGAATATGCCCTTTCTTTAGAATTATTTAGTCCCAGAGATGGATGTGATCTTGGCACATAAAAATTAT
>CM053507.1:68843559-68903710 GCA_028627145.1 Eidolon dupreanum | reverse complement strand
ATTTACCTACCTACCTACCTACCTACCTATCTATTTTTATCTATCTGTCAAATATAAACTTAGAAAAATATAGGCATATTGTTGGTAAATCCAGGTGGTAAAATGAGCTTGAATTTGAGGCCAAAACAGGCTTCCAATTCTACTTTCCCTGTGAACTGAACTTATTCATCCAGTCATAGATAGGATGACTAGGTGACTACAGGTCTCCTCTGCAGGGGAAGAGTCTGATCTGGAGGGCTTACCATAAGACAGAAGATACCTCAAAGTGGGTAGTTCCAACAACAAAATGAAGAGAGAAATGGCAACTACAAACAGACATCTATAGCCCAACAACCTACTCTTCTCGGTGGAAGACAATGTCCCACTCACATTTTCACTGTGGCAGAGGGCATGCCATCCACAAAAATTTAAGAAAAAATAAATAAATTTTTATACCCTTTCCCTATTATGGAATTTTTACAGGAAAGGTTCACAGCTAAAGACCATGTGTTCCAACTTACCCCTTGCTTTCAGGTGTGGTCATATGACTATCTTCTGCTAATGCAATATTAGTTGAAAAGATGTTTGTCAATTTGGATCATGTTGTACCTTCTTCGCCATCTCTTTCCTTTTCTCATTGGCTAATTGCATGCATAGGTTTCCAAAACTCTAACAAATGGTTGAACCACATATGGAAGGAGTCTAGGTCTTTAAATCCAGGACCAATCCCTTTAAACTGTTATGTGAGTGAAATAGAAATTTCTATTGTGCCACTAAAATTTGAATGCTTAAATGCTTATTTGTTACAGCAGCTAACATTACCTTCATTTACGTAAGCACTACTGTTTTCTAGGATAGGAGGGAGAGATGGAAGTACAAAAAGAGCTGAGGGTTCTTTTCTAATATGTCTAACAAGCTGGAAGTTCTTATTAAAATATCAGAAACAAAAATGAGGGGAGAGCAAAAATATATGTCTCTTTATAGTAAGTCACCAGATTCCAAAGGGACTAAGCAGTTACTTTAGCAGTTAAAGTTTATCTCCTTGGAAGACAGGAAAACAAATAAGTGGGTTGCTACATAAATCATAATAGTAGTTGTCTGTAGAGATTAGTTTACGGTAGTTCCAGCAGCTCTAACAGTATTCTGAAGACTTCTCAGGATAAAACAACAGGATGAGTTGAAAAGAAGAAATCTTTCCAGGGATTGATTAGGCTATCTGTGTGCAAAGCTGTTGCCACTTTTTTTTAAATAGGTAGGGTATATATTATATACCAATCTATGAAGGGAAGGTATTGAAGTGGGAAACAGACTTGAAGGAGTGTTTTTCTTGATGTAATCTAGATACTAGTAATCCTTTCAGACTTATTGTTCTTCTGATTTCATAATGATTAAAATATTTGATATAGTATTATACTTCTAGATATGAAAATATAAACTTTTCAGATAAGTAAGTGAGATGACTTGTTCAGAGGAATCTGGCTACTGAATTGTATGAGTTTCAAGACATTAAAGAAAATAGTATATTTCTTCAACCAATTTTCAATCACTTTAATTTATTCATTCATTTATTAATTAACAAATATATAGGGAATACCTACTGTGCCTAGCACTCTTCTAGGCACTGATTGTACTAAAAAAAGAAGACAAAAATTTCTACTCCAACAAAGATAAATTCTAGAGGTAGGGGAATAGAAAAAAAATGTACATTTTAGCATATACCAGAAAATTATTAACAATATGGACACAAATAAAACAAGACCTTCCCTCTTTATGAATTTATGGAATATCTCGATTTATGTGAAAGTGGCAACTGTTCCACTTAAAATACAAACTCGGTGACTGCAGTAATGCTGGGCAGCCTGCTTTTAATGCCAGAACTTTAAGTGTTTTTTGTGGCTGTCTACTATAGAGAGGAAATTAGAGCTGGTACATTTTCTTTCTTTCTTCTTCTTTTTATTTTTTTTAATGGGCTCTGAATTTCTTGCTTGAAGAAGCACTTATCTTGCAATAGCAAATGATTTCTTTATCATGTACTCTTTTGAAATGTAAATGCAGAAAATGAAGGTCTCTGCCTAAGAAGTCTAAGGATGACTCATTTATATTCTCTTGAATTACTCTGTTATTCAAAGAGTTTCTAGTATAGTTATCTGGCACCCATCACTAACAAAGAGGAGTGAAAATTTTCAGTCTCCATCTCATGATTACTAGCTGTGTGACCTTGAGAAAGTTACTGAAACTCTCTGAGTCATTTTCTCATCTGAAATATAGAAAGAATAATACCTAGCTCATTGGGTTATTCTGAGGATTAAAGGAAATTATAGAAGTAAATTTCCTGGCTTAACATTAACTCAGGAAATGGTAGCTTACTTAATATTACTCCTTTTTTTTTTTTAACTCACATTTCACATTCTTAAAGAAAGGTGAGTATTGCATCAAGTCCTCTTGATTCTTCATTTTTTTTTGGGGGGGGGTCATAAATTAATGTCTATGTCACTGACTCAAGGTCTAATGTTGAATTAATAACATATCACTAAGTATAAATCAATTGTTTAGGTTGAAACAAATTTTCTAAGCGTTTCACTAAACATCTACCTACAGAAGAAAAGAACACTGTTCACTAATTCCTGGGTGCTTGAAACTTCAAATGAAGATAGTCTCCAACTGCAAGACCACCAAACTAGTAACATTAGAATTTACTTGATACTGTTTATTCTTGTATCTAGTATAAGAAAATGATCCATTTTCATTCTTTCTCATGTGTCTGTCCAGTTTTCCCAACACCATTTGTTGAGACTGTCTTTACTCCATTGTATGTTGTTGCCTCCTTTACCAGAGGTTAATTGAATTTTAATAACTTTCCCACAGTGTGGATTTATTTCTGGGTTGTTTATTCTGTTTCACTCATCTATGTGTCTGTTTTTATACCAGTATCATACTGTTTTGATTACTCTAGCCTTGTAGTATGGTTTGTTACCAAGTAATGTGATACCTCCAACTTTGTTCTTTTTTCTCAAGATTGTTTTGGCTGTTCAGGATATTTTGCAGTTTCATATAAGTTTTGGATTATTTGTCCTAATTCTGTAAAAAAATGCCATTGGAATTTGTATAGGGATTGCATTGATTCTTTATATTGCTTTGGGTAGTATGGACATTTTAACAGTGTTAATTCTTTCTATCTATAAATAGTATATGCTTTTATTATTTGTATCTCCTTCAACTTCTTTTTCAATGTCATATTTTTTTGAGTACAGGTCTTTTACTTCTTTTAATTTCCTAGGTATTTTATTTAATTTTATTTTTGATAAAGCTGTAAATGAAATTGTTTCCTTAATTTATTTTTCTGATAGTTCCTTATTAAAGAAAAATGCAATCGGTTTCTAAATATTTTTTATTCTGCTACTTTACGGAATTCATTTATTAGTTTCTATAGTTATTGATGGAATCTTTAGGTTTTTCTCTGCAAGTATCATGTCATCTTCAAATAATGACAGTTCTTCTTTCTTTCCAATTTGGGTGCAGTTTATTTCTTTTTCATGGTGAAGTAGATATCCTTGTTCCTGATCTTAAATAAATATTTTTAGTTTTTCACTGTTGAGCATGATGTTAGCTGTGGGCTTGTCATATATGGTCTTTATTATATTGAGGCATTTTCCCTGTATTCCCACTTTGCTGAGAATTTTTATCATAAATGAATGCTGGATTTTGTCTTTTTTTGGCATTTATTAATAGTATATGATTTCTGTTCATTTTTTGTTTATGTAATGTATCACATTAATCAATATGTGGATGTTGAATTAAACTTGTATCTCATAAATATCACACTTTATCACGGTGTATAAACATTTTATGTATTGCTGAATTTGGTTTGCTGCTGATATTTTCTTTCTTTCTTTTTTTTGTTTTCTTTTTTTTTTTTTTGGTAGTGTCTTTGGTTTTGGAATCAGGGTAACACTCGTCTTGTAAAATAAGTTTGGGCGACTTTCTTCCTCTTGAATTTTATGAAATAGTTTGAGAAAAATAGGTGTTAATTCCTCTTTGAATGTTGGGTAAAATTCACTTGTGAAGCTATTTGATCTAGGACTTTTGTTTATTGAGAGCACTTTGATTATTGATTTGATTTTGTTAGTAGTTATCAGTCTGTTTAGATTTTTCTGCTTCTTCTTGACTAAAACTTAAAAGAGTGTATGTTTCTAGGAATGTATCCATTTCTTCCAGAATATACAGTTTGTTGGCATATAATTGCTCATAGTATTTTCTTGTAATCCTTTGTATTTCTGTGACACTTGTTGCTTATCCTTTCATTTTTTATTTTATTTACTTAGGTCTTTCTTCTTTTATTATTGATGAGTCTGATTAAAGGCTGATAAATTTTGTTTATCTTTTTTTAAGAATCAGCTCTTGGTTTCATTGATTTTTAGTATTATTATTTTACTTTAATTTGTTTATTTCCATTGTTTATCTTTCTTTTCTTTTCTTTCCTTTTCTTTTCTTTTCTTTTTTTCCTATTCACTTTGGGCTTTTTTTTCCCTTAGTGTCTTTAGGTGTAAAGTTAGGTTGTTTATATATTTTTTTTCTGTTTCTTACAGTAGGATGTATTGCTATAAATTTTCCTCTAAGAACTGCTTTAGCTGTGTCCCATATATTTTGGGTCATTGTGTTTTCATATCATTTGTCTCAAGTTATCTTTTGATTTTTTCCTTGATCTTATTGTTAGCCCATTTATTGTTTAGTAGCTTGTTATTTAGCCTCTATGTGTTTGTGTATTTTTTTCTTTTTTTTCCTTGTAATTTATTTCTAGTTTCAAATCATTGTGATCAAAGAAGATGTTTAATATGATTTTAAACTTTTAAATTTGTTGACGCTTGTTTTGTGGGCTCATATGAGGTTTATTCTGGAAAATATTCTATATGAGCTTGAAAAGAATGTATATTCTGTCACTTTGTGGTAAAAAAACAAATGTTCTAAAGATATCAATTAAATCCATTAGGTCTAATGTGTCATTTAAGGCTACTGTTTCCTTGCTGATTTATTTTGTCTGGATAATTTTTCCATTAATGTCAGTTTGGTGTTAAAGTCACCTAATATTACTGTATTACTCTTGATCTCACCCTTTATGTTCATCAATACTTGCTTTATATATTTAAATGTTGAGTGAATAATGTTTACAAGAGTCATACTCTTTTGTTAGACTGATTCCTTTATTGTTATAAAATGTCTTTTGTCTCTTTTCATAACCTTTATTTTAAAGTCTATTTTGTCTGATATAAGTATTACTATCACAGCTTTTTTGTTTGTTTGTTTCTATTTGCATGAAATTTCTTTTTCCACACTTTACTTTTAGTCTGTGTGTGTTTTTTTATCTGAAGTGAGTTTCTTTTAGACAGCAGATGTATGGACCTTGTTTCTTATATAATTAGCCACATTAGAGAGTTATTATTATTATTTTCCAGGCTTGAGTGCCTGGAAATGGATGGCAAAGTCTTTAAAAATATGTATTGCATCTTATACTTTGTATTATCACAGCTTAGTTCCTTATATATGGTATATATATATGGTGGTTCAATTGCTATCTGTTGAAAAAAAATGTGGGAGAACTATATAAAAAACATCACACTGTTACAAATGATTTTTTAAAATTTGTTTTATGAACTACATATCTTTATCATAGGCTTGCACTTATGAAAAGAACATACAAATGAATTTAAAATAGTTCCCCATTATTTTGATTTTACTTTTTACAGTTTAAGTTACCCTTGGTCACCCACCACCTAAAAATATTAAATGAAAAATGTCAGAAACAAATAATTCATAAGTTTTAAGTTGCACACTGTTCTGAATAACATGAGGAATCTGATACAGTCCTGCTCCATTTTTCCCAGGTGGTATTCATTCTTTTGTCCAGGGCTTTCACCCTGTGTACAGTCCTTGCCTGTTAGTCACTTATTAGCCATCTAGGTTATCATATCAGTATTAAACAGAGAGAGAAAAACTATATTCATATAACTTTTATTATGGTATATTGTATAATAGTTTTATTATTAGTTATTGTTTGGAATCTTTCACAATACCTAATTTATACATTAAACTTTGTCATATGTCTGTATGTTTGGGAAAAACAACAACAACATAATAATATATGTAAGGTTTGGTACTATCTGTGGTTTTAGCCATCCACTGGGGGTCTTATAACATATTCCTCATGGCTAATGGTGTACTACTGTAATATACATATTTTTTTCATTTTATCTTTACTATCAAATGAGATATTTTTGTGGTTTAGGGCTTGGAGCTTTAAACTGAGTTCTAGCCTTCATGCTCCCCATTGACCTAATTTTTTTCTCACAACCAACTTATATCTCAATTTCCCACCATGTTTTCATAAACAATAATAAATGTGTCCTTAGAAAAGAACTGTGAAATTTAATTTATGTATTTGGAGAACTTTGAGATGTTTATATGAAAGTGTGAAAAATACAGATTATCTTGTGGACTCCTATACCTTCATTTGCATGTGTTTTTTCCAGTGTAGTTGTGGAGGCTGAGAATTCTTTCATTACTTCATTCAAAAATATTCAACCATATTTTATTTCCTCATGACCAGGTTGGTCCACTGGTGTTATGCTAATCAGCTCTTCATTTTGTAGTTAATTTTTAAAAAAATTAACCATAGCTAAAATATTATCAACATTGTTAAATGGTAGGCAACTCAGAACACTGTTACATGCACAGGAAACAAAGGAAAATTCCCGACATCCTAAATTTTTGTACAGCTCCTGTGAATGACAGTCTCTAGCATTTTGGTTAAACCCTAGACCTACTGTATAGAAGTAAGACCTTGCTTTTAAAAGTTCTGAGCCTCAGTTCAACTAGTCAGATAAAAAATTTTTTTCTAGAGGTCTCAGGTTTGTCAATTAGTAGCTGGCATGGCTAGAAGTGGCTGCCAGAAAGAGCTAATGCTCTGTGTCCTGATTACTGCTCTCCTCTAAGCAAGAAAAAAAAGAAGGAATGCTTGGCAATTAGCTTGACTTGTCTTCCTTTGTTATTAAATACTAGATTGATAATGAAGAAAGCTTTTGTATATAACATGGAAACAGGCAAGTTTTTCCCTCTACTTTAAATCTTTCTTTATATAAAAGACTAAAGTCAAATGAAAACTTGTCATCGAGAAGATAATAATATAAAAAGTTAAGAGAATTGCACCTTAATAGGCCCCAGGAGTAATTTTTTTCAGAATACCGATACTATGAGCTATCTTTCCCAGAATTTCTGGTAATTCAGTGATATGGTGATGTGCATTTCTGTCTGATTGTTTAAAGACTAGGAAAAAAATCAATGTCTACTGAGTATTATTCACTATGCTCTATTCTTTTTCATGCATACATGCTTAATATTTAAAATTGCCAAATGAAATAGATTCTATCCGGTGCCATTTTACAAGTTGGGAAATGGACAATAAATTCATGATAGTTATATTTTATGTTTTTTTTCAACTTTCTTACAAACTTAGGTACATATTTTAAGAATTATAAAAGTAATGACAGAACTTTGAAAAATATATATATTAAGGAATTCTTGGAGGAAGGAACAAATACATCAACTACATGAGACAGAAGTTAAACTCTTTGTCAAGGCAGATGAAGATAAGCAGAGATGGTGAGAACAAAGGAGAATGAGAAATGAAGAGGGCAAAGTTCCTTTGGATTTATCAAGTCACAGTAAGCCCTTTTCAACATGGAAGTTTCTAACATAGTAAATTTTGTAAATATAGGATATATATTGGGGAAAAGTGTTAAATACATACATATATACGTACATATATACATACATACATACATACATACATACATACATACATACATACATACACATAGACACATACATAAAACTCACATTGAGAAAGGTTGAAATGACTATTTTGTTAGTAAATTTTAACATCAGCTAATATGGCATATATTACCTCAGTAACAATGAGTGAAACCATTGAAAGATGCAACTATATAAGGGGCATTAAATTTCATCTATGTCAGAACCCTTGTCTATTAATGAATAAACAGATGAACAGAGATATTGTAATTAGTCCAAGTCACACAAGTAGTTATCAACAGATTAAGACTAGAGTTCAGGTTTTCTAGCTTCTGGACTAAATTTTCTGTAATTCAATTCTGTTTCCTACTATTTTTACAGCCCACCCTCACTTGTTAAAATAGCTGTAAATTTTCTTTTTTCCAAGGTTAGTTGTGGAATAAAATCCCAGCATAGGCTTCTTTTGCTGTTATTGAAACATGTAAATAAGACCTATTTATTCTTAACATTTTACTGTAGAGCAATAGGGAATTAGAGAAAGATAAAGTTCTTTAGAAAAATTACAAAGGTTTAGAAAAGCTCAAAACAATTTGTATAGTAGTTATTCACATATTTTAATAGTAAATTAAATGAAGCTAGAACAGTCTAATATCTTTTTTCTTAACTCTTTTTTTAGTTTTTTCTTTATTTAGATATCTGGAGATGGATCTTATACAATTTATCTACCCTTTTATTCTTTGTTCTTTCTGTTGATTTCCATTTAAAACTATTTATATTTTATGATCCACAACTATTTTTCATTACCACCTCAACCATGTTTTATCATTTGTTCACTTTTGACCTTTGGATTATTGGTCTTTTTTGGTTTCTAGAATTGGGCATCTTTAATTTTTACTAATCTTACAGACTTCATCTAATTAATGTTGCAAAATTCTATTTTATTTTATTTTTGAGCAATTTTCAAGTAAACATTGGTATGTGTATGTTTTATGAATTAATCAGGAGACACTATAAAAGAAAACTGGACTGATGTTGAAATGACTAATTACTATCTGACCTTCTATCTGCCAGTATTTCTTTTGATATTAATATTTTCTAAGTATTTTTTAAAACCATAATTCTACATTCCTTCAAGTTATAAGTCAGTGGTAGATAACTATGATATAATATAGAATTAGTTATGGGAGAAAATATAGAAAAATAATAAAATGAACATATAAATCTTTTATCTGTTTTCTCTGATAAGTTTGTGGGTTTGATTCAAAGTAAGTTAAATTCATGGATTTTATCTTCAAGTAGACAAAATATGCTCTATTTTGATACATGGCATTAAATAATATTTTAGATGCATAAGATGGGTCACAAACTAATGTCGACTACAGATGGTCATTCCATAAGACTAACAATGTATTAATTAGCATAAAAATCGACTTAAAAACAGCTCAAATTATATGTTAGGCAATGATATAATAATAGGCCAATAGCTAAATCTTTTGTAGAAATGCAACAACATTTGATTTTATAAGATTGATAATATATCCTACAGTCAAATTTTTGAGTGAATGAAGTCCGTTTTGTATCTCCTCTGGACATTTCCTAAGCATGGGATGAGAGGTGGGGGTTGTACTATAAGCAGGGCAAAGTTGCTGTTTTCCACAGATGAGAGGGGAGCTCTCTAACATTTGAAATACATTTCAAATGCATCTTTCATGCATTTGGAAACTTTGCTGGGACAAGGGATACAGTATTTACTATAAACCAAATGAGGAAAAATAACTGATGTAGAGTATTTTTGAGTCCTGCCCAATAGAGCTGCCTGGTGAGGGGAGAAGAATTTCACAAGAAACAGCTGCAGCAACAGCATCAGAAGTACTGCGAGAAGCTCAGGGGCAAGTTACCCCCAGAAATGGAAATGTATTTCCAGAAATGGAAATATGTTAATCAATCAGGAATCTCTTGGGAGTCCTCAAAAATAACTTAAAGAGGAAAATAAGTCATCTTTAACCTTCTCAGTGCAAAGGAAGAAGCTAGTTTATATCAGTACAATATTATTCAGGACTTCCCATTCCCCTTATTCCCTTATTCCCTCCTCTCTTCTCCTGCTTAGACTCTGGTAGTATTAATACAGCAGCTAGCTGTATTCACTTCTTCTCCATCTCACTGGCTTCTACTTTGAGTTAAATCCTGAGACTGGCTGAGGGGAGCAAAGACAAATTTAGATAATTAATATAATAAGACTGTAATTAATAAACTATGTAGCTCTGTATGCAATAAGACTATCTTATTTAGAGAAAAAAAACAAGTTATGAACATGCTGGAGTTTTCAACTAGGGACAGAGGCAGATTGCTCCCACTGAATCAAGTTGAAACAGATAGTAGGAGCAAGTAAAGTTTCTTGTTGATTGTAAACTATATATCATGCTTGTTCATCATGATGGTTGACTTTCTGTTTAAAGGCTTTTTAGGAAGGCCTCTGGATTTATGTACTAACTTGAATAAATTGCTTTTTAATCATAATGCTCACTGCTCAGATAATTTCCTGAGCTCTCTTTCAATTGTACCACTATGCTAGGTCTACATTTTCTTTCTTATTTATGCATATATCTTTTGCTTTGTGAAGAAAGCATGCGAGGCAGCAAGACCTTTCTAAGACTTTATCAGTTTTTAAATTATTATTTTACTATTCCCTATTCATATGACGGTTCAGCTAAGTATAGAATTTAAGACTCAAAATTACTTATACTGAAAAAGTGTGTGTGTGTATACAAACACACATACCGACATACATACATACATACATATATATTCCTTTAGAAGTAAACTTTAAAAGCACTTTGGATATTTTCCTTTGTAAAAAGTCATAAGAATGTGTTTAGAATGGGTCTCAATATATTCACCTTGTATGATACTCTAAGTACTATTCCACACATTACTCTGTTTTCATATGCAACCATATCAAATCTCATGAGTGTCTGGGGTTCTGTCAGCAAGAAAATTTTTCCAGTAGAATATTTCTTTGGCTGTATTCTGAGCTGCAACCTCTTCCTTTTTAATAGATGCTTTAATTCAAACCCATTTACTTTTCATCTTTTTACAGTTGTTAAAAATCACTCATCACTAATAGCATATCCTCTGTTTGCATATATACCATAGGTTTATTTCTATTCATATTTTCTTCTTTTCAATTGACTTAGGGGAGAATAAGTGAAGAAGACAAGTGCTTAGTCTGCTATCTTGATCTGGAAGTCACAGAGCAGAGCTTGCTCATTTATTTATTTATTTATTTATTTATTTATTTATTTATTGACTTTATTTGAAAATTAAAGAGGTTGTCAATATCACATTAACTAGAAGTTATACTCACTTTCTCTATCTTTCAATATATATATTTCTGGATCAGAGACTCTTTTATATGACAGGAAGAAATGTAGTTTTGTTATTCCTTTATTTCCTATAGCTTAGTGGTCTCATGACTTATGAAGAAGGTAGACACTGAAATTTTGGCCTGGTAGAAGTTTACCAAAAGAATGATGACTGCCATCCTGAAAAACTGATTGAAAAAGTGATTTAGTCCAATTTTAAAGAAAGGTAATAAAAATAGACTAAATTTGTTCTCTATCATAAACTAATGGTATGTAACTGAATTTCACACCTATCTAAGACTTAGAATAACAGTGCTTTAGAATATGATGTCTAAATGGCACATTTTGGAAATTTTATGTCAGTCATTCTTATTCTTGGATTCACATGCAATTAATCTTTCTTCTTACATCAGAGCAAGTAAGAGTTTTGCCTCTGCATGCAAACAGCAATTTACAGTTACTGAAATCTCCAAGTAGTTTTCTCCTTCCACTAGAGGTTATCATATTACAAATATTCTATGTATCATCTAAATGATCAAATCACATGGGGACAAATCCCATCCTTTCCCGTGAACTCTACTAAACTTCTTCATTTTATGTTGAACAACAAAATTAACAAATCTGAAGTTGTCTGTTTGATATTTCATCCTCATAAATGCTGTTCTGCAGATTTTCCCTACTGTAATAAATGATTTGTGAGTAAAAAACATTATTTTTTCATTTACTTTGTTCAAAAATCTTAAAGTCCATTTTGCCTCATTTCTGCCTTATATCTCATACCTGATGTAGCCTCGAATTCTATTAGTACCACCTTTAGCTTATGCATAAAGTCCAAATATTTTTTACTACCTTAATTGCTACCTCTCCTATCCAGACCTTGTCTCCCACTTGGACTATTACAATAGTCTTCCCACTGGTGTTCTTACTTCTGCCCTTGCCCCCTTCACTCTGTCCACAATTAGCAGCCAGATTGACCTTGTTAAATTGTAAATCATATTATGTCACTTCACTGATCACAATCATCCAGTAGCTCCTATCTCGATCAGAAGGAAAATGGCAGTATCTACAATGACCTAGAAAGCCAACATGATCTGGTTGTCCTCACATATTTCTTTGACTTTATCTTCTTTAACTTCACCTTTTTTATTCTGTTCCAGCCATCTGATCTCCTCATTGCATTAAGGAGACCTGGCATGTCCACGCTTTGGGGGACTTCTACTTGCTATTGCTCCTGCCTATGTACTTTTTTCTCAAATATATCTCACCTACTCCCATCCACAGGTTCTTATACAAATATTATCTACTCAATGAGATCTTCTTTGGCCATTCAAATTAAAATTTCAACTGTTATCTGATGCTTTCTATATACTTTCTTTTTTCCTTTTGGTTTTATTTTATTTATCAATCTTTTTAAAATTTGTTTTCTTCCTCATAAGGTTAGGGGTTTTCATATGTTTTGTTCACCTCTGAATCTCCAGCATCAAGGAGAATACTTTGGACATAGCAGTGCTCAATAAAAATTTATAAAAGATGGAAGGAAAAACAGAAAAGAAGAAAGGAAAAAGAGGAGGAAGCAAGGGAAGAAAGGAAGAAAAAAAGTAAGAACTCTATATTGGATTTTATCCTGAATTGAGTATAAAGAGAAAAAAAATAATTAAAAGCCAGCTTGAGTTTTCTTCCAGTAAGGAAAAAAAATCACATATAGTTTTCTCAGCAATGCTTTTTCTTTGAGTGAGACACAGGAAGAATAGCCCATTTTGTAATTGTTGCATGGGGGTAAAATCTAGAAACCATGTCTACTTGTTTGTACATAATTAAATATTGATGGATTTATAACAAAATTTTAGCACATGCTAATCTACTCAACATAAGTTGTAAAAGGAATTTATGTTTTTGAGGGAAAGAATAAAAAGATTTTACTCAAGACTCCCTGTAGAGTCTTTCAGGACCATTTGGAGAGGGGTATCTTTTTATTTTGGGTGGGGCCATCTTTTGTCATTGTATGTGCATTCACAAAAATGCTTGCAGAATTTTCCAGTTCCTTCTCACTTTTCTTTTCTCCAGTGCTAACTCTTTTTTCATTACTTCTAACACTTGGTTAGATAGTTTTAGACAATGGACTTGACTACCTTTGTTGAGGAACAGTAAATTGTAGACTGAAATCTTATTTAGATTGTCATCATTACATTTTATAATCTTAAGTAAATGGCCAGGCTGGAAGCCTTGTGCAGACTCAGGATACTCTGAGTGGATTTGCCAGCTATATTTGCTAAGGTTTTTGCAACTTAATATGAAAAGACTATTGAGAGCATGGACACTACCTACCTGGTTACGACATTTGAACAAAGCTGCACAATCAGAAGTAAAATATATAATTTAATTTTAAATGACAGACTTTGCTATCTAAAATTATGTGAAATTAAAAATAATAAAATAACTAACAGTATCAAATACATTTATATTTTAACATGAACAAAACTTTTTCATTTTTCTATCTGATACACATACCAGTATATCTTTTAAATATTGTGTTTAGCATTTTTGGTCTTCTTTTCTTACATACCAGTAAATACATAGACTTTACTTCTTTCAAGCTCTCTGTTTGCAAAGTTATGGCTGGCTGGTATTTCATCACTTGTCTTGGATGCATCATACCCTCCTTTGCAGGACTTTTCTAAGAATGCTCAAACTGACATAAACATGCAGACTTCTCTCAGGGAGAGAAACCTGAGAACTGAGAAATTAGATTATTAGTTCTTTCTTTCAAACTTGACAGTGCTACTTTTGATTAAGGATGGACAAGTCTTGGCTAAAGCCTTTTTTGACTCATTTTGATTAAGCCAGAAATTTTTATAGTGAAAAGTTTATATATCACCTAGAGGTAGAAATATTGCTTTATAAACTGCAAACTCAAGTAGAAAAACATAGCAATAAAAATGCTTACTTGCAATTTTACAAGATAAAGGCAAATATGTGAAGTATGATTTTCTTGCTCTCATTGTCACAAAAATAAATTAAAATTCTCATTGAAATAATAACAAGATCTCATGTGAGGCTTTTGCATTGTCATAGAAACCTAGCATTAGAGGCAAATAAATGTACTTGGCTCTCAGAAATATGGAAATCAGAACTACTAGTGTATTTATTTGGGGCAGCTCTACTAATTTGAGCCAGAGTCGTGACAGTACTTTTAATTTAAGTTACTCATCAGGACCACTTTATCATACTGACCATATTAAGGGCTTATGTTTTAGTCATGAAAATTGGGTAAGAGCCTTAAATTGCCAGATAACTCAGCCTCAGAGGGATCATATTGGTTTTAAAGAGAGAGACATGGGAATTTAGAGGTGTCAAAAATAATTGAGAAGTAACTTAAATAAGATATCCACTTTGATATTGTACTATCTCCCCCATTTCTATCTAGGTACTAGACAATTGATTGGTATTCCTAAAATGTTCTCAATAATGAGATTTTAAAATCAACTGCTGAATGTGTTTATGGCCTTGTAATAGTGTCAGTGTATGACAAAAATGAGTTCTGAGAGTATGTGCCAAGTTTGAAGCCCAGGGGACTTGGGGCCTCGACTATTACTCTTTAGCTTTCCTTTTGTTTTCTGAACATGAATCCTCTATTGACCTTAAATGAGACATATGTGAAATATGTTGGGGAGAGAGAGATGAAAACTGGGCAGTTGAATACTAATTTGGTTTCTGCCACTTATTACCTCTGGCTTTTGGATATTACCTCAAGCAATCAGTAGCAATGCTCTCTTCCTTGCATCAGTGATCTCTGTGCAAAGGCCCTACAAATGAATTCCTTAATTTTTAGCATCAATGTAATAGAAATGAAGAGAGCCAGGTAATTATTTGAAGCTTCTACAGTGCAGTGTACTGTTCAGCATGTCTGTTGGCTGGAGGTTGCAATTAAAGGAGTAAATGATATCTACATTTGTAATGTATACATATTTACCATTATTTATGAATAATAGACCTGGGCTGAAGTATCAGCTTAATCAATTCAGTCATTTATTAAATTGGTTTCACATATTTCATTGTCATGAGTTTTAAGAATTATATTTTTTAAAGAATTTTTGACACTGAAAATGATTTGCAATCACATTAATGGAAAGAAGTAAATTGAAGATATGCAAGTGAAGAGTTTAACACAACACTATAAGAGTTTAGGGTGAATTTGGAATTAAGATTTCTGTGTGTGCTTTTTGTCAGGTTTTGCTTCTTATAATCAATTTTTAAAAACATTTTTAAGAACTATTACTTTATTAATATTTTTTGTTTTTTACTATTTTCATAACAAAGCTACTAAATATGGAAATATTTATGGTAGTTAGTACTGAGAAGTATGTTAAACAAAAGGAAGAGATTGGTTTTCTATTTCTATTGCTTTTAAATACACATTCTGCTTCATGATTATCATTTAATTACCTCATGATATCAATCACTACCATTGTACCTATTACCTAAATAACTATACCACTACTGTGGCCACACTCCTTAAATAAGTATAATACTGTCAAATTGCCTGTCTCAAATCAATGTGAGATCATCCAAAGAGCACATGACAATATAAATCTTAGGAGGGGTGTGTGTGTGTGTGTGTGTGTGTGTGTGGTAGTTGAATGGTTGGTTTGGCTGTATTTAAGAAAGAAGCAAGGTTGTAGGTTGGGGGAGAATGTGAAAAATCAATTCTATTAATTCACTTTAGTTATCTCATGATAGTAGAGTAGTAACCAATAAATCATCTGAGAGAAGAAATAATAATATATGTATAGTTAGTGGGATTTAAATTGTGGAATTAGCAAAAATGTGCAAATATTGGAGGAAAAGTTATTGAAGGATCAGCCTGTCCCAAGAAGTCAGAAAGCTCAACTTGCGGACAGGAGGAAAAAGTGCCAGGATTCTGCCTCAGTGGCTGGTTTGTACCTGGTGAAGAGGAATACAAGCTCCATGGCACCATTCAAAGATCTTTTACATGCATACCCAGTGAAATGGGATTTATGTTCTTTAACAAGGAAGCTTATACAATTTGAAAGAGCCAGACTTTCTCCATGTATGTAGGAGCAGCAGAGAGAGGCAGCAATAATTGGAGAGGTGCAGGCAGCACAGAAGACTGAATTAATGGGACTAAGTACATGGGTGAATCAGAACCCTTTCAAAAGGAATGAGAGTCTTGAAGCCTTGATGTTTTCATTGAATTAAATTTGGAGTCCAAGTGTGCCAAAATTAACTTTATTTTTAATTATCTTTTTTGCTCATGCATCCTGTTCCTTATCTCTTTAACCACAAACATAATTTTGGTATGTGACTTGGGCAATTCAAGATTAAAATTATTACTATTGCCATTATCCCAATTGTTTAGTTAATATTTCAAAATTTTTAACTGAAGTTTTTGTCAATTTAAGAATAATGCAATTTTTACTACTTCAGAAATTGATACCAATTTTTATGTAATTTTAAATTTTTCTTGCCTTTATTGTATTGCCTTAGACTGTCATTAAAATATTGAATAAAAATGACAGTGGGAAACTACATTTTATTCCTAAATTTAAAGGGAATTCTTTTAAAATTTAATTACTATGTAAGTTTGCTAAACTTTTTTTTTTAATATTCCCTTTATGAAGTCAAGTAAGTTCCCTTCTATTAATGTTTACCCTAAATGGATGATGGATTTTTTTGCATCTATTTTTGTTTGTTTGTTTAATGACATGATATGTTTTTTTTCCTTAGATAATATGTTGACATAGGTAAATTTGTTGATAGATTTTTCTAATGTTAAATGATTTTGAATTCTTATGATAATCTTTATTTGTCAGAATTAAATATAAACTACTGCACATTTTAGGTAATAACTTGTTGAGAGTTTTACACTTACATTTATAAGTAAGATTGGCTTATAATTTTCCTTTCACATACTGTTTTCATGTACTTTTGAATCAATGCCATATTAGTCACATAAACTGACTTGGTAGAATTTTACTTTTTTCTATATTTGGGAAATATTATACCAAAAGAATATTTATTTAGAACACATAGCTAGATTTTGTTCTACTTAAAAAATCTTTGTCTTTCATTAGAATTGGTACTGTGTATTAGGATTTATTTTTTCTATAGTTTGTGGAAGTTTTTAAAATCACTTTCTTCTTAAATTTATTTTCCCACTTTCTTGGCTTCTATTGGATAAATTAGATGTCCTTTACTATCTTTTAAATCTTTTGTCTACTAGGTTGGAAGTTAAATGTTTTTATTAATATATTTAATTAAAGGTTTGGATTAAAACAGAAATAACACATATAATGTAATTGCAAAGGGAGGTGCTAATCTAATAGGCAAATTTTTAGGGGAACTGTTCTAAATTTTGTGTCATAACTTAAGAAAATAAAACGAGTCTACACTGAGGATGTTAAAGACAAGTGACAAAAGAATTTATGAAGAACATTTTGTTGGAAAGATATTACTGTGCTATGACTCCCATGCCCACCCACAAGAGAAGAAAGTGGTGAATTGAATTCTTACTTCAAATCTAGTAAGAAGAGCTTCATTAAGACCATTACAGCTTGATATGTTCCCCTGATTTAAGGGGAGACAGAAGGAAGCCTTTTTCCTTCTGTTCAGGAGAAGTGGAGAATGAGAGAGGTGGGGCAGTCAATGATCTAGTGGCAGAGGAAAGTCAAGTCTGTGGTGTGTTAGGTGAAAAGATGTGGGTTTCCTTTGAATCATGTAGGCTCTGAGTGAAAGGGAGTTGGTGTGGCTGTTATCTTAGATGCTGTCAGAGAGGTCTGACTGAAAGCATTAAATCTCTCAAAACGTGGTTGCAATCAAATCACTGGTTTCCTGGGGGCTACCACATCAAGGGAACTAGCAGTCAGGAGATCCCAAGGACTGGAATCTTTAAGGAAGCCACAGAAATGCTTGTGTGACATTTATTTCACACACAGTGTTGGTTAAATAAGAAAAGTCTTGATCTTCTCATCTGACCAAAATACCTTTCTGGCAAGATGTGGAGGAATCTGACACAGTTGACTGCCATGTTAGAGAGAGAATCAGCAAAAATGAAGAAGATGTCAACTGTACTCTCTCTGAAGACCAGAAGACCTGGTGCAGTAGGTTGTAGCTAAAAAAGAAAGGGAGAAGCATTACCTTTGAAAAAGTTAGGCATTCTATTTGTAAAATGGAACTCTGCCTAAACATGGAAGTTTCTATTACTACTGTGAGATCAGAAAAGTCATGGAACAAATTACCCTACAGTATGGATCTGGTTATGTCCTGTGAATTCTGTTTGGTATTCTAGTTAAAGTATTCTATTTATACTATTTAGCAGTTATCTTTATAGTTTTAGCATATCTCCACCCTCTTCCTAAACAATACTATAATATTGGAACTGAAGTTTCTAATAGATTCTTTTAACTTTGTTATGTAAAATTTTAGCATTAACCTATATCTTAATTATTTACCTTTAAAGCTTCTGAGTTTTCCTTTCTTATTTCAGACAGCTTTTCCCTCACCAAATTATACTATTCTCCTAGGTCTTCTAATGCTTTTAGAAACTTTAGTTTCTAACCTTTAGATTATTGATCTACCTGAAAAAAATTTTCTACATATAATAGTTAGAAGGTTTAACTACACATTTGTCTTTTAAATAGATTATCAGTGGTCTCAATCTCATTTATTTCAAAATCTATTATTTGCCCAAAGCTGTATACAGAAATAATTATCATATATTCTGATGTATGCTTTTCTGTTTCCAGATCTTATTTTCTTTCTTCTATCATTACTTTTATACCATACCATTTTCATATTTGTTTGGCTACTCCTACTCTCTAATATTTTTCAATTTTTTTGGAAAACACTGACAGATTCCTTCTTCTATATAAAATTCAAAATAATATTATAAAGTTCCAAAAAGATCGTATTGAAATTCCAGCAAAAGATTTATATTAGATTTATACATCAACTTTTGATATATTTATATTTTTATTTAGTTTTCTAATTTAGGAGTACAGGCCACCTATTCATTCATTTGGGTCTTGCTTTATATACTCTCATATTTTTTTTCTTATAATGCCTCACTTTTGTCATTGTTATTGAATTCATTTCCAGATTTGGTACAGCAATTATTGCTCTTGCAATATCATTTTTCACATACATCAGTTTGATAATGAAGATTACAGGAAGGAATTTTTAGAAAGCCTTTAGGGGGGCTTAGGTCCCAATGTGCTTGGGGCACAGCCAAGAACAGGTGGAGCTGTTCTGAACAATGTGTAAAGTACTGAGCCATTGTGAGATCACAGGGCAACCTGTCATTTATTTCTTCTACAAAGATTTACTAAATGCTTATTATTAAGTGTAAAACACTGCTCTAGTTTACTATAGTAAACAAAACAGACAGTAACAACTGTAACAACAACCACCACCACCTTTGGCTGTATTTGTTTATATTTAAATAAGAGAGACAGATAATAGACAAGATAAACAAATTATTTACTATATTATATAGTGCTAAAAACTAGAGATAAGATGAGATGGGTTGACATTTCAGGTAAGATGCACCATCTAAAGAGAAGAGCATTGATAGAAGATGGGAGTCAGGTCATGGATAAAAAACCAGGTCATATAGTGAGCTGTTGATCCTGGTAAGAATGTTCACCTTCACTCCATGTGAGACAGAAAGTTATAAGAGAGTTTTTAGCAGAGTAGTGAACTATGATTTCACTTTTGTTTTGTTTTGTTTTTGGCCCTAGGTTGAGACCATCTAGCAAGTGAGTATAGAGAGAAGAGAAGAGAATCAAAGTCTGAGACTTGGAGCACTCTAACATTTAAGGTAAGGATGACGAAGATAGTTCAGCAAAAAGACTGAGAAGAATAGACCAAAAAGATAGAAGAAATATTAGCCAAATATGTTATGCTTTAAGCTAAGAGACAGTTGCATCAAAGAGAAGAGGTGAGAGTGATTAATTGTGGAAAATATTATTGAAAAGTCAAATAAGATGAGAAATGAGAATTGACCATTGTTTTTGGTAACATGTAGTTAATTGATGATTTAGTGATGCAATTTTGGTGAAGTGGTATAGGAGCAAATTCACTAGAGTGAATTCAATGAGAAAAATTGAAAACAAAATATAGATGATTCTTTGAAGGAGTTTTGCTTCAAATAAGAAGTATGAGACATTAACTGGAAGGAGAAGAAAATAAAGGGAGGCTTTTCTGAGATAGGAGAAATTATAACAGGTTTTTATGTTTGGGAGCATGAACCACAAGAGAAGAAAATACTTCTGTTTCAGGAAACAGAGGAAAAGAATAGGTGGAGTGATGTCTTTGAGTAAGTGAGAAGAAATGGCATTTAACTTACCTAGGAAGGATTGGCCTTGGCTAGGGTCAAGGACATAAGAAGAGAATATGGAAATGGTTGCAGGCAGGAGAGTAGATGTGGCATTAAGAGCTTGTGGAATTGTTTTTCTGATTGATTCAGTTTTTCATTGAAAAAAAATCAGGGTTATTTATTGAAAATAAGTATGGGGAAAGGTGTGTTAGAGGTTTGCAAATCAAGGAAAATAAATGAAATCGTCACATAGGGGTGTGTCTGTTCCAGCCCAAGCTATGGGTAGCATATACAATATCGCTGCCTGTTACCAAAATCACTTTTTCCTCTTTTGGTACAGTTCTTCAATTTTTAGCTATACACATTGTCTCATGGAATATGGTAACCTTCTTTGCAGCTAGGTTATGTCTCTTTATCTAAGTTACTTAGTGAAATTAGGTAGAAATGTTGCTTGTAATTCCTGAGAAACTTTCTAAAGAAGGGGTTGGATTTCTTTCTTCCTGCTTTCTGTTGCATGGATTGCAGGTGTGATGCCTGGTAGATGAGTAGCCACTTTGGATCATGACGTGATAGGTCCAAGTTTCTAGAAATCAGAGACCAAAGCACACTTAGGAACAAATTTATTGGGAGAGCAAGAGTAAAATAGAAAGTAAGGCTAGGAAGGAGTGAAAACAGATACAAAGTGGTGTGTTTCTGAGTCAACCATCTTTTACAAGAAAACAGTTGGTTCTACAATCATGGGAAAATCTGTAACGAACAGGATAGGAGCAATTACTGCCAACTTCTTCCTATCTACTGTCTCTTATTAGCCAAACTTCTCACTTTGGGGTACTCTCTCTTCTCCACTTCTGGGTTGCCTTACCTGTCCTCCCCAGGTGGGTGCTGGGGAAGGCAGAGCCTCAGTATGTCAGGTCAAGTCAGACATGGGCAGTGTGGCTGCTGACATGCTTGCTTCAGGCATCACAGTGGAGACCTTGCTAGAGGGTGGCCTTATCCCCAGAGGAGGCTGAGACAAGCAATGATGGGAGGAAAAGTTAAATATTGGTGGCCAGGGCTCTGCAATTGTTGGTATTTGATGACTTGTTGCTGAAGCCACTCTGGCCATGAACCAGGACATAAGAGCTCTTATTTTTACTTTGTTGTTATCAACTAGGAAGAACATGGGAAAATAACATAAGTCTCCATTTCTTCATCTGTTCCAAGAGAATGCTTTTTGAGGTCAGTAAAAATGATTAAAAATGATGTTCAATGTTATTCTTTTTACTTGGAATTAAAGGTTCAAGAATATTTAAGTCTAATTTCTCTAGGTTATATATTGATCTTACAGTGTATTATAAATAAATATTTGGGAAAATATTCATAGAATTGATATGATGCTAAATTCTAGATTCTGAATGTTGAGTGTTCTTATTGCAATGAATATAAGTCTGGTGCATATCAAATAAAAGTTCTTAAAATGCTGCAATCTTGTCAGAGAAGCCATGGTATCTGTTGATTAAATTAATTTCAATTTTGTCATCAAAAGAGGAAAGGAGTTTTATAATCTGTTTTGTAATTAGCTGAAACATGCAACTTGAAAATCTCTTCTCTCCATCTTTATTCACTTTTTAACCTATTCTGGAGACTGTAAATAAATAGCTAAACCATCTGATTCTAAACCATTAAAAGTAGAAAGAAGAAGGAAGCCATACACTCCTCTCTATAAAATATGAAGTGTGCCAAATAAATGATACAGAGAATGAGGGATGGCTGGGTCACCTTGGGCTGGGCTGAGGAGACAGAGGGCTATAGTTTGAACAGGACCTTTAAGAAAGGACACTTGTCAGATAAGGTGGTGGGTTGATAAAGGTATGACAGAACTATTTAAAATCCTTTTAGTAAAGGGAAAGAAAAATTAATTAATCTGGTTTGGGTTGTTTGGCACTAAAGGCTGATATCTGGTCAGTGCTGCTATAGACTCCCTTAAGAGACATCTTTTGCTCTGGGCGAAGTGCTAACCTTACTGCTTGTAACATTCAACAAGTTAGAAAGAAAACTGACCAGAAAAAAAGAGAAAGGCTGACCAAGGCAGGCCCGCTTATAATGAATTTCTGTTTATTTTCATTAGTGGAATGGAATTATGATGTTTGTCTGAAAATGACAAGAAATCCCAAAATAAAAGTGGCTTCAGCAGAGTTTTATTTTTCCTCTTACATGAAAGTCCAGAAGCGGAGGTCCAGGGCTGATATGGATATTATGATCCATGATATTAGGGAGCTGGTCTCCCTCTGCCTTGCTGCTTTGCCATGTGTGGTCAAGAATTGCATGGTTCAACATGTATACTCTGATTCTAGTCATAAAAATATTCCAGACAATGGAAAAGAGAGTAGGAAAAAGATGGACCATATCCCAACCCTTTAAAGAGATTTCCAAGAAGAAGATGTACATATAGGTACACGCCATTTTCCAGACTTAGTCATCTGGATATATTTAGTTGAATGATCAACTAGAAGGTATAATTTGTATTTGATGTTGCCCTGTGCCCAGCTGAAATCTGGAATTTCTATTACTGAGGAAGAAGGGAACACAGACTTTAGGGAGACAACAAGCAGCCTTTGTCACAATCTGAGCCAAATCATGCATTTGATTTTCTGTCATTTTATAATTTTGAACAATACATTGCATTGTAATTTTTAAAATTTAGACTAATAGTAAAAATATTTGTATTTCTTATTCCTTTAACACACTTTAATTGAGCAGTGCAGATTTAAGATTATAGTTTCAAATAGATTATTTACATCAGTTTCTTCTAGGAATCTAAAAGTCACAGATTTACATCTCTCTCTCTCTCTCTCCCTCTCTCTCTCTCTCTCTCTCTCAACAGTACTCTCATTGTAATGATGTTCAAATTCTGTTTTCACATGAGCATATAAAATGAATATATTTACCAAAGTGCTGAGACTATTTCTGAATTACTGTCTTATATTTTCTTAGCATTTGTTTGCCAGCCTAGGAAAGAGGGTTAGTAAGGCACATTCCCTGCCTTAAAAATTCTGTTTATTTCAGTAGGCACAGGATGTCTACAGTGCACCAGGCACTGTGCTAAGCACTGTGTTCAGAGATGAATAGGACAAAATTCTTATCTTTGAGGTCTCCAATGATGAGAATCAGCAACAGACAAGCCCTTAGAATATCACATGGTTATCTTGGGAGCAGAGGGATATGTATAGGGAGTCAAGAGTCTAATATAGGAAACAATCTGTTACATAGATAAGTACTCTCTAGCAAATACTTTAATAAAGTTATGTGCTAAATGAGGGGTTAGTCAATATTTTAAAAATAAACTTTTTCTTAGGAAAGATAGAGTTTATTTTTACTTCTTCCTCAGCTAGTATTACAATTTAGAATTGTAGCCATCTTTTTTTCCTTTTTCTTTGCCAGTTCTTTATCTCCGCTTCCACAGGAGCCAGAGCCTTGGTGCATTTTGAGAAACTGATTTTTCCACTTTCCGACCATGGGGAGACCATGAGCTTGATTTCCCTTCTGTGCCAATTCTTGGTTGGACCCACAACTCAAACTCTGATCAGAGAAGTCCATCCTTCTGACCGCTGAGAGACTAGTATGAGAATGGGTACCTCACCAAAGCATAGCCAAACAGATTTAAGCAACTTTCATAGAATATTATAGGAGGAGAGGTATTTTTCTGCTAAACTAGGAGGCTCAGGGGAGGTAAGTATGAAAATGCTGAGTGATCACCTTCCAAAGAGAAGAATTCTAACAAGGAAGTGAACCAGGAAAACAGAATTAGGAGAGCAAGAGACTGGGTCTGGAGGCCTGGGTGAATGCCTGAATCCAGCCAAAGGTTCTAGCCCTGTGGTTTTACTTCCATTTTACAGGAAACTCTTTTAGAAGGCTGAAAGCACTATAAATTGGGTATCTGCATTTGCATACAAAAGAGTTCTGACAAATACATAGAGGAGATAATATATTGAGTGATGTGGCTAGCGCCTGTTATAGAGTTTGCAATCTATAACTATTCTTACTTTCATCCTTTATGTAAAGTTTTTCTAAAAAATATTCTCGTAAATAGGGTTTTACAACACTAATGATTCCATTGAAAACAGTTTGCTGAAGAGCATTGCTAATTATATCAATCTCTGGGACTACATTTTGTTAAAATCACTGAAAAATCTTGCAGAGGAGTCTGGCAATGTGTGTGTTTAAAACCAATGTCCCCAATTTCATATGTCCATAGGCACCACTTTTCTTCATAAATCTGAACAACATAGTTTTTAAAAATCTGCTCTACAATTTCACCTGGAGGAAGATTCTAGGTTACAGGTCAAGGTTAATATTTAGATAATTATTAAGCATTTTTGTGACCTTGGAGTTTGATTTTTGTTTAAGAAAAATGAAAAGAAATCTCTTCTAATTACCTAGACACCTCTTTCTTCCTAAAGCCTAAACCTTGTCAGTATATTTTGCTAATTTTTGGGAATGAATGTCATAGCTGATCAGATTTGTAAAATATTAAAGATGACTATTATTCTGGATAATGAACATGATACTACATAAAGTCTACTGAAAAGATGAAGTTTATTACAAAATTATCTGACAGATTCTAGTTAGATTGGCTTAACTATAATACAAGCCACATTTTGAAAAATAGCATAACTTTTTTATTGTTATTGGAACAATTTCTATATTTTAAAACAATTTAATTACATTTTCAATTTTTTTAGTCAATGAGCCTGATATGAAGCAGGCAAAAAGTCATTTTGGAATTAGAGCATTTATTCTCATCTATATTAGTTTTCAGTTATTTCCTAAATATATATAGTGCTAAAAAAAGAAAGAAAACATAATAATTATAATCAGCTCTATTGAAAACTATGCCACATTAGCTCTTTTGTTTGATAGTAAATTATATAAGAGATTTAAAATACAATATTTGCACAAGATTTACAAGAAAATGACAACAAAAAGACTACAAGTAATATAGTAACATCTTATATACAGTAATCATTAACAAATTCTTAGTCAAAATTCTTTTGAGTCATAGGTATAATAAATGATCAGCTATAAAATTCCTTAAGAAGCTAGAGGACTTTCATTATCAGTTTTCAGAATCTAAGTGTGATATTCACCTCCTTTGATTCTTTCTCTTTATCAGTGAGGCCCACCCTGATCACTCTAAATAAAACTGAAATAACTCCAACTTACTGCACACTCTGATCTCTTTTACTCAGTTATATTTTTATTCTGATGGCAATTGTTATTATATAATATACTGGTAGCTTACTTGTTTATAATTATTATTGTCTGAAGTATAGCACTTAATGCTTGGACATTTGTGTTGTTCACTGTTGTGTCTCAACTACTTCAACAGTGCCCGACTCATAGTAACTGTTAAGAAATATCTGATGCTTAAGCGTTGCATAAATCTTTGTTCAATATTTCTTGTCCTCACAATTTCTAGAATCATTTTACACAAATACTGACTTGTGCTTAAAAAGATTGGGCTTGCAGAATAATGTGAGAGGCTTATGGGAAGCACCGTCTGGAATATCTTCTTGAGATGGAGTATTGTCTCATAAATGTTCAAATACATTTGGGAAAGATAACATATTCCATGCCTAATATCTTAATGAGGTTATTACTTATCATCATCGCTCTGAAAGCCCTACCCTTACTCTATTTTTTAAATCTTTTCCATGGCACTTATAAACTTCTAATATAGTGTAGAATCTTATTATTTATTATCATTGACTTTTTGTTTCTTCCTACCAGAATGTGGATACCATGAGAGCATAGATCGTTGTTAGCTGGGATGCAAATATATCCCTAGTACCTAGAAAAGCCCCTTGCTCATAGATACTAAAATCATACTTTTAGAATGAATGAATATATAAGATTTGTTTGTGAAATACAGAAAAATATTAGCCACATATAGAAGACTTGGATGTCTCAGAACCATGGGCAATGACTGAGAAGAAATTCATAAAAGGTGAAGGAACTGTATTTCCCTTGGCCTGTTCAAAGATTCTTGGACAATTCTGGCTAGGAATTAATTTAGATTCTGAGTTTGTGATATGATCATCTACCAGCTTCATTTTATCAACTCCCCCACTACACAAAAAGAAAATTTACTGTACCAGTCTTAGTTTCATGTAAGCTGCCATCTAAAGGTATATTTAAATCCAGCCAGTATTATATATGCCTGTTGTCTAATGGGAAATTTTTTAATTCCATTGTCTTGAAAACTTTCAAATATCCTTCAGTTACTGCTTCGTGCTGATGACCCTTCTGTGTGCTGATTTAGTTTCTTAAAATACACTCATAAGACAACTATGGAGAGATTATCAGAAACTTTGCTGTATCAGCACTATACTATTGATTTCTGCTAAGCCTGACAGTATTTTGGGTCATGGGCGAGTCCGAACCAAGGAGTTAGAAATGCTGAAGATCTTAATTGACATAAGCAAGCACCATATTATTACAGAAACCTCTAGAGTAGGCAGTATTTTGCCAAAGGATGTACTGATTAAGAGGTAAGCATAAAACTAAATTGAAAGTTTGTATTTTCTGGAGGAGTTTTTGGGAGCTACTGGTGGCAGTGTATCTGGGTCTATCTAAAAAACCTTACTAAAACTATTAGAAGGATTTGTCTTAAAATTTATTATAGAAGTCCACTGCTAAAGAGATTTGTAGCAGAGATTACTTCTGGAAATAAAGAGCTTAGAGTTTTAGAGGAGGAAGAATTTTCATTCTTTGCATATTTACACTATATGAATTTTTGTGAGGCAATTGGATTACTTAAAAAAGAGTTGTCAATATATTTCTGGTGAACTCAGTAGTGGGCATGTACATCTTGAATTACATGCAAAAAAATTACTAAAATCATAAAGAAAATGAAACAAATTAAACCAAAAGCTTTTGTATTATGCTGTCTTATGCCATGGGACCTAAGAGGAGGGTCATAATATATCATGTTATGCATATAGAGAGTTCTCATCCCAAAAATGAGTTTTGTCACAAAGTTTATTAATATTTCAGTTTGTTGGAAAATGAAATGTGTTTTTCTCTTCAGAATTAGTTTTGCATAGGTAGTCTGATTCCATTATAGTTTTTTTATGTAACTCAAGAACAAACATATTCACACTTCTATGGAGAAAAATATTAATAAATTATAATATTTGACTGCATATTAGCCATGTTACAATAAAAGGAAAACATTTCAGAGTTCCAGTATGGAATGCCAGCACTACACCTGCCTCTCTACATTCCTGTAAACAGGATGGTGGAGTTCTTTCTTTTCTCTAGTTATCACTATTGAGAGTAGGATGGCTTCCAAATGCTTCAGCTTTCTTGAGATAATGTTTCCTGGAAAAGAGCATAGAGGTCTGGAATAGGGGCAGAGGATTCGACTGGTATAATAGGAATGAGAAGCAGAACTCAGTCCTGAGAATTTGAAAGGGCTGAAAACCAGAAGGTTGAATCTGGAGGACTCCAGGTGGATCAAAGGCTGGGTGAATTTCAACTTCCTTGCCCCCTCATTTTCTTTGTTTTCACCACTATTCAATGAGTCTTTTTTTTGGCTGGTAGCACTTCTAGGAGTGAACAGAGGGAGAAGTTTCAGCAGCCTTCTGAGACAGCAGAACAGGTGTCTCTTGTCCTTCTCTCTTTCTTTCTTTTGCTAAGATGAAGAGACTAATACCAGGATGTCAGGAATAAGGGCAATGAGAGCAGGAATCATGTGGGAGGAAGTAGTGGAACAGATTTCCCTTCCCCTCTTATCATTTACTTCTGCTAGTTGTAGCTGTCAACTTGTAATTTATAAAGAGCTTAATGAAAGGAGGGAAGAGAGGGGGTAACAGGGGTGGAAGAGAAGAAAGAAGGATAGAATTCAGCTCCCACTACTTGAATAAGAGTGGTAGGCAGTTGTCTTTTCCTCTCCACTCATCAGTTGTGTCCTCCTCTATAAGACCCTTATAGTAGCACCTTTGGAGTCTTCCCAGCGTTGAGAAGAGAAGTAGAGAAAGAATAAGGAAGCACAATATTTTTATGATTATTATAACTAATATTTATTGAGCAGTATTTACTAGGTATTTTTCTAATCCCTTTATGTGCAGCTGGTTTAACCTTCATAATGATCATGTAGTATAGGTATTTATCATTATCTTCACTTAATGGATGAAGAAACTGAGGCACAGAGAGGTTGCATAACTTGGGCAGAGTTATATAGGTGACTTAGCAGGTACAGCTGCTAATTTGTATTTAATATATTCAAGAGCATTAGAAGAAAATCAAGGACCATTTGTACTGCATATGTATAGGTATGAGTAGTTTTATCAGATCCCTAAGACATGACCTAAGCAGTTCTCTTGTAGAAATACTATTTTACATGCAAATAGAATCATACCAGGACAGAAATCCATCATTGTAAGTTGAGATGATACCACTCTTCGTAGATTTTTTTTTTTTTAAAGACAGAAAACATTATGAAAAAACTGAGTTGTCCAAGAAATTATAAATATGAATGTAAGTGAGTCTGGGGGAAAAAAGACTCTGGCAAATGTTCTAACAGGTTTTTATGCTTACTATAGGACAATATCTTGTGGAAATTAATAGTAGCCCATTGCTCGAATGATGTAAAATTGTTGTAGATGATCAAAATTAGATAATGTGTTTCTTCATTTCATATTCTTTGACCCTTTGTGGAAACACATTTCCTATTTTGCAAAAGTTGGGTTGTATTGATTACTTTTTTGGTGGATATTTTTACTCTTTAATTATTAAGAAACTATCAAATGCTGTTTTAATATTTTATAATGTATTCCTTACATAGTTAAAAACTTGTCACTTTTAAAAAACAGTATTACTTTAATATTTAGAGTACCTCTGTGGTTCACAATTGCAGATTAGGATTAAAATATACTAGAATAATAGAAAACATAATGGGGCTTAATAAGTTTATGTAAAGCACATGTGAAAGTAAGTTATCATATTTAAAAACTGATTGTCTCTCGCTTGGTGGAAAAAAAATTTTTTTCTAAGCAAGCCAATACAACAGGAATTAGATGCTTGTTCACTATGGCACTTTTTTTCTGTATGGTCCATCTTTCTGGAGATTTTTTTCTTTGCAAAAATGTTAATAATGTTGATTCTAATGATACAATTCATTGAGCATAAACATCCCATGGCAAACTGTATGAAATACTGCTATTGACCCCTACCTCTTGCTTTACTTCAAGATGAAAGTTGTGGAAAGAATAATCTACTTACTTTCCTGCTACTTATCTGAATGTTACTTGACATTTTAAATATTTGTTATTATTAGGGAACCAGTCTAAGGAAAGTTAGTATTACTGCTTACTATTTTATACTTTTGTTATATGCTAATCATATTTAAAATATTTACAAAAAGAGGTGAAAATGTATTAATTTTGTAAGTTTCTGACCACAGTAGGAAATCCAGAGGTTGTGCCTCAATTATCAAAATCCTGGGAAAGTTTACCTATAAACTCAAAGTTATGTTGAAATATATGCAACTGATGTCAGATACAATTAACAAGTTTATTTGGAGAAGGAAGAAAATGCAAAATGACATTACTAGTAGAGGAAGAGAATACTGACTAATGAGTAAATATGCTTCCCCAAAAGAAAAGGAGATAGAGAAAGGGGAAGAGGGAGATGGAGAGGGGAAGAGAGGGAGAGAGAAGAGGAGAGGAAAGGAGAGGAGTTGAGGGAGAGAAATATTTTTAAAAAGGCTACTTTGTTATTTTCCAACTTGCCCACGCTAGTTGAAAACAGTTTTCCTGATCCAGGCACATTCTGGGTCAATAAAAAGTGAATTTTTGAGAGTTGCATTATTTTGGAATAGCCATACTCTCTGTAGATTAGCCTTGGGTTATTGAGAACACCTAATTTGAGGTACTGTTGAACCCACTCCACTTTCTCCAGTAAGTTTTAAGACACCCTGTAACTTATCTAGGCTTCTGATTTGTGACTAGGGTGCATAGATTAGTATATATATTATGACCAAGTAGATTTTCTCCATGATTATGGCCTTCTAAAGGATGAACAGATTTTTTGAGAAAGTATCCTTTGTGAAGACTTTTTAAATAAGAAGCATGTCTTAAAATGAGTTTGAAGTGAGAAGTATATAACTCAAAGATAAACATGAAGTTATCACACTTCTACATATCTGTGATTGGCAAAACCGTCTGGAGACTGGCAGTATTTAACAACTCTATTTCTATTAATTCTTGTAGTTCCAGACAAATCTTCATTCCAGAATTTCTCCAAATTATATGGAAAATACATGTTGATAACACATTTGAAGATTATAAGAATTGGGGGGTATTTTAATTTGGAACATCAAGAAATTCTCATAATGTTTTAATAAAGACATACTATCTAAATATATAAACTATGATATTGATTCCTGTAATTAAACAAAGCATTTACAAGACCTTTTCAGGCTAAAAAAGGAATCACACATTTGTAAAATCAATGTTCTTGCCTGTAGAGATAAAATCTTAAAATAATTATATGGTGATAACTTTCTCAATGGTTCGTAAGTTCAGTTGGAGTCAGAAGCAGAATGTTTATACCTTAAGAATTTACAAAGAAGCTGTAAGTGTAAACTCATGTTAATATGACACTCTACTTAACAAATCCTCATGTGATAAACTTGGTAGGGGCAAAAAAGAAAAAAAAATGTGGAGAGAACACAAAATATCTTTTAACACTTAACAAATTTAACTGTCCTCTCCAGATTAGCACCAGATTTTCCCTCTAAAACACCAAAGATAGTATTCTGCTCCATATTTGAGCACATCCAGTAAAATTGAAAAAAAAAAAGGCATACTTTGAAAAGGCTAACAAGATTTAATTATGATAATAGTATGTAGCTTGCTTTGGGAAAGAAAATAAAATTTTAAAATATTTCTTCTAATTCAAATTAAAAATATATTTTTTCTGTCAGAGGAGAAAACAATGGCATCAAGTTATTGTTTGTACATGATACTGAATAATGCACAATGAACATCTTTCATGTTGATGATTCCTCTAATTGTTTGGAATAATGTTAACTATCTTAATTTATTGTTAGTCCAAACACAAGTGGTTTAAATTCATTGTACATATAGACATAAGGCTAGTTTAGAATGATTTAAATTTGTAAAAGCTAAAAATCCTTAAAACCATGGCTGAAATGTCATTGTATTTCCTTTGATCTACGAACTGTTTCTCATCAAAAGACTAGGCAATGATCTATGTACTTCAGCCTTTTCCACCAGGAGTTTACAGGCTGGGTCACCTTCTCAGAGAGTCAGTGTGTTAAACCCAGACTACATAATCAAAGCAGACCATGACTGATTCCTTCCAGAGCATTCTCCCTGCTTGTTCATATGAAGACAGAAAAATCCTTTGCCCAATTAGCCTTAGACTTACAAACAGTAAAAGTGACCACAGCTCATTGCTTCTGAGAGAAACTCCTGTATCCATTAGGGAATGGCTGCACCTAAGGGCCAACTGAGCTGACAGCATCTACCTTTTCTTCCTCTACCTTCACTTTTAAATTTCTAAATGTGTTCTCCTGTATTTCAATCCTCAAAATAATTTTGAGTATCATTGTTACCTATGGAATAAACCATCTAAAACCCTTGATTCTCAGTTCTTCTTCCTTAACCTCATTGACTTGCACTGCCATGTAATTTCATGAATCCACTGTCATAGCTAGATTTAACTACTTGCCATCACTTGCACAGTTTCACTCTGAAATAATTAATTTATTCAACTGTGACTATAGCTTCCTCCCTCACATCTTTCTTAGTTTTTCCAACTCTCTTGTTCTTAAATATTTTGGGACCCCCTGGTTTCTATCCCTATATTTTCTCTTTCCATTAAACTCTTCTAACATTCACTTCTCTCCTCGTACTCTATTATGTGATAACATCAACTAACATCTGATGGAACTCTCTCAATCTCTTGCCATTAGAGCCAGAAGCTCACCCACATCTGTAAACCATTCTTTCCACCTTCTCTCTTGTTATGGTTCAAGAGTTTCTTCACTTTCTGTTCCAGGCCAGTCCCTCTATCTGATCTATGAATCTTATTTATTCCGCTTTCTTAGGAAAACTGATCTATTGATTATGTTCCTTCTTTTAGTAGCTTCAAATTTTCCCTCGCTCCTGCACATTCTCTATGAGATTCAAACATCCTCAAGTCTCTTCTGTCTTAAAAAATGATAGTCTTTCTGTCCCATAGTCTCTTTTATCTGTACTTGATATTTGTCTATCTCCTTTACAGGAAAATTTCATAAAAGAGATGTCATACTAGCTGAATATTTTCTCATCTCTCACCATTTCTTTGAAACTTTTTTTTTTTAAATCACAGACACCAGTAGCATCTTCTTGATAAATAGAATATGCTGTTTTCATTACTTGTACCCATTGGCAACATGTAGCACAGCTCATCACTTACTCCTTAAAACACTACTTTTTCAGAATTTCTGAGGCCATATCATTGTCTGGATTTTAGCCTGTTCTAGCTTCTCCTTTTCATTTTCTTTGCAAGTGCCATCAATTTAATTTGTCTCATGTGCTAGGCCGTCTTCTCACCTCATTTTTCCTTAATGAGCTTAATGACTCCCATGGATTCAAAGGCAAAATGGATACTGATATCTCCCAAAACTATATGTCTGACTGAAATCTCTTTTCTGAGCTGCAGACCTGTGTTTCCACATACTTATTGGACATTTCTAATGACAATTTATATTGGTACTTTAAAACAATTTCATCCCAAACTGAAATTATTATCTACTATGGACCTTTTCTTGGAGTTTAAGAGAACAGAATTACTATTCACCTAGTTGCCCATGCCAGAAATATGGGAATCAAACAAGACTCTCAACACTTTTTAACTCTCCCTCTCTGAAAACCTCAGTTACCAAGATCTGTTGACTTCTTTAATGTCTTTCAAGCTCATCAACTAGCTCTAATTCAATGTGAAATTGTTCTCTCATTAGAACTTAACCATGACTTTTCCTGCCTTCAGTCATTTTTCCATACTATAGCTAGAAACCTTTCCAAAATCTGAATATCTGACCTATGTTACTACTCTGCTTAAAATGTTCAATGTTTTCTTAGTGCTACTTTGAGAGTGTTTAAATTCCTACCCATGAGAGTATTAAAATTCCCATTCCCTCTGGCCCCATTCTCTATCTTTTAATCATCTAGAATTAATTTGCTTTATCTAGTGTTTGTTCTCTTTAAAGTCTCTTGCCTGTTGTTTACATTTTCTATAATCTTACTTCTTCCTCAACCTCTTTACCTAGCTAACTTCCATTTTATGACTCAACTTAAATATATCTTTTTGTTTTTTCTGTAAAGGCTTTTCTGACACCTGTTCATCCCCCACCCATATCCTGTTTGCAACTCCATGTGTATTCTCTTTTCACTTGTTTTTGAGCTAACTGCAAGCTATACTTTCCCATACATACCACACTAAATTAGAAATTCATCTTATGTAACTTTTGTAAGAGAAGTGATTTTATCTGACTTGATCAGTATTATTTTCCTAGTCGCTGGCACAGGACCTATGTAATACATTTTTGTAGTATAAACGCATAATTGAATGTGTAAAAATTACTGAGTTTCTGTTATACTTTATTTTATAATATGGAAATCTATAAAGCTAAATGCATGTACTTACTGTCTAGGAGTTTATAATTGAAATAGGAAAATAAAACTACACTCCCCACTCTCCCAAGAAGTATTCAAAAAATACTCACTGTGCTGTTTGACCTTTAAATTCAATGAATGTTCAAAAATGAGGAGGTAAATTAAGGCAGAAAGAAAATTTAAAATCAGATTATCTAAGACCTTGAAGCCAGGTCAGTGAGGTTGGTTTTGAAGTATCAATGTATTCTTCAGGTAATATTAGAACTGTATCTTGTCAACTTGGAAAAAGAATAACTAAGATATAAACTTGTTCTGGAAAAAAATGATAAGTCAGTATTATTCCCCTTCTATTTCCCTAAATTAAATTGCTTATCTGCATTTTATCTACAGAGTCCACTGTTGTTTGTAGTCACCTATAGATCTTGGGATATGTATTAATATCCCCTTAGAGGAATCACTGTATTGGATAAGTTATGGATGATCACATTTCATTAATGCAAAGGATTTAAGGAGATATTAAAGCAGTCATCAAATCTAGCACCTTGTGAAGAGTGATCATGCAATATACGTATCACATAGCCTTAGCAGACATTGGTGTAAGCCTATTTTCTGCTTTGTGCTTTAAAAATGCTTTGATATTGGCATAATATGTCTATTAATAGAGATAACAATAATTTTATTTGCTTCTTTCAAAATATTTTATAAAATTTTTTCTAAAATTTATCACTTACTTAATCCTATATATTCTTGAGCTTTAGTTCATATGTCTGTAAAATGAGAATAATGATAATATGCATTTTATAAGGTTATTGTGAGAATCAAATGAATTAATCAGTGCTTCTCATTTTTATTTTAATTCCTTTTATAATATAAAAAAATAATTCACTATTTTTAAGCATATGTGATGAAATGATGAAGTAGTTCATAGTAGGTCCAGTCCAGAGGGTCCAACATGAGGTTTCTGATTGTTCCAGGATCCACCTGGCTACCCTGATCTGAGCCTGCTTGAAGATCATTATCTTTGGAAACACCTGAAATCCACTGGAGGCACATGTTTTGGAAGTCTTGAGTTTGTAAAGCTTTTAGAATTACTCCTGACACCTAGTGAGTAGTCCAGCTATTACTGGGGCTTTACAATAACTTTACAAACTTGAGTATTGCCCATTTAGTAGATGAGCAACCTGGAGCTTGGGGAGGAGATGAGTAACATAGCCAGAAACTTTTTTTATGACATTAATAATTTTAAGCAGAAATAGGACTTCCAGAACATTATTTTCCTAGTCCTTACCTCAACTAAGCTAAGAAAGACACATAGGAATTACACAGAATGAGAAAATCAAAGATATATATGTGATTTTAATAGTCACTCCAGGTCAGAGTTACTCCTGTCTTTTGGAATGTTCAGTATTCCTTCTAGTGGTCATTGATACTGTGTTTCAAAATGTGGAATTACAAAAGAACCTTGATTTTATAGGGATACTATATATCACTTACATTTATTCTTTGTACAGTGATGTATTGCAAATTGTGGATAATGTTAAATGTTTTAAGTACACAGACAGAAAATACCAGTGATAAAATATGCTCATATCACTTCAAGGGGCATTTATCTAAAATTTGGCCATGTTATTTTATTCTCATACTTCTCTGGGAAAAAAATCCTTTAAAATTGATGCAATTTTTCTCAATTCAAAGAGGTGGTACTAATTTTGTCACATCGATGTGTTGGATTTCTTGAAATGGAACTAAAGGACAGAATGAAAATATAAAAAACAAAATAAGGTAATTTTTACTCCAAGTACAAGAATTAAAAAACTCATGATCATACATACATTGCACATTCCAAAAGAAAACAATAGCATGATAGTTAAATTTGCTGTCACTTAGCAAAAATAAGGTAGAGTTATATAAATTAGTTAAATTATGACTTAGCTACCCCCGATGGCTTTAAAAAATTTATGAATTTTAAAAAGTACTCTCAATACTTCATTAAAAAACGATATGACAAAAATGTCATTTTACAAAGGTATTAGTTGAATAGTTTTTTTGTTTATATGTAATCTGTATTTTATAAGATTTTTATGAAATTCATCTGAAATTATATCAGTAGTAAATTGCCATTTTGCCTAATGAAATTAGGTAAAATTAGATATAGAAGAGGGAAGAAATGTGGTATTTGGAGCTTGGCATATTTCTAGTTTGCTTTATTGCCTGGACATTTATACAACTAAACAATTGTTTACTGATAAAGACTAAATCTTCATAGTGAATATAAATACTCACTAAAATGAACTGCAGAGTGATTACAATAAGATTAGACTCCCCAAGGAGATAATCACATAATTTTCATTGCAGAAAAACTTTAACACTATTTATAACAGAAGCATCTGGCAAGACCCAAATGTTCTACAAATTCTCTCCAGAAGGGGGGAAAAAAAAAACAACCATAACTCAGTGAACAATGATTAGAAAACATGATTTCAGTGTTTTTCCCCTTGAATAACTATTGATTGGAATAATGCAGAAATATAGTCTACATAGTTTAAATTTAAAAAGTGTATCATGTGAAAAATATGTGCAAAATTCTGTTAGGTATTGGAAAAATATAGAAATAAATAATACATTACCTGAAAATTAATTTTTTGTTGTTAGTGAATTTGTAATGAATAGGCCATATATGAGTATAGTCGACTCTTGCACAACATAGGGATTTGGGGCACCAACCCCCAAGCAATGAGAGGTCCATATTATTTTTAACTCTCCCAAAAGTTAACTACTAAGAACTTACAATTGGCCAGAGGCCTTTCTGAGAACATAAACAGTCAACACAAATTCTGTATGCTATATGTATTATATTCTGTATTCTTACAACATAGTTAGCTAGAGAAAAGAAAATGTTATTAAAAATTATAAAAAAGATTTCTGGTCAAGATGACAGAGGAGGTAAATGCTGTGCTTGCATTCTCTTATGATCACATCAAAATTACAACTAAGCTACAGAACAACTATCATTGAGAATTGTTTGAAGTCTAGCTGAACAGAAGTCCTATAACTAAGGACATATAGAAGAAGCCATGTTGAGAAAGATAGGAGGGACAGAGATGCTGGTCAGCTGGCCTCAAACCCAAGAGTGGCAGTTAAAAATTAGGAGGGATATCTCGACCACAGAGATCCCCCCTGAGGAGCGAGGGTCACAGCCCCTCACCTAGTTCCCCAACCCAGGGTTCCAGTCCTGGAAAGAGAAGTTCCCACAACTTCTAGCTGTGAAAACTAGAAAAGATTGTGGCTGAATGAGATGCAGTGTTGCTGGAGTCCCAGGCATTTCTCTTAAAGAGCCCGTGCATGGACTTACTCACTAATAGACTCACTTGCTTTGAGCACCAGCACTAGGGCAACAGCTTGAAAGATGCCAGGAACATATGGGAAAGAATTGTCTTCAGGAAGATTTTAGGACAAGGGCAAACAAAAGTACTGTCAAAAGCTATTGTTCCTTTGTTGAGCCCTCTCCTCACCCAGCCTTCACAGTCAGGCAGGTGCTATATCAGAGTCTTCTTGCTGTCACCATTTGCCCTGCCATAGTAATTCCTTGAGACCGAGCCCCATCCCCTCCCCCCAACTTATGGGCCCACCTGAGCTGCTTCCAGTGGTTTTTTCACATAAATGGCCTGTCCTGTCTCATGTTGAGGACATCAATGAACCCAGAGGACATTGTGCTTAGTGGAATAAATCAGACAAAGACAAAATTTTATATGATTCCCCTTGTATGTTCAGTCTAAAGAAGAAAATAAACACTCAAACAAAAAAAAATCAGACTTATAGATACAGAGAATATTTTGAGGGTTGCCAGAAGGGAGGGCAGTTGGAGAAGGATTGGTGAAAAACGGGAAGGGATTAAGAAGTACAAATTGGTAGCTATAAAATAGTCATGAAGATGTAAAATGTAGCATAAGAAATATAATCAATAATATTATAATAACTATGTACAGTATCAGATGGGTATTGGATTTATCAGTATGATCATATCACAGTTATATCTCTAATCACTATGTTATATACATGAAACTAATATAATATTGTATGTCCACTATATTTAATATAAAAACAATATTAAAAAAGAAAATCATAAAGAGAAAATACATTTACAGGATTATAAGTACTTATTTAAAAAATTTTGCATGTAAGTAGACTGATGTAATTCAAATCCATGTTGTTTAAGGGTCAACTATAATAGTTAAGGAATAGCAATTATTTCCTCTTGTTGAGAGGTCTAAAAATCTCATTCCTTAACTGATGCGTATCATAATAGTATGAGCTAATCTAGCTTAGGTTCCTGATATGAAATATAGTACAGTTTTCTCTGCTATCCCAAAAGTAGAGAGTTCATATGAAATATTTCGTAACCCAAAATGATGGAAAGTGAAGAAATAATTACATTAAGACACATCTTGGTAATAATATACAAAATAAATTATTTTGGTTAGCGAAGATAGATACTAATGTAAGTCTTGTAAAAGTGAAGTGGTATAAAGTGTAAAGTGAACTTTCAGAAAGAGGGAGATATCTAAGTAAATATCAAACACTCCCAGAAATGATAAGATTTAATTTACTTGTAAGTACTAATTACCTTATTATGGTTTAGTCCTTTAAATAAACTACCTCCATACACATACTATCTCAACCTTGCTATGTACATGTCTATGCAGATATACATATCTATATATGTGTGTGTGTATGTGTGTGTGTGTGTGTATATATATACATATACACACACACACACATAGACATATAGATATATATAGAAATATTAAGAATATGACAGTTTTAAAAGCATGGATAAATTGATTTATAATGATTCTTAAAACAGTTTGTGATGAAATCAAATTAATTAATTAATATTTTTCTAAATATTCTAATTTGAGAACATTTTCAAGTTTCAATCTTCATCTCTTAATCATACATAGTATCAACAGTGTGAATGGTAGATAATACGTACACATTAATAGACCTGAAAAGATGAAACAGATAGTTAATGCTCAATATGCTTCTACTAACTTCCCATGGAGATTTCTTATCAAAATATCTGTGTAGGTATTGGCCATAAAAACAAATTTTTTAAATAATACGTAGTTAGAAACCCCCTCTCTCATCCATTTTCTATAACAAAATTCTATAATTACTCATATGTGGATTATAGATTATGCGATGTGATGATTATTCAAAAATTTGGTCAGTGTGTTCATGAATACATATATACATATGTATATATATATATATATATATATATATATATATTCATCAGTCTCTCTCTCTCTCTCTATCTACACACACACACACACACACACACACACACACACACATCAGTCTATGTCTATATTTTATTCTAAGTCTTTAATCATCTCTCCAAGTTTTTAAGATAATGTCAAAGCAGAAGCATAATGAAGAATGTTATTTGTAGGACGGGGTCAAAAGAATGTCCAAAAGAAAATTACCTATAATATTATGCAAACTCATTTTCAAAGCAGGCAGCTCAGAATATTGAAAAGTTGAAAGTCATCTGCATGGACAAGTAAAAATATGAATTCTTCCATGGGGTTGGGGAGTAGAGTATGATAGCTGGTTTTAAGAGCTCTGGTAGGGAAAAAAAAAATTAAGACAAAGCACCTTTGTGAATTGGGAATCTAAGACACACAACTAACTATAACCTGCTTATCTGCTTAACTGTCCATGAGTCAAGCTTCCAGACTTATCTTCACCATCTGTGGAAATCTTACATCAATACTAAGCAAGTCAAGGGTGCAGCACCAAGTCCCTTTTGCAAAAAGGAGGGCAATATGCACCTTGTAAAGAAAACTGGGGCCACTCTCTCAGTTCCCCTAACTAATTCTTCACTAGTTTGGGTAGAATAATATACAGGTTAGAAAATAAAAGAAACTAAATTTGGGTTTCAAAAGTCTAATTCAAGAAACTAGTTATAACTGAAAAAAGCTTGCCATTTCTCAGCTCTTTAGAAAGTTCCTTATTCTTTCTTTCATAGTCATCAGGGACAAAAAGGAGACAAGAGTTGGCCAGTGCCTTCAGGATTTCTATTTTAGCTTGAAACTGAGGTCTGGAGGTGGAAGCTCCAAATGTTTATTCTAAAGGAAGTGAATTTACAACCCTTTTAAAAATATTCTCAAACTGGCAATAGCATGCATATATAAAAATGTATATAAATATATATACAGAAATATACATATTTTAGTCATAGATATTTTTATACAAGTATATTTTCTTTATGCACTTGAATCCATGCACACACTCATATCTAATTTTCTCTTAATCTGATTTCTGATTAATATTTAAAGTGCATTGAGAATCAAGGTACACACTTTTTGTCCTAACTGCATTTTCTTGCTTCCAGAAACTTAAAGGCAGCAGTATTCAGAGAACTGATATCACTGTGAGATCAACCTATGGAAATATATTTTCTTTTCTAAGAGATAAAAGTATCTGACATAACTACAAATGAGCTGAGAAAAGCATCTTACAAGCTGAATTGTTTTTCTATATACACTGCCTTAAGATTGCTTTAGTGAATCATGCCCATTGCTTCAAAGATTTGCAATAATGTGGGACATTGTTTCCTTAGTAGGTGATTAACTAGTCCAGCTTCTTGTAATTTAAAAGGAACCTAATTATTATCTTGATTATTCGAGGTTTGACCCCATGAACCCAAAAGGTGGCAAAGGAAAGTTTTCACAAAATGGCAAATGTATTGCAACACAAACAAACCTCAGCTCTGCTACTACAATTTACTTTTAAGGTCTCAAATATCTAACTGTTATTTGTAGACTCATATTGCAAATTCGTAAAGATACATTGGGAAGTACGTAGAAAAAATCATTTAGGAAAAAGCTCACGCTCAAGTAAATTGTAATTACTATTCTGACTTTCGGGCAGTAAAGTCTTTCCCCAGACACTGAGGGAGATTCATCAATGTGAGCTCATTGTCCTCTTGGGCTGGAGAGGAGCAGCGTTGTTTGGGTGAGTTATTGAGGGGACATCTGTGAAGTGACAGATGTCTGGCGCCTGGGCAGCAGTGGGTAAGCTCATGTTTTGTTTATGAAGCAGCCTTTCTGAAAAAGGGAAATTTCTTTTTTTGTATTTGTCTTAGCAAAACCTAAAATCACACTTCTCTTTAAATGGTACATGTTTTCTATATTAACCTAAGTAATTTTCCTCTTTTGTCTTTATTGCAAAAGTAATTTCAATAGACACACTCCACGGACTTAACTCCCCTTTCGATGGCTTTGTTTATGTACTTCAAATAAAGTGTGTAGCAATGTGGATTTTTTAAAGGTCAATTCTCAGGAAGATGAGGAGAGTTTAGATTCGAAATACATTTTCGGTACCTGAAACATCTGTTCTTCCGTTTCACTCCTGAAATTCAAACTAACCTGAGGCCTTGTTTCTATGGCTGCAGCAGTTGTTGTCAGACTTATTTCAACTACAAACAGACTTTTCAATTCTCATGCTTTTGTGTAAGCTTCTTAGTTTTAAGACTTATCTTGGGGCTTTTCTTCTTCCTCTCTTTGATCCTATGCCAGAAAAATCTTAAAAGGCAAAGCAAATTTGTGATGTTTGCTCATTTTTAACTTTGCAGTTCTAAGACAGAAATATCAGAAGCATCAGAAACCCTTACCCCAGTACAAGTGACAGTCAATGACTGCAGAAACTCACATGACACAGATTTATTTTCAGGGAGGTGTGTGTATATGTATATATATGCATATACACACACTTGTGCATGTATATTTCTGATATCATACATCCATTTCTATTAGTGAGAACTTCAAAACTTTAAAACTTCAAAACTTCAAAACTGAAAATGTAGAGAGATGGAATAAGAAATAGTCTATGAATGAGAAAATACTTTTAAAAGATGAGAGTTTTGATTGGATAAAGATATTATGGTTCATATATACAATGGAATATTACTCAAACATTAAAAAAATGAAATCCTACCATTTGCAACAACATGGATGGACCTAGAGGTTATTATGCTGAGTGAAATAAGTCAGACAGAGAAAGATAAATATCATATGATTTCACTTACGTTTGGAATTTAAGAAACAAAAAGAACAAACTAATCAAAAACAGACTCACAAATAAAGTGAACAATTTGGTGACAGACTGGGGTGGGGGGAACTTGGGGAGGCTGGGAGAATGGGGTGAAGGGTTAAAGAAGTACAAATTAGTAGTTGGTACATAATCATGGGAATGGGCAACACAGCATAGGGAATGCAGTTAGCATTAACATGTTGGCTAGGTGGAAGGCCAGGGGAGGGAGGGAGCAATTGTTGGGATTGTTTTATGAACTATAGAATGTCTAACCAATGTACTGCATACTTGAAACTAATTAAAATAAATTAATTAAAGAAGATAAGAGTTTTTGTGTGTGTATGTGTTAATATTTGAAGGAGGCAAATGATGATGCCTTTTTGTCAAAGGTGTAAAGTTCCTATAGAAGTAGACAAAATTTTATATAAAGAAGCTCTTTTATATAAAGTAAACTTTTGTGCAACTTTTTTTTGACCAGTATTTTAAGATTATCACTGATGGTGTCAGAAATAACAAAGGAGAGTACTAGCTGTATATATGATACCCAGTTTAACACAGGAAATATAGCCAGAAATGAGGCAAATTGGACATAGTGTTGGTTTGCCTTTCAGAGAAGGTAAGGAAGCCAGGTTATGTATTTCTTCATAAGAAAATTTTCTAAATGAGGTCTTAAATAAATTTAATGTTTTCAATCTTTTTGAGTAGTGGGTCAAAATCTGAGCTCTGAGTTGGGCAAAGAAAACAAGCAGGATCCTGTCAGGCATGGTTTCAAATCTCCCACTCCTAGTATGTGAGTTCTCAGCCTGAGAGCAGGCTGCCACCTGCTGCTATGTGACAGAGGAACACGTGGTCTGTAATATTCTGAGCATCTTGTTATTCTATTACTTATCAAATCCTCACTGAGCATTAGTGTAGTTGTGGCTTTCACTTTAGAGATCTTATTCAGAGAAAAGAATAAATATCAAAAAGGAAAAAAAAATAGACTATAAAATACAACCTCTTAAGGCAAAAGAAAAGCAGGAGGATGTTTTAGTTTCAAAGAGTAATTTGAATAGAGACCTGGTTGAGTAATTCAGCAAAGCCCAGTTAGCAGATACTATTAGGTACAGAACAATAGGAATTGGTTTTAAACTCCAGAGTGGGAGATATGCATGAGAGTGATCTAACAACAAGGATAAACACAGCCACAAAGCTTTGGGATAACTGTCCCAGTTGAAGTGGAGATGAAGTGATATCTATTTATTTGAAAAAAGTTGGCTGTTGACTCTTTACAGCCTTTAGCTCTTGTATCTATATTACAATTTGGTTCTAATCTGCACATTTTTTTTCTTGATTTTCTTTTTCAGGGTTAAAAAGGCCTGCTAGCTCTATTCAACTATGATCCAAATCTTGATTTTAAAAATTGAAAGGTTAAATTAACCATATTTCAGTGATGGAAAGGCAAAATGTTGAAATAATTTTTTACTGTCTTTCTTGTTTATATGTGAAATTGTTATATCTGAGTGAGGGATTTGCTTTTGGTTATGAATTTCATTTTAGGATTTTTAAGGCTCTCAAGAAAAGTAGTGTCAAAGACTCAAACTGCTGACCTTTAGGCAAATCCAAGGGTAGGAGTGGGTAATAGCAACTACTTTACAGGATTCAACATGGTCATAGAAATTCTCAAGTCTGACTCCCCAATCTTACACATGAGGAAACAGGAGCTCAGGGTGTTGAAGTAAATGGCCTGTTGTCACAGAGCTATTTAGGGCCAGAAGGGTGAAAAACATCCTATCTCCTGAAATTTAGAGCCTTGTCCTTTGCACTGTCGCACAGTTCCCCTGAAAGTACAAGTCATGATAATCAGAGGCACATGTTCTTTTATGCTGAATAATAGGTGCTTCCGATTAATAAAAGGACAGAGGATGTTTTTAAGTAATGGCATTCAGGGGGAAAGAACAGATGGATTTTTAGATTTGTAAGAGAAAAACATTTTTCTTTTTTTAAAAAAAAAGATGTTCCTGTAAACTTGCCTTTTAAGGACTACAGAGAAGTGACAGTGGTAGGTATACGTATAAGACCTGAGGCAAATCTTTAGAATATCATTGTATTGGGTCAGCCTTGAAACACCTCATGATTTTGTTTATCTTCTTCACAGGTGTAATGTGCATTTATACTTTGATTTGACAATATCCAATTCTGCTATAGACAAGAAGAACATGGATGAGCTATACAAATCTCATAAGACATGTTAAGTATAAATCAGTAATAAGTAGAAGGAATAAATGGACCAAGAGATAATTAATATTCATGAGTCACTCTAAATTATACATGAAGCACCTGTGCATCCATATTCATGATACACAAAATATAAGAGATACTAAATATTTAGAGTACACTAAATATGAACACTCAATATGTGTGAACTCTTAATTTGATGAGTCACTAAACGATTTTAGTTTCATGTGCCCTTTCCCTAAGAGCCACAAATGAAACTCATGGATAGTCATTAGATTAATTGTTTACTAGTTGTGACTAAGTGTACCTGTCCCTGTGTCTTGCCATTGTGTATCCTTGTCCTAGGACACCTTCAATTCATGAACACTTTTGTCACATCTAAACTCTACTTCTTTTAACTGAACCAATGGAGTGGTTAGGAGGCTGATGTGGTGAGAGAGGGACAAGATATGTGAACATTGTGTACACAGGATTCAAGTAGTATGCTTGGATTGTATCTTAACTGTATTGACTTACTTTATTTATCCTTCCTTCTTACTGTTTTAAATTCCTTTAATAAACCATGTGATCTGAGCTTTTGATTTGTTCTTCTACCTCTGGAACAGTGTATTAGTTTCCTAGTGCCACTATAACAAATTATCACAAACTTACTTGCTTAAGACCAAACAAATTTATTATCTCATTAGTTCTAAAGATCAGGGGCCCAAAATGGTTTTCATAATCTTCAAATCAAGGTGTTCATTTATAGAGGTTCTATAGGAAAATCTCTTTTGTTGCCTTTTCCAACTTCTAGAGCCTACCCTCATTCATTTGATTGTAGCTCCCTTTCATCTTCAAAGCTATCTCTCTGGTTTTGATCCTTTGCCTCCCCCTTCCCCAGTTAAGAACCCTTGTGATTACATCGGGCCCATTTGGATAATCAAGCATAATCATTTGATTTTAAACTCAGATAATTAGCAACCTTAATTCCATTTGCAACCTTATTTGCTTCTTGTCATGTAGGATATATAACATATGAACATGGATTATGACATGAACATTTTGGGAAAGTCATTTTTCTGCTAACCATAGATAGCTTTCTTGGCATTGTAACTTGAAGCTATCATTCTATCAAGGAAATTTTTTTATGACTGCTACACTCATTCACTTAACAATCTTTCATTCATTTAATATTGATTAAATACCATGTACATTGCTGGGCTAAGGAACGCTCTTTCCAAAGCTTTTCCTCCCTAGCCTCCGTATAGAAATAGAAAGCTTATAGATTTATCTCGCAGTTTTCCCTGATACATCCAGGAATCAAAGAGTTACAAGTGAAAACCTGAACCTTGATACCAATTGGAATTATTAACTCAAAACCAGAGTGACCAATTATCCTAGTTTGCCTGAGACTGGGGATGGTTTCCCAGAATGCAGGACTTTTGGTGCTGAAGCCAAGATAGTCCAGAGAAAACGAGGACATCAACCTACCTGCCTAGCATACAGTACCTCCAACTGGTCCCTCGAATTAGATGCAATTTTTCTGTGGCAGTCAGTCTTGGAGAAGAAATCAGAAAGCCATGGCTCTTCGGCTTAAACATCTATGGGTCTGTGAATATATCACCTAATCTTTCTTTTCCTAAGTTTATTCGATGGTAGGATAAAATGTTTGGAACCATTATAATAAAGTTTTCTTGCAGTTCTAAAATGCTATGTTATTTTTATTTGCCTATTTTGGGTGAAATTATTACTAAGCAAATTTGAAGTATGTTACAGAAAAATTCAGTGCTAGGGCTATTATTCTTCTGTTACCAGCTTCCTGACCAGCCATGCACAGGGTAGCTGTTTAAGGCTCCCACTTGTTTTTGGCTATTTACATAAAAAGTACTGTAACTCCTTCTGGAGTCTTCCCAGATCCAAGTAAATATTTGGAGTTTGTGGCATCTAAAACTTTTAAATAGAGTGAGCAAGCATATAATTAGGCTTGAGTTTCTCTCATGGCCCTAGGCATGGCTTATTCAAAGATATTCCAAAATTCTGTAAGTTATTATGACATGTTTGTATGTGCATTGTGACAACATGATTGTCTCATAAATACTTTTCTTTCTTCTGTACCCAAAATGGAAATATAAATTGCTGATAAATAAAATACTCTAGAAAGAAGATAGCCTATTTAGATGTAACAAAAAGATAATGAATCTGAATTATTTTACAGTATATGGGTAAATATGATGGTTATACAAAATAATTGATTATCTTTACCAGGTAAAGTTAGGATATATAGGATTTGCATTGGAGGTAAGAAAGGAAGACTATTTAAATAGTGTTGAAGGAAGTCCTATTATATAATTTCAAAATGCATATCCTGAAGGGAAGAGAGTTAGAGAAATGAAATAAAACTTTAGGACTATTGATATTGTTAGGAAGAATGGCCCTTTTTGTGTTAACTGTTTAACTCTCACCCACCACATACACTGTATTTCCCATGGCCACCTCTTGCAGCCCAAACCATACATTCTAGACATACCCTCAGAAGTCTTCTGTCTTTTAGGATATCCCATTAACACCTAATTTAAATGCCTGTGTCAAGGAATCCAATGGGGGATATCTTTAAACACTTTATTTGTCCTTAGACTTGCCTGAACTGTTGTATATATGAAGGAGTCCTTGACCCTGACAGGGAGTCTGGACTAAGCTAAAAGGCTGTGTATAATTTATGTTTTGTCACTTCTTTTCTCCATACACTATTAATATAATAATAAGGAAAAGTGAAGATGGACAGCTTCAGAAAGTCCATCTATGTTTTCAAAAAGGGACTGTTCTATGATTATTCTAACCTTACTGGCCCATTTTCTTGTCTCACATTGGGGAGAATTGGAAAATGTAATTTTCAGCCATTTATTCCTCCATTGCTTATTTGTTTCCTGTGGGCGTGAGTAATTATGAGCTGCCATCACAGTGGCATGTATTTGTTTTTTAACCTTACCTTGCCTTTTTTAATATCTCCTGCTCAAGGTGTGACAACAAGTGGAAAAATGAGCCTTTAGAACTCAAGAGAAAATTGCCATATATAAAAAGCAGATGGGTAGATATGATCAAGTAAGTGTGGGACCACCACAACACACTGCTTAATCAGAGAGATGCAGGGCTAAGTACATCTGATCCATAAATGAAACTTGCCAATGAGCCTGAAGTTTCATGGGTCTTTCCTGGACATGTGAGATTAGAATGAGCTTTTTCACCAATGGGTGGCTGATTTAAGACCACGTGAAGATTGAGATCCTCATCTGCCTCTTGTATATTTAGTGCCTATTTAGGTCCTCTATATTTATTCTATAGTTAGCACTTATATGGTCTGTTTTACTTTGTTTAAAACGACTTTGAATTTCATTCATTCCATCTGCTTCATATTCTATTGAAGATTTGAATAGTCTCAAACAATAGAAAAAATGCACATTACGTTTTATTAGAAAATGTGTGAAAAGTTTGTAGTCATTTTAATATGTGTATGAAGCATACTTTCATGTCTTTATTTATTAATGATCTTATTTTCCAAGCTTTTTTATGATTAGATAAAAATATTAATTGGATTATAGGAATGTATATGTTATTGTTAAACAAAAGTGTTGAAGTTGAAAAAATAAATGTGTGTTTTTACTATCTTTTTATTATAGTTAAATGAATAATTGTAGTAGGTATTTATTAAACATATATATTTTACGATCCTAAAATAACAATCTAATGATAAAGAGAGTGAACGGTAGACAAGAAATATAACCACAAACTGCACAATATGTTCTAAAGAAAATGAAAAAATTACAATTACAGAAAAATGTGTTGATCAGAGGATGAAGAACTAAAGAGGAAGGCCTTCTAAGAAGCGCTTGGCCTGGAAAAGGAGTAAGGACATAAAGAGAGGGGAAAATAACATTTAGTATTAAATTAAAACAGCTAGAAACATAAATACTTAAAGTCTGTGCAGTCTTATACCTGTATGGATAAATAAGATGCAAGATATTTGTATAATGTTTCCTTGTACCCTTCACTAATGCAACATCATTTGGAATTTGTCTAGAGTTCAGATTTAGTTTTAGTTTTAGAAGAGACTTAATAAGTAGCTTTCTCAATCAGATGATTACCTTCAAGTATGGAATCTTCCTTTTAACTATCTTTTAAACAGGTAAATCATGTGAAGACTTTTCACTGGTAATGTTGCCAGAAAGACAAGCCTGCCTTCTCTTTCAAGAACTGTGTTTGTAATGGAGAGTGCAGTGCTTAGTCTTGTGCCAGGTAGGGGCAGGGGAGTGGGAGAGGAAGAAACAATCATTTTCTTTTCACACAGAATATGAAATCAATTATATTTTATTTAAAGACTCCAAAAGGAAAGGCATAATTTAAAAAGAAAAAAAAAACAGTGCTAGAATATGCCTGATTTTGTGGCCATTCCCAAAATTCATAATAGAAATGAAAGTGTTTAGCTCAGAAGACTTTTAATTAAAATTTGCTATTTTACTAAAGATTTCTCATTGTGAGCCAGTGGCAGTGGTATTATATTTTATTCATATGTAATTGACTGATCAAGCTAAATTTTACTTGTCTCAATAAAAATCTTGACATACTGAGCTTTGAATCTTTAAAATCTGGAAGCTGAAAATGATAATTTTGGGTTGATTGCAGTTACTGTAATACTTATTTTTTGTTTCCAAAGGGAACTGCATAGTTTGGAACAGCAAATGCAATTTCTTCTATGTGCGAACGTAGGTTTTCTACATTCTGTGTGCTTGGAGAGGATGGCCAGCCTTGATGACACTAACCTCATAGGTAGTGATCTCATGGTCTCATGTTGTTTTCTTTGCAGTTAGAAGCAATCAAACTTTATATTTTGTGGAGAAGTTTGCAAAAGAAGCCCTACAATAAAACGATTATTTACAGATTGAATTTTATTACAAGAGTCTGTTGATAAAATTTGTATCTATGGAGAATTGGATAGGACTAACACTGTTAAGGGTGCAGTGAGAGATACGAAACATATATTAGACTTTGCTGGCCTAGAAAAAACAGACATAAATATCAGAAACTCAATTTTAGGAGTACGTGTCTAAAGCCCCAAAGATCTGAATATTTGACATTTGTAGTCTCGAATACCTAAATGTTAACTTACTTTTTTACTGCAAAATCCACCATTTCTCCACTGATATAGGAAGAGAGATAATAAATAATAATTTTAAGGCTATCAGATCAGGAAAAAGGAGGATGTAGATGACTGTTTTGACTGTTGTGTGCTAAGTACATGCAACCTTAGAGATAGACTATGGATTTAAAGGTCTAAAATCATATTAAAATGTACAGAAGTTATTTTAATCAGGCTATATGAACTGAATGTATGTTGAGATTGAATGAGTTGATCTCACATTATAAGCTATTCATAGTTTTACAAAAATACTACCACTGATGTCAAAAATAAAGCAAGTATCACAATCACCCAAATAGAAAATTAAGGTGATTCATTTCTAACATTGATATCTCAAGACTGTTGATTTCTGATGATGGCAAGCCATTTAAATGAGACACAAAAGCAAAATCCATCCACATAATTTTATAATAGATCTGAGCCAAGGAACTTAGAATGTGAGGGTAGGAGGTGGCGGGAGGAGAAATCCTTTGAAACTATTACAGAGCAATATAAAACTACATAATACAATTTCACCTTTAATATAATTGTATTAAAATATGTTCTCCAGAATAAGAATTTTAGGATATTGCAAATACCTTGCTTTCTAAATTAATATCTAGTTGTACTGAATATCTATTTAAATATGCATACACTTGCTACAAATTATTTAAAATTTTTAAATGAAAATTTTTATCTGTGCAAGATTTTTTTCTGTAACCCAAATGTGTTAAATAGTCCTATGCCATCAAAAGATGGGATGTAGCTTTCCCTACCCAACCACACCCACTCCTTCCTTGGAAAGGACATCCCAGCATTTGAATGAAAGAGAATCTGTCTTCCTCCTGATCAGCAGTGGAAAATGTTACAATCTGCCCCTCCCCCTGATACCAGGTTGCTCATGATTACCCTCCCACCACCTTGTTCTCCTTGCTGTGGTTTCTGCCTACAACTAACAAATTAGCACTGTCCCTTCAACAGTATTTTTGCCACTATACTAACTTTTAACACTGGATTTTAATGTGTAACATAATTAATGGAAGTTTTGGGGTTATATCTGTAGGGACTCATGACATTGAACAGGGAAAGAAGACTAGAAATTAGATGTTAAGATGACTTTTCTAGGGTCTAAAGACTGAATATAAAAGAAGCTCAACCTATTATAAGTTTCCCTCTTAGGAGCACATGAAGCACATGAATGTTTTATTTTATTTTATTTTTTTGTAGTCACTGAAAGGGGGGGGCTACTTTCTTTTTTTTTTTTTTTTTTTTTTGCAGTGCAAATGTGTACCTCATTAGGAAAATTCTACCCACAAACTATCCTTTTATCAGGACAGGCACGAATTCCACTACCACAAAGGTAGTTCTTCATGGCAATTCTTTTGCAATTTCTTATTTATGTTATCTTGAATAACAGCCTGTGCAGTTTGGTAGAAACTTGAGCAAGAGGGAGTTGGACCAAATACTTCACTACCAATGGGCTTGATTTCTCATAAGGCAAAGACTTACTGTCAAACAAAATAGCAGCTTTCCTTATTTTATCCTAAATTTAATGTGGAGACATTCAGTTATCTTTTGAATGCTGATTGGGAGCAAATATTTTTTTATTTCAGATGATGCAGGCTAATGATATCCCATCCCATCAAAGAAATAGCAGACCTCTCTCAGGGCTCCAGGGTCTGGATTTATATGATTTTGGTGGAAAATTTTAGTTCACTGTTGTTGACTCTACTCCTTCTCTGAGAATATCTTAGGAATTTAGGAAACAGGATAAGCTCATTTTACAACCCATTTTGGTGTCTGAAACGAGTGTTCTGGCTGACTTGGGACTCTCTGATATTTTCCATAGAAGGTTATTTTGAGGGCTTCAGATCGATCATGAACACCAAGACATTTCCCAGATGGACAGCTCTCCACAATTGTAAATCAATTCATACAATATTTGAGGTACCTCTGGCTTCACCTTCGTATATTTCTGTATATCCCCAAGTTCAACCAATTTTGTGTCTGTGGCTATAAACAGGACTTATATAAATCCATATACACCTACATTACAATGACCCTAGGCTCCACCATTCCTCTGGCAAGACATTTTACCTTTCAGGATAAACCATAGTTATATCAAGAAATATCCCAAAAGATGTATGCCACATGGCATCACACAGAAATATCTGCTAAGTCTATTTTTCCTCATCTGGCTGCTCTTTCTAAGTGAATTCAGTCATTTGCAAAATGGTTAAAAGGAAACTTACTGTATTCCCTACTCAAGGTGGCCTCCCAAGAATCTCTGTTTATGCTACAGGATGCTATCTCCTGCTAACCTCTAGTTCTTCAAGTAGAAGGGGGAGGCTGTAATTCGTAAAAGGAGAATGTCCTACTTCAACACATGAACTACAATGCCTCATGAAGACCCTCATAAAAAAAGTTCCCTCAGATTCTAGCACTCTTCCATAATATCATGATCTTTTATAAATACATTTCTATTAGTTTCTGGAATTAACCTGTCTAATCCAGTGATTCATAGGAATAGATACCATGTCATTAGTTCCATCACTGTTCCTCTCTTCTCTTCCTTTTTGTTCCCAACAATGACTTTTGCTTCTCATTATGTTGAAAAAGTAGAATGCCGACAAACTTTACATGGCAATGATGTTGGATGCTGTGTGTGTGTGTGTGTGTGTGTGTGTGTGTGTGCATGCGTGCGCTCCCAAGACAGAATGGCAACACTAGCAGAATCTCAGCTCAACCCATTAAACTTGTTATGTACAATTTAACCATTGTCCTGGGGATTCGTAAGTAATAGTATTATATCTAATAAATAATTTCTGTAAACAAAGATTTATGCTTCAAATCTGTCTTTTGGCTTGTCTTTTCCTGTCTTTCTTTTTCATTGTTATTTTTATCTTGCCCATTTCTCTCTTTATTCTTTTTCTTCAATCTCAACTTTCAGGCATTGGTAAACTCTGTCTTTCCCCTTTCCCCTGACCTACCCTTATTTATATTTATTGGATCTTTCACAATTATTCTCTGTCCACCTCCCTAGAGTTTCCTACATGGCTCAGGTTAGGCCATTTTACTTGATTCTTAGATATTTGTTCTCTATTTTTTTTTTGTCTTCCTGAGCTTTCTGAACTAATTAGTAACCTTGCTCCCCAAAATGGCTATCATGTGGCACCTCTATTGAAAGTCCACTCTGGTTTTTATACTTTCAAGCTCTGGCTAGAGTAGATGTTGCTAACCTGAGCTTTCTGGTTTCATTGTCTGGGAATAGGCAGGACAGAGGCCCTGAATACTAAATCCTACACAATCATAAAAATTAGCTACTGCTATATTAGATAAGATTATTGCTTCTGTCTTTTCATAAATATGAACTTTTATCAGCAGGAAAGATAAAGAAAATTATTTTTATATAGATCAAAATAGATCAGAAATTAAATAAGGATAAAATGCACTTGAGAGACCACAGAATCCACTGAGTAGCAGAAATGTCTATTTATATTTTCCTACCTTAGGCAACTCAAAAACTACTAAAGTGCATACCTCTTTGCCCAAATTTAGTAGTCAATATCATATGAAAGAATTTCCTTGATATTATTCATGTTCCTGAATTATGAAATTAATCTTTAAAGTGTATAGAGACTGTCTGAAGTCAAAAGATTAAAGAATCGGCTATAATAATTTTACATATAAAAATAATATAAACCCATAAATAAAATATATAATATTCAAGTATTAATAATATAAACCAAATCTATTTGATGCTCAAGAAGATTGAACAAATATAAAGCTATACAGTTCCTATGATACATTAGCTTTATCTTAAATGTTTTATTGAGAATGAGAAAGAAAAATACATAGTCAAAGTAATGGAAGATTTTGTTAGCAGGCTTTGAGTAAATACAAAGGAAAACAAGAGAACTTAAAAGACTCAGTAGACAACCATACAGCTGGGGCAATATTGAGGTTGGGAACAATGCTTGAGCCCTTGATAAAGGCAGGGGTGTGGGTGCAGTTGGGTGGTGGAGGCTGAAGTTCTAAGAACAGTGACTCAGGAAGTGGGAGGCAAGACCTGAATCATAGCATCAGATAAGTATTTACACAGGACTGGATATAGATAAAAATACTTTTGTAAATCTACTCTCTATAATAACAATAAACAGTTGAAATATACAAATCTTAAGTTTGTAGAATGTAAAGAAATAATTAGACAAGTATTTAAAAAAATATTTTAATTTTCCTTATAATAGCAAACCTTAGAAACAGCTAAATTGCCCTACAATATGTTGTTTAGTTAAATAAATTATGGCACATTCAAACATTGGAATAATTTGTAGCAATTAAAAAAATGATGTAGATTTTATCTTTATTAGCATGGAAATAAATATATGTGATAAAAGTAAACCACAAAACAGCAGTGAAAATGCAATTACTCTAATATTGTAAAATTATATCACACACACACACACACACACACACATATACACACACACACATACACACACACACATACACACACAAAGATGAGCCCAGAGGAATAATGAGTTTCTGTGATAGTGAGATTAAAGGTAATTACTTTTTTTTCTTATGTTTTTCAGTGTGTGTTTTGTAAGCTATTACTTACAATGACAATATATTGATTTTATCATCAGAGAACAATTGAACTAAAGGATAAAGAAAAGGAAGAATATGTCAATGTAAAGCCAGTAGTTAAAATAGAAGTTGTGTATTTAACCATATCATCAGAGGATTTGACATGTATTATGAGGAGCAAATAATCCTTTCATTTGTTATTGTTTTTTTCCTCCTTTGAGAGCACCAAGGCTATTAAAAAATGGTTCAGAAGGATGTAGGCCTGAATTGCTCACTAAACAAGAGCACTTCACAAACTACCATAAAGTGGAGGTAATTACAAGGTTCATAGAATTTGTACTGAAAAGAAACTTAACAGAGTTACTCTAGCTTTTTTATTTTACATATGAGGATACTTAGACCTAAAGAGGGTACCTGATTTACTAAAAATAGTACAAGTTATAAAAGCAGAGACAGAAAGAACTTATTTTTTGTAATTTCAAATCTGGACTCTTTCCATTATGTCATGATTATTAAAGGTGGCAAGATATATAAATGAATGAAAAGAAGAACTAAACTAATTTTTTAATTTTTTAAGTTCTGTTTTAAAATGGTGAGGGAGTCGGGGGTGGGTGGATATGATTTACCAAGCAATGGAAACTCCATGTAAATCTTATGATTTCAGAAAACCTGACTAATTATCCCAGCTAACAGAAACATAAGGAAAAATCATGGCTGAATCTATAATCAGCTTAGAAAATAATGACATCAAGAAGTGTGTATAGATTTACATATACACACAATTATGAGTTAATAAATTAAAGGGGTATATTATGAGTTTAAAATAGAAGTGCCCATATGGCCAAAAGTCAGTGTTTCATGGTGTGGTTGTAAAGAAGAAGAGGGCCAAGGCAATGTCTCATGGGACTGTAACAACCTGTAATAGACTGCAAAGGTCCTTGATTCCTTTAAAGTCATGCTAGAGACTTAATATCAACCCCAGGTTTCTGGAGGACTGTCACTGAACCAATGTCTTTCCTTCTTCATATTGCCTCTGATTATAGACCTCTCCATTTCATGCACAAAGAGGATATGTGATAGGAAATTACTTGTTTCTAGACTATGTTACTTTTGGATATGGTTTGAAAATATGACATCAATGTTAAATACATAGTTCAAAAATAAATAGTTTTTCATAGTCAAGTACAACATAGTCTTCACCTTGTAGATGCAGAATTCAAATTCATCTTATTAACTACTCCCAACCTCGACTGCAACACACACACATTAATTTCTTTCAAATGTCCATTTGCTAAATTCCTTGCTAAAGCCACAAAATATTAAATCTTTTTTACTTTTATCAGCTTCCAAAATGATGTTTAGAAAATCATTGCATGAGTGTGATGTCAGCTTCAGTAATATAGGATAATTTCTATTTTAGTCCTTCTAAATAAAGATCCAAAGAAGCAGTGAACCAAAATAGGAGAAAAATGAGGAGAGAATATCTGCTGTATGTTTTGAGAAAGAATAGAAAAGAGGTCTGCCATGGTTTCTGTCTTTTAATTTTCATCACATTGATCAAATTAAAGTCATTTAATTTTATAGAGTTGTTATTATAATTCCCCAGGAATTCCACTGCAATTTTGCATCAGTGAGAACCCAGCTTGTGCCGAGTCATATAGATAGCTATTGTATATCTTTCCCCATCCTACAATGCCAGTTTCTTCAGACTTTAGGCTGTCAGCTGTGCTTTAGAGAAAATGGCAGCTTTCTCTGATGCTAGTGTCCACTCAGAGAGTCCAAACATCCATCTTATCTCTGCACAAACAACTCTGGACTTTTTAGAGATCACTTTAGTCCGAGAAAACCCCAAGTCTGCTGCTTAAAGTACTCAGTGAAAATTAAGAAAGTTTATTTCTAATGTTTCATGAAATTGACAGGCAGAACAAGTTTTATTTTTACCCCAAATAAAATTTGGAAGGTGGCAGTTGAAGTAAAGCCAACAAATTCTAACTTTCCTGGCAATTATGGCTTTTGGGATCTCTGTTGATGCCTGACTATTATCTGTTTAAAACACCATTAATCAGTATGTTTCTTTCTTTAGCGATTTATATAGAATTTAAATTAGAATCTCACATGAATTTATGGCCTATAGTACTCTACTAAAGAGAAATAGTTAATAAGTAGGGGATTATATATGTGAAGAAAGTCAAAATGCTCTGAAAACCCTCTAATTATTGTGTTACTGTTGTCACTACATTTAATGTAATTTCTGAAGTAATTTAAATCAAGACTATTTTTATAGGTTATTCTAAGGGTTTAGTTAGATTATTTTTAAGGCTGTGGTTTGAGATAAAATATGAGTTTATTTAAGTATATTATTGTCTATATTAAAGCCTAATTATGTAAATGTATGTGCATGTTCATGACAGTTGTGTCATGTTGAATAAGACACTTAAGCAACTTATATTCCTTAACTCCTTCCTATTAAAAAACAAAATGAGTGATATAGACCCTACCTCAAAGAGGTAGATTGAGTTAGATGAGTAGAATACTGCATAGAGTAAGTATTCATTCAATGTTAGCTACTATTATTTTTTATATTTTCACATATATACAGTTTAGTTTTAATCTTTTGGGAAATTAATATTTTAAAAATCAAAATATATGTACTATTAAACTTAAAATTGTACTTAAATATTGATATTTTAAAGTTAAAGAAAAACAATATTTCATTTTTAAGATCTGATGAAGGGATACTTAGAAATTCATTAGTGTAGAAACTCATTTAGTGGAATAGTCAAACACAGAGGACCTTACTACTGAGTACTAAATCATAACTAAGTGGGTAAAATGTTCATTTATGCAATTGTAATGTATTCTTACAGTTTTGAGAAATCAGCAAAGTCATGAAGACAATCTAAAAATGTGAGCTCTATTAACTGGTTATTTTCTTAGAGAAGATACACATTGGAGAATCCCTGATTCTGCATCTATTATGTTGAATTTACAGGAATGAAAGATAATTTGGAACAAATGTGCTTCTTATATTACAATTTTTGTTTATAAGAAAAATATTTACCATATACAAAGGAGAAAAATATGTTTCTAGATTATTATGTGTTACTTGATCTATATTGTGAAGTCGATTTTAAAATTCCTTTCCTGAGATACTAGCATAATCTTACATAGCAAAGGATGTGTGCACATGGGTATGAGAGTGTTAGAAAATTCTAGTTTTATATTAAATTTTACTTTGAAAAATTATCTATATATACTCTTTAAATGAGGCTGAGAATGAACTTATTTATGAACTCTCATTTTATGTGGTGGATTTAGAGAAAGTTTTTCCCCTTTCATATGAGGCAGCCTTTACACAGAAGAGAAACTCACAGATAAAGGTGAAATATCAACAAATGTTATTGCTGCCTCCTGTCTTCCACATACGATATGAGTTTGAAAGAAATAGGAGTGTCCTGAGCCCAAACCAGGATTAATTGTTTTCCTGGAATCCAAGCAGAATCTATATCTGATGGCAGAAACTGGGGCAAGGGTAGGATTTGACCCCTACTCAAACCATGTTCTTCCTTGTGTAGATGAAGGAGGAAACATGGAAAAGAGAATCTCAAACAGGGAGGGATTTACCTGGGATGCCAGACTGGCTGTGAGAATTTAACATAAGTCCTTTGTTTTTAGTGTGTCAGTTAAATTTAGCCCTATCTTCTGTGGAGATTAGACAGCAGTTCCAGGGCTGGACTTTACAAACAAAATGACTAATGAAATCTTCTAAAATACAGTACTAACAGCCAATTACACGATTGCAGTTCAACCGTAACATTGGCTTCTAACTAAATCGGTTGTACTGAAATCAAGTTGTCACTATCATTTTTTTGTTGTTGTTGTTAAAATATACAAGCTTCAATTAATTTCCAGAACAGTTGTTGACCAAAGAGAAAAAGTTTTATTACAAAATGGCTTTTGCTCTAGCAGCCAGGGAGGACCCTTGACAAGATGCCACCTTACAAGGCTGTTGTGTATATTGAATAAGATACAAAATTAAAGGAATTTTATAAATTATAAGATGATATAAGACATATAATTAATCTTATCATTTACAAAATTAACACTATTTGTGTTGCTATTTGGGGCTTGATATGTAAATACATTATTATTTATGATATCGCAGGCAGTTTTTCAAGCTCTAGCAGTTGAGCATTGCTGTATAACTGTATAAGCTATAAAATGTCAGGCTAATTAAAGCCATTTCCACATTAGTTTCTTATTAAAATGACTTTGCTTTTCTTAAAAATTCACCTTACTTTATGGACTTCTTTAAATAAACAATCAGTATGCTTACTTTTCTTGGTAAATTTTTTGATTGTACAAATGAAGATATGATTTCCGACCTTAAGGAAAAGAAGATAAAAACTTCCATTACCTTCTCAACAGGCATTTCCTTAGTACCTCCAATGGGTGAAGGCATAGAATCAGAGGTTGTAAGGGAGACAATGGTAAATAACTTATGGTTCCACTCTGCAGGAAGGAAGTTTGTATCATCATGTGAATATACACATAGAAGGAGAAAATAAAGGAGAGCCTGAGAGGTTCCATTAAAGTGGGAGGAAGAGAACACTTCTAAAGGCAAAATCTAAGGAAACATCTTTAGGAGTTGTCACCAGAACTGAGCTTCGAAGCATGATAATAACTTGCAAAGAGGAACGTGATGACATAAGTCTTGAGACCTTGGCAAGGCTCAAACTGTAGAAGACTTTATAAAATAAAGCAAAAAATTTAAACTTTAATTATTTATTTTTAAACTGGAAGAAGGGGGATGTACAGTGGGAAATAATGATTTTAAAATAATGATGTAACACATTGCTGTTTTTAAAAGAGATATCTTGTTTAGAAGATAAATTGGAGGGTAATATGTAGGATAGAATAAAGAAATAAACCACATGATATAAGCAAGAAAAGGTAATTGCTACTTTGGGAAAATGTGATAAGGAAAAGGTTCATATGTACAGAAGTAATAAGGAAGGTCTCAATGGGGAAGGCAGAATCTATAATTATAGAAGCACTCATTCATTCATTCATTCATTCAAGAAATATTTACTGAGCAGAAAATGTAACAGTAATATTTTAGAGGTCCTCAAGTTTATTACATTCCGGTAGATGGAGACAGACTACTAAACAAAAATTAGAATTTAATGTGATAAGAACTAAACTAGTGTATTGGGGGCTAGGGGACATTTACATGATGTACATAGCCTATTCTTTAAAGAAAGGGACATCTTAAAAGAAGATTAGTCTGAATGATCAATATGAGTTATCGAAATTGGAGAAGGGTGGAGAGAATACTTGAAAGGGGAAAAAGTTTAAGAAAAAGCCTGAGATGAGGATGCTCGCATCTCCTAGAAAATTAGAGTAATTTACTAATCCAGGACAAGAGGCACTGTGGTTAAGAGATATGGTTAATTAAATAAAGCCCTTAAAATCTATGTTAAAGAAAGATGGGAGGGGGTTTCCATTTAAAAATTTTAAGCATGATCATTGGTACGTTTTTGAAAGTTTACTTGGTAAGTGCTATGGAGAATAGATTGGATAGAATATGAATAAGGCCAGAATCAGAAAAATTAGGCATGAAGCTATTTCATTATTTCACAGAAAACATTGCACTAACTTCAGAAAGAACATTTACTTTTCTAGGAATGCATAAAAGTAAATATACACTATTGAGGGTGGCTTTAAGTGGACTTGGTACTCGATTGGCTGAGAAGAGTGTGAGAGAAGATGGTGTAGGAGTCTGGGATGACAATTGGGTTTCCAGCCTGGGCAGATGGATAGATAGTGATACTATGTAATGGCAGAGAAATTCTCCCCACTCTTCTTCACTTTGGATGACTCTAGAAAAAAAAGGTGTTGAGAAAATAATGAAAGATTACGTTTGGAGCATATTGAATTTGAAGTGCGT